>OX387645.1:3972743-4572743 GCA_947568875.1 Fissipunctia ypsillon
TATGTTACTCGCTGATAATGTAGCTTTCTAATGGTGAAAGAATTTTTAAAATCGGTCCAGAAGCTTTTGAGTTTATCCATTACAAACAAACAAAAATACAAATTTTTCCTCTTTATAATATTAGTATAGACATGTCATTACTCCTTATCAAAATAAACTATTTTGTCACAAAGTACTGTTTATGTAGATAATATTTAGTCCCTAATTCATTAAAATTGGACGTTTGGTTTGAAAGTTATGGCGAAATCAATATAATACTATTTCTACTTTCTACTTTAGGTCTATGAGTAAGGTACCCGCGCGGCTCAGACGCGTGGTCGGCTCCTTACGCAGCGGTAGCGCGCGGTTTCTAATAATTTTCGTACGATAATTTTTAGATTTCGTTGTTAAAACTAAACCTAACAAAAAGTTATTTTCAGAGCTACATAAAAGTTTCTTTTCAAAGCTATATAAAAGTTCTTTTCAGAGCTATATAAAAGTTCTTTTCAGAGCTATATAAAAGTTCTTTTCAGAGCTATATAAATGTTCTTTTCAGAATTACACAAAATTTCTTTTCAGAGTTAAACAACAGTTCTTTTCAGGGCTAAAAAACAGTTCTTTACAGGGCTAAAAGAACAGTTCTTTTTAGGGTTAAACAGTTGTTTTCTGAGCTAAAATACCTATTACACGCCATTAACATTTTCTTAATTATATATATTATTTGTTTGTTACATATCTACAGATATATCTAAAGTCTGCAAAATGCCTAAAAGAATGAGGTCTCAACTTTCTAAATACAGTTCTCAAGCAAGGGCAGCAAGAATACGTCGTATTGAAGAATCTTCACCTGAACGTTCACAACGTCTTGCCGAACAAAATCTGAGAACCTCTGAGTTACGCGCGCGACAGTCGAGTGTCGATCGTTCGCAACGACTTCATGATCAAAATGTAAGAACCTCTGAGTTACGCGCACGACAGTCGAGTGTCGAGCGTTCGCAACGACTTCATGAACAAAATGTAAGAACCTCTGAGTTACGCGCACGAGAGTCGAGTGTCGAGCGTTCGCAACGACTTCATGAACAAAATGTAAGAACCTCTGAGTTACGCACGCGAGAGTCGAGTGTCGAGCGTTCGCAACGACTTCGTGATCAAAATGTAAGAACCTCTGAGTTACGCGCATGAGAGTCGAGTGTCGAGCGTTCGCAACGACTTCATGAACAAAATGTAAGAACCTCTGAGTTACGCACGCGAGAGTCGAGTGTCGAGCATTCGCTACGATTTCATGAACAAAATGTAAGAACTTCTGAGTTACGCGCACGAGAGTCGAGTGTCGAGCGTCGATTCGAGTCGAGTCGATCGAGTCCATTCTTTAGAAAGCTTGACAGATGCAGTATACCCTGGCATAGAAAATTTACATGGAAATGACTTTCGTTGGCTGTGTTGTAGAGCAATAGTGTCACCTAGGAATGACACGGTCAATGAAATAAACAATTTAATTATGCAAAGAGTCCCGGGTCAAGTTAAGCATTATAAATCCATAGACACTGTCACTAATATCGAAGACGCAGTACATTACCCACAGGATTTTTTAAATTCTCTCAACCCCGCTGGACTGCCACCTCACCAACTGTCGTTAAAAGTCGGAACGCCAATAATGCTTCTCAGAAATGTGAGCCCTCCCAATATGTGCAATGGAACGAGGCTACTTATAAAGTAATCAAAAGACAATTTAATTGTAGCGACCATTATCACCGACCCTGCTGCTGGTGAATTAGCTCACATTCCTCGGATACCGATGATCCCCACCGATTTACCAATTCCATTTAAACGACTTCAATTTCCGGTGAAAACTTCTTTTGCATTAACAATTAACAAGTCCCAGGGCCAAACTTTCAATTTAGTAGGGATTGATCTACGAAAGGAATGCTTTACCCATGGCCAACTGTACGTTGGCCTATCACGAGTTGGGTCTCCCGAACATCAATACATTTTGTTGCCATAAGATAAAATTACATCTAATGTTGTATAAAGGGAAGCTCTAATTCAGTAACTTTTTTTTACAAAAATTTTATCCTTTAAAAGAATATTTAACACATGAAGTTATCTTATCCTGCTAATAAAATAAATGCGAAAGTCTGTTTGTTTATCTGCCTGTTTGTCGGCTAAAATGCTGAATTTACTTTTGGGTAGTTGAACGCATGGGATCAAACTTAGGCTTTTTGTAGCGGTAATCGACATCCACGCAGGCGGAGCCGCGGGGGACCGCTATAGGTTATATAAATCAGAATAACACATAGGCTACTTTTTGTCGCGAAAACCGACATCCACGCGGGCGGAGCCGCGGGCGACCGCTAGTATTAAAAATAAAGTTATTTTTCCTTTTATTGATGCCAACATTAAAAATACTGAGAACCCTTTTGAAATCAAAAACCACGCGTAGCGAAACCCACTCAAAGTTCGAGTTCCACAAAAACGTATTAATTTGTAAAATAGTTTTAGTTAAAAATATTAAAACAAAAGATTCTGAAAATTAAATGTTTCATAATCTGGATCTTTAAAGCCGGGTACTTGCATAAAGCAGCGAGTTGTTCTGTACTCAGATCTCTGCAGGCTCATCTATGGAAAGAAACGGTAACAATGTTTTACGTGTTACTATTTTTTTATGCGTGAACGCATACGTTGAAACAGGGCTATTTTACCGGCACCGATTGGTACCGACATATCTTAACCGGACCCGTGTCTTATGCAGGCACCCTTGGCCCGTTGTACACGCACGTTTTTTAGCCTTGAAAAGCTACGGTTGATTCACCGTGTGTAGGCACTGTCGGCAATGGTGTATGAATCACTATGGAAGCTTATTGACGGAAACGGCAGCACTACAGCACGGCGCCGCGCAGTCACCGTATGTGTCGTCCAGTGGTTTGCCGTGTTAAATGCAAGCTCACACAAACTATTCTACCGTGCGGCTTGCGCGCCGTACCGTAAAGAAACCGAGCCGTGTACAAAGGGGCATTTACTAAACACTGTGAGGGTACCCGAATTCACCAGTACCGGTACTTATTAACTTTTGTGTTGACTTGATTTGACCCCAAAATCGAATTCGTGATTCCCAGCCTTTTGAAGTAATCGTTAAAAGGAACCCAGTTCCTAAAAGCAAGTTAAAATAGAGTTGATATTGACTTATTTACAAAATCTTGTTTGAATTATTCCGGTCTAGAAATTCGCCAGCTTTTTCAAATAGACTTTACTTAAGACTAATTGCGTCTGACTTTAATACTATTCCTATTTAAATATTGGATAAGGCAAATGGTTGAATTATTGCCAAAGAATTCATTCAGTGAACAGCCTATAAGATAGTATTTTATTTCATTACAAAGTGTTACTCAGTTTTGTGAGAACGATATTGTTACATAGTTCGCAAAGTTATGTTGTTGGCTGTTTTTGTATGCCCGAAAGAGAGAGGAGATGAAGTCTTGAATTGAAGAACGCAGCAAAAGAAGACTTAATCGGAACAAGGAGAACTGGATGTAGGTGTAATTAAGGTAAAGTTTCTGCCTAGCAATGAATTTTTATTAGCTGACGTAATTGATTGTTTCTGCCAGCAAACAATCCATACCATTGGTTGAGTGATACCAAGATAGATACTAGACTAGACAACACGCAACGTTAAGACAAAGAAGTTAGACTGCTGACGACTGCCCACTACGTCAGCGGGCAGAATCTCTTAAATTTGTCGGAGGATGTCTTGTGTAGGATAAGAACTTCCTCAACAGAATTTGAAGTTGTGCTTGGCATAAACTGAGCAGTTTTCGAAAATGAGCTAAGCAATCAAACAAATATAGGGATCTAAATACGTTGGATTCATGCCAAAAGAAAACTGCGAACGAAACTCATGTTTCGATACTAGTAAAGAAGCAATAATATTTGGGAGTCATAAGATAAACTATACACTGATGATTATTTGTAAAGACGATTTCGTATCGGAAGTGCGCCTCATCACGAATTTATTTTTGGAGCACCAAATTCGCTAAACGCATTATATTTCACAGACTCGTTTCCTAGGCCATGTTTTGTGCACAGATACGTCCAGCGATATCGCTGCACAAAACACAAACATTTGGATTTTTTACTAACTATCACATGTATTCATGCTGAGATCGATCTATTGACAGGTCTTCAAGCAACGACTGGGAACCTGCGAATAGAATGACTACTAGAAGCTGAGTTTGATCATGTTGTATGTTGCGGGAATAAGATGCAGTGTATTTTAATTATGTTCATTGTAAGTACACATAAGAATTATATTTAAATATTAAATCAGACATGCTGACATAGCAGTTAGAGTCGAGAGCTACAGACAAGTGACAAGTATCCATTGACACCGATCGGACATAGAGTAGCGACACAATAGTGATGTCCATCTGCTATAGTGATTTGACAAATCACACATATTTATCTATTGATTTTATTAACCACAAGTGCCTTTAAGTAACAAGAAGTAATGCGAATGCTCTCAATGCTGAACAGAGATTTATACTTCTGCATACAAGTTATCAGTAATCCGATACGAGCTCAGCAATCAAACAAATATTGCCGTCTTAGAACACTGGACAGATGCCAAAAGAGAATTGTGAAAGCAATCAAAGCAAGTTGTGGAACCATTCTTCAGATTTCTAACGGAGGTACTGACATAGATTAATTGGGAGAGAAGATGGTTCATTGAAATATCTTAGTTGCGGATAAAAATTGGAGCCATGAAATGGATGAGTGAATTTTAAAGAGGCGATTGAGGAACATAATTTAATTTCGTTTTCAATCAGCTTTGAAGCATCGAATACTTAACACTGTCTTTTATTTGGGGTAAGCACAATATGTCTCGTCATTCTACGAGTATTTATCACGTTTTTGGATGGCAGCAATGCAGACGAGTACTTCGATGCCTAAAATGTCCTTTTGTTTTTGTATTTATTTGTATAGTTAGTCATTAATTTAGCGAGGGGATCGATTGATCAGGTTAAGCTACGCTTGCCGCGGTCGGTCCATGGATCTTTACATACCGAGAATCCCCGGTGCCTCAGAAAGCACGTTAAACCGCTGGTCCCGGCTGTCATTCGTGGATCTTTGACAGTCATTACGGGTCGTTACATCACCAAAAGTCTGACAACCAATCCTACCAAGGGGTTTCGTATTACCCAATAACTGGGTTGTGGTGGAGGTCAGATAGGCAGTCGCCATGTAAAATACTGGTATTCAGCTACATCCGGTTAGACTGGTAGCCGACCCCAACATAGTTGGGAAAAGGCTAGGCAGTTGATGAGTCATTTAATTTAGTATCTAGTGTAAATAGTTAAGTGTGTTATCATTGTATATAATAAGCGTTTGACATTAAATATATGTCAATTAAGATTTATCTCAGTGTCATCATGTTTGATGCTTTTATTTTATTAAAAAAAAAAACATCTATTTTAAATTCTATTCTTCTGTATTTTACACTTTTCATTGCATCTTCTTTTTCTTTTCGTGTCAATGGTACTTTTTTCGAGTTAATGCATGTTTTTTGTTTGTCCTAGTTTGGATTCATGTCCTCTGTACGGCATTGAAGAAAATCAGCTAAATGCAAAGTTACTGGACACACGCCAAACACGAAATGTGAACGCGATTGCAATCATAGCGAGTGGCGATACCTCAGATATAATCTAACGAAGGTGTGAACATAGATTAATATTAAGATGAGACATGTCTTTACAATCAGGTACGTAACTAAAAAGTATGTGCATTAGCAACACTTACGGCTTATCGGTGTGAGTGAATCGAATCCGTGATATAATCATCTATATACGTAATTCGGTATCATCATATCATTATTAAGTAGCTAGAAAACAACGTCATCAAAATGCTCCTGCTCTTATATCAAATTTATTTATTTAGATGACACATCTTTTCCGTCCATACATCTCTTTTAGCCATCACCTCAAAATTCACTACCTTCCTAGCTATAATTATCATCTTCCACACAATCTATACATTTTTCTATATTCTGCCTTTTTTCTAATAGTTAATATTAAACAACATGTCTCTTGTCACATGCTTTTCATTCCTCTGCATCACATGTGCGTACGACGATAATATAACACACAATGGAGCAAACATTTCTCATAATTATTATATTAAACCTGTACATAACACTAACTGTCCTATCTATACAAAACCACATAATCTATTCTAAGTAAATACGGACAATACGTTACATCAACCCACATCATGAATATACCGTATGATTATTTTATGCCGTTCCTATGTCCTTTAGACTATGTGCTTACCTACTTTAGTTGTAAAAGCTAATTGATGACAGAATTCTCGGAAACGTTAATGCTGTAGAATTTCTAGCTTTATGATTTGACGTGAAATAAAATGTATATAATACTCGTAGATAGAATACTTTTTATTATGTACACCATAATAATTACAGACATAAATGTAGAAATTTTAGAAAAGATATTATTCGGTGTCCATACATCGTTCGCCTAAGAAGCAACAGAGACGTGAATTAACTTTCTGTGATCTAAATAATGCTTATATTCAATTTAAACTAAATTAAATTACGGACACTTCTGAGCATTGTAAAAAATCCAAAACACTTTTGGATTTTGAGGTTATATTAGGCTAATAGAAACATACTAACTTAGCGTTTATTAGTGAAAATACATGTAAAATACGTGGATTTTATCTTTAAACGTTTCATTACATAATATTAGATAGTCAGAACTATTCTTTCTGTATACTAATTAATTTGTAGTTATGACTAGATGAGGGCTATGGACTGTTTCGTTTTTGTGTGACTTAGGAGTAAGTATTGCATTTTACTACGAATACCTACTATATAAATAAACCCTATACCCTATAATAACCTATCTATTACCAGTTTTGGCATACTGGAGATAGAAAAACCTATCTATCTATGGTTTTAACGTCCCAATAATCTATAACAGATAATGGAATCTTACCGGCCTGACATTAGGACAGCTATAATTATACTGTCTACCATCAATAGCGATCTGTATTTTACTGAAAATAGGTTACTGGGTTCGGCCATTAGGTGGCAGGGGCACGCTTGACTCTAACAAAACTTAGCACTTTAAAGCTTAATATTTCGCAAACGGATCCCCGAATCGAAAAATGATTTTCTCACAACTGCAATATTTTTGAACAGCCTATCCAACGATACCCTAGACTATGGGAAAAAAAAGAAAAAAAGTCATCCCCACTAACCTAAAAAAAAATTTTTTTTCAATATTTTATTTTAATACTTTATCGGCGGCATGATTAATATATATCCGTGCCCAATTACAGCTTTTTACACAGACAGACAGACAGACAGACATACATGGCGAAGCTATTAGGGTTCCTTGTTGATTACGGAACTCTAAAAATGGAAGCTATGTACCCCAACATTTGATATCGTGTACATACGCAGTACAAAACTATGCCATAATAGTAAAATATCGTCGTAAAAATATCTGATCAAAAGTTCTTTATTCCGTCTGATTTCATTTTACGATTATTTGATGTGTAGTTTCTTGCAATATGGGTACCCCTCAGAATTGTGTACCTACTACGTCATATGAGTCGCAAGTATCGAATATGTTCGATATTAATAAAATATTATATCGTCTGGGGGTCGCTTGACTTTAGTTTTATTTTTGTGGAAAGTTTCGAATTATTTCAGTCGTTTGAAAGTTGGTTCGCCGTTGGAATTTTATTTAAACTTACTGCGGTATCGCTTTGATTATAAAAATCAACGAAGGATATTACATAATTACGTTAAAAAAATCACAAAAAATGTTTAACTTTTATCGTAATATAGCATAAATATTATACCTAGGTTAGGTATTTTATGTATGAGTACACAAATTAAAAAATATATATATATATTTACGAAGCAATCTACTCTGGTCTCACTTAGTTCACTGAAGTCAATTAAAAAGGGACATACTTATAAATTAACACAAATAATTTATTACGATCATCTTTATTTGACCAGTATTTTAGTCTGTATATTCTGTGCGATTAAACGTATATAGGAAAACAGTTTCTTGACACAACCATAACTCTGTTCTGAGAAAATACATTTAGTCTCAAAATTGAGATGCATTCACAGAGACCCAGTTCAAAGTCAATTACTAACACACAACATCACGCCTGTATTCCCTGAAGCGAGATACAGAGGTTAGGGGTTAGTTAGGTAGAGGTTTGGTAGTCAGAGATGTTCACACTTTGAATACATGTACATAAAATTTATCAGAACGTGACCAAACAAAACAATCCATACTATAGCTGATGTAGAGGCTTTAGTTGAGCCTGCCTTCCGCATGAATCCTCTTCGCATTATGACATTGGCTGATGAGACAAACACTGGTCTTATTTGGAATTCAGAATAGGTATAAATTATGACATATAGTCATATTGTTTTATGTCGAGTCAGTGAAGTACTAGCCTTGCTCATATAATGTATTGTTGTTGTTGTGTAAATCACAAGAATAGTGTTGCCGTGTTCATATTTCTACGTAGATTCCCCAACACACCTCGAAGTCGAGACTCTACAGACAATCTACGTGGTGACCTGCCTGTGTATCGTGGGTGGTCACTACATTTTTATTAGAAGCATATCAATAATCAGCCTATAATGTTACCATTGCTGGGACACTGGCCTCCTCGCGGTGAGAGGGAGTGGGCCGTAATCCCCCACGCGGGCCCAGAGCGGGTTGGTAGTTGTCACATGTCTTCAAATTTTTAGTTCTCGGACGTTTCCTTGCGATGTTTTCCTTCACCGTTTTTAGAGCAGTGTTGTTGAAATAATTTACACAAAATACAGTGCCTGCTTGGGTTCGAACTTACGACCTTACAACTCGTAAGTCGCCGCCGCCGTTATCACTGGGCTACCACTGCTCTCCATACTAATAGATGTAATAAATGTGCTAGTACATAACTCAGTCGGTCTGTCTGTTACCTTTTCACGCCTTAACGGCTTTGACAGGTAGACCATGACTCAAACTCAAACTCAAAGCATTTATTTCAATTAAACCAATTACAGGCACTTTTGAATTGTCAAAGAGTCGGTCAGTTAGTCAGAAAATTGAAGCTAGTCGCCCATTCCAAAACGTAGATCTCTACGGAGAAGAATGGGCAAGAAACTCCATGGACACTCTTTTAAATCAAAATTGTTACAAAATCCTGGGTAGGTACATTGTTATTGTTCTTGTTGCTTCTATATGTGAGAACAATGTAAGATAAGATAAGTCTTTATTTGCTTTAAACATGGTATAATGGTGTTACAGTCTTATACAATGTCCACATGTTTAGCTATACAGAATATCAATTGCATGCAAAATAATTATCATGTCAAAACAACAGTAAATATTAATTAAATCATTCAAATTATTAGATGGATATAATATTATAAAATGTCAAAGAAATCTTTAATGTCATAGAAATTATGTCCAATCAGCCACTTATACAGCTTATTTTTAAATGAGTTACAATTATTTATACATTTGAGTTCTTTCGGAATTTTGTTGAAAATGCGTACACACATCACAAGGCAGCTTTTAGCATACTTGGCTGATTTAGGATTATCCTTCGTTACAAGTCTGTGTGGATCCCTTGTTGGACGAAAGATTACTTCATTAGCTTTTCTGAACAATCCCCTATTACTGTAGACAAAGTTACAGATTGCGTATATGTAAAGTGCAGGAAGTGATAACAGACCAAGCTTTTTAAAAAATGGCTTACAAGATTCATCAGAACGAAGTCCGCAAATGGCCCTGATGCACCTTTTTTGTGCAATGAATACTCTGTCTTTATCTGTACTGTTCCCCCATACGATAAGCCCGTAACTTAAAATAGATTCGATATATGCATGGTATGTAGTAATTGCCGTTTTAACCTTTGTTACCTTCTTTACTTGTCTGAGGGCGTAAGTAAATTTATTAATCCTATTGCATAAATCATCTAAATGTCCTTTCCAATTTAAATCTTGGTCTATGAGCACACCTAGAAATTTGGTTTGCGTTACTTCTTTTAGTCTGACAATATTAAGTTTAAAATTGTATTTGGCATGTTTCGACTTATTAAATTGAATATAATTCGATTTCTCTAAGTTAATTTTTAATTTATTAGTCTGTAGCCATTGTAAAATTTTGTCAATAGTATTATTGTTTCAGCTTTAGGGGGTTTTCAGGTCCTCTTCAATGATGGTAACGATAGTACTTAGCAATTCGTTTATTTTGACTTGAAGATTACATGGGAAGTCTAACTTAAATTAATAAAGATTTGAAGAAGATAAAAGTCGTTTTTCTCGTCGGTTGATTTGAAAAAAGGTGAAGGTTTGCATAGATAATTTAAACTCGTTGACAGAAATATTGTTTATGGATTGGCTATTAAAAGTGGCACTCGGCGACCGTCAAATGGCGCTAGCGCTCCCACATCTCGACGAGGTACGCCCTGTGTCCGTCAGATGGAGCTGGCGTCGACATGGCCCCGGCGTTGGAAGCACCAGCTTCCAAGAAGGTTGGAGAATCAAGCGTCGATGCTTTTGTTGTCCTCAGGCTGCTGTGGTAGTGGACATATCTTGGAGAACGCCCTCCGTATCGTTCCAGTTGCAGTGCGGATGTCAGCTACCCGTGAAACTCCGTCTGTTCCTGGGAAAACCTTGAGCACGCGTCCCAATTTCCACTTGAGAGGCGGCAGTCCATCTTCCTTGATCAGAACTAAACTGTCTAGGGCGATATCGTCTTTGTTCCCCTTCCATTTCGTCCTCTGTTGCAGTTCCACAACGTACTCCTTGGACCAACGCTGCCAGAAGTGTTGGCGTAACTGTTCGATGCGGCGATAGCGATTTAAGCGCGATGTCGCCACCTCAGTTAGGTCTTCGACGGGCGGTGCAGTGAGTGGCCGACCGATGAAAAAGTGACTTGGTGTCAGCGGGGTCAGGTCGTGAGGATCTGCGGATAGAGGAGAGAGGGGACGGGAATTCAGGACAGCTTCTATCTGTGCCAAAACGGTGCTGAACCCCTCATAGGTCAAGTGAGCATTACCTATTATACGTTTAATGTGGTGTTTGCAAGACCTTATCCCACTCTCCCACAAGCCTCCAAAATGTGGTGAATAGGGTGGAATGAAATTAAACTCAATGCCATCCGTGGCAGCAAAATCTTTAATATGTTGAAAATTATTTTCTAAACTTTCCTTAAATTCTTTTTCTGCTCCGACAAAATTCCTACCATTGTCGGAGAAAATAGCAGTGGGTTTGCCCCTTCTACTAATAAAACGCTTTAGCGCTAAAATATAGTCGTCTGCAGAAAGACTGGTTACAAGTTCTATGTGAACCGCATGAGTGAGAAAACAAACAAAAAGACAAATGTATGCTTTAGTTAATCGACTGCCTCTCCCCTTTCGATTCAATATGAGAACTGGCCCAGCATAATCCACACCTGTTCTCATAAACGGAAATCCAGGATCCAAACGTGAAGACGGCAAGTTACCCATTATAGGGGTTAAAGTTTTACCTTTATGTCGGGTACATATAAAACATTCGTTTACTATTTTACGGACTAGATTTCTTGCACTCAATGGCCACCAGCATTCACGCAAAGTAGACAAAAGAAGTTGGGGTCCTGCGTGGAGTAACCGTTTATGTTCATGTCTGACCAACAAAATTGTGAACTCGTGTTTACTGCATAACAAGATAGGATGTTTCTTGTTGTAATCAAAAGTGGAAGAATTTGAAAGACGTCCACCAACTCGAATAATATTATGATTATCCATGAAAACATTTAGCCCGGATATGCGACTATTTTCCTTACTATTTACGTTTAACGGCAATTTATTCACAAGTTTATCATAGATTTCCGGGAAAGAATGTTTTTGCGAATATCTGACTAACATACGTTGCGACGCGGTGAGCTCGGCGACAGATAACGAACCGGTTTGTTGTTGTACAACTTCACTGCATCCCGACCGCCGCTCGACAATTAAACTATGTAAATATGTTATGAATCTTAGTGCGTACGCACCTACACGCTTCATTTCGTTGAATGAAGAAAAATCATTAAATTTAATTAAAACATTACCGGAAGTACTTACGAAGTTGAATACTTGCTTCGATTTTAATTCAGGCAAATTGATTATTTCTTGTGAATCGTCGTGACCTTGAATATTTGAGTTAAATGTATTATCTTGCGATTGTAAATAGGACGGTCCGTTCCACCATAAGTTATTGTTAATTAATAAATCCAGACTCAATCCTCTGGACAGTAAATCAGCTGGGTTATCTTTGCTGGCTACATGAAGCCAAATCGAGTCACCTGTAAGTTCGTTTAGTTCGGTAACACGATTTTGAACGAACGTTTTTAAAAGATGTGGAGACATTCGAACCCAACCGATAACTATAGTCGAATCAGTCCAGAAATATGTTTTCGTGAACTCCAATCTTAATGAATCGACTATCTTTTTATATAGTCTAGCGCCTACCAACGCTCCGCAGAGTTCAAGACGAGGAATACTGATTGATTTTAATGGTGCTACTTTGCTTTTAGCACATAGTAGTTGAACAGAACATTTCGAATCATCGCTATATGTACGTATATATGCGCATGCTCCGTACGCGTCTTGTGAAGAATCAGTAAAGATATGAAGTTCTTTGTGCTGATCGTGGGAACTCAAAACATAACGAGGAATCTTTATTTGATTTAATTGTTGTAATTTATTAATAAAATTATTCCACATCACGGCAATATCTTGTGGGACCGGCGTATCCCAATCAAGTTTGCTAAGCCATAATTTCTGCAGCAATATTTTTGCAACTATAACTATAGGGGAAAGTAGACCTAATGGGTCATATATTTGCGAAATTGTTGATAATATTATGCGTTTAGTTAATTTAGTTACGTTAGATTGTTCGTCAACTTTCGTAACGTAATATAATTCATCAGAATCGTTCTGCCAACCTACACCTAGTGTTTTGTTTTGTGTTAGTTCACCCGTGAACAGATCAACTGGCGCACTACGAGTCGCCTCGGCGTTGAACGTCCATTTGCGAAGTGAAAAACAACCCGATTGTAACACTTTAGATATTCGGTTGCACATTGACAACAACTCCTCATGGCTGTTACTCCCAAAAATTAAGTCGTCGACAAACATGTCCTCAGTAATAACACGCGACACTACCTCATCCTCACATTCCTTCGCCAGCTGCCGAATGCAGCGCATGCTCAGGTATGGAGCCGACGCAGTTCCGTATGTTACTGTATTGAGTTGATAAACATACAGAGGATCTACTGGTTTCTCTCGCCATAAAATGAGCTGTAGCGATCGCTGATCTGGTTGGATTAATGTTTGCCTAAAAAACTTTTCCACGTCTGCACAAGCCACGTACTTATACTGTCGAAATCGCAACAGTATAGAAAATATATCATTTTGAAGTGCCGGCCCTGGCCACTGAATGTCATTAAGTGACTTATTTGATGTGGTAGGAGCACTGGCATTAAAAACTACTCGCAGTTTTGTAGTGGTACTACTTTCTCTGAGCACCCCGTGGTGCGGCAAGAAATAATTAATATTATCATATTTATCGACCCGCGTCATATGACCTAAGTTCTCGTATTCACGCATAAAATCGCAGTACAACCGTTTATAATCGGAAGAACGCTCTAATTTACGCTCTAAAGATAAGAATCTATTTTTGGCCATGGCATACGAATCGCCTAACGCAGTAGGTAACTCTTTCAGCGGTACACGTACGGAAAACCTACCATCAGCCTCACGCTTGGTCGTGGTAACAAACAATTCCTCGCACATTTGTTCGTCGCGAGTAAGTACATTACCTGACTGTTGAACAGTTTCTATTTCCCAAAACCGCTGAAGTTGATCACTTAACGTTTGATTAAAATTACAATAAATTTTATTATCAACGGAAATATTTTTAGAGTTAATAGGGCCGGCTAACAACCATCCTAACTTCGAATTTTGTAAATAAGGCCCGTTAATTAATCGAAGTCTATTGTCGTGCAATAGTTCCCAGAAGAGATCCGAACCAATCAACAAATCGATTTCCGAAGGAATGTGATATGTGGGATCTGCTAGCTGGATATTATTCGGTATACGTATATGTTGAGTATCAATGTTAGTCGCGGGTAACCTGCTAGTGATACGCTGCAAGACAAAACATTTAACTTTAGTACGGTAATCGCATAATCGAGAACGCATAATAACGTCACACGACTCATTCGATTGAGTCACAGACTGTGCGACGCCCGATATATGTATAGTGGACTGTATAGTAGACGCATTGAGTTGTCGGCGTAGTTTATCCGTAATGAAACTATGCTGACTTCCATTATCCAACAGCGCTCGGGCTGTGTGAACACGGTTATTATTATCAATTAACTCCACTAACGCTGTGCAGAGCAATACCGATTGCAAAGCACCTCGTTCAACAATATTGTCAGCGCCGGCGCAACCTACTTTTAATGTATTCGATTCACACTTTAAAGTTACGGAATGCAGCGCGGTTGACGTGCTAGCTTGATGAGACACACTATTATCAGTTGTATTCTCGCTACGCACACATGAATTATTGTCAGAACCGGTAATGTGAAGCAAAGAGTTGTGTTTACGTTCGCAAACTTGACACGGACCAAATCGACAGTCCGCTAATGAATGCGTCGACCGTAAACAATTACGACATATTTGTTTATCTTCAACAAATTTATTTCTTTCCTTAATTGTTAAATTTAAGAACATATAACACGCATATAAAGGATGTTTACCATTACAGGAGGGACAGTTACTACGGCTGTATTTGTTAGGACTGTTGGACGACTTGTTTTTAGAACCATTATTAGTACTTGTGGTATTTGTAACAACACAACTATGTATTGACTGATTAGGTTTGTGTTGAGCGCTCCTTGTCTCTGACCCAACCGGTTTAGAGTGTGATTTATTGTTAGAAGTACTGTGATTAGCATGAATCATTTCTAATATATCAGCTTTATTTCTTAAAAATGTATGCAAATCATCCAACTTTAATTTGTAACAGGAGTTAGTTATTAATGAACCTTTGTGCTTTTCCCAATCACGCTCGGTATTGACATCTAATTTTGACACAATCAAGTATATAATTAATGTGTCCCATGAATCTGTGGGTTCTTTTAAGGTATCTAAAGCACGTAAGTTACGCAAAACACAATCAATTAATTTTCTTATTTGTAAAGCTGATTCCTGTTTCAAAGCCGTTATGGAAAATAAAGATTTTAAATGGTTATGTACTAAAAGTCTGGTATTATGAAATCTATTTTCTAGTAATTCCCACGCATGTAAATAATTGGAAGCTGTAAATTCTAATGCACTTATAACCTGTAATGCTGTGCCGCTGAGTGAAGATCTTAAATAATGGAATTTTTGAATTGGATCTAAATCTGAACGCGTGTGGATCATAGTAATATAAGAATTCTTATACTCCAGCCAATGATCATATGATCCATCAAAAGTAGGCAGCTTAATCTCAGGCAATTTGATGTTTGCTCGAGATGACTGACAGTTATATTTTGAATCACCAACATTGTTACCAGTCCTTTCACATTCAACTAAACTCTCAGCAATAGCTAAAGAGTTGAAATATATTAATTCCAGAGTTTCTACATATTCAATGTTTAAGCAAATGTCTGAATCAGGTGACAGTAATTCAATTTGACCTTGGATGTCATTGAAAGTTTTAAATAAATCTTTACAAGCTTGCATACGGAATTTAATCTCTTTAATTTGAATTTCAGACGGTGTAATGTCTTGAAATTGATCTAAATACTTTTTAAAATTTGTTAATCTTCCTTTGACAATACCCCGTTGCTTTTTAAGGTCAGAAAGGTCACCTAAACGCTTCTTCATGGGAGAAACTGATAACAATTTATCTTCACTAGTCATTTTGAAGGCTTACAGGAAAGAAAGACAAGGTACTCACGGCTTCCACTTCGGTACTGTTAGCACCTGCACAGCAGTGAACAACCACAGGTTCCTCACTTACTCGGCAAGCACTCGATATACTGTAATTTTAAAACAGCACGGTTTCAACACAGATTCGCTACACAGGAAGGAGGATATGGGAAGGAAAACCTGACCGTCGAGCTGCTGAAGTCGTATTCACGATGTGCAGAGGAGGCCAACGCATTCGTCGTCGCGTATTTGAATGACGTCCTTCTCGTGAACTCGGCAAGGCTGCTCCAGACTCCTGTCCAAGATATCTTCTATCGCGCTCTCAGTTAGGTAGCCCGACTGCAGGTCCAATCTTCAGCTATAACCCGGCTCCGAAGGTCCAATGTTTCAGCTTTAGGGGGTTTTCAGGTCCTCTTCAATGATGGTAACGATAGTACTTAGCAATTCGTTTATTTTGACTTGAAGATTACATGGGAAGTCTAACTTAAATTAATAAAGATTTGAAGAAGATAAAAGTCGTTTTTCTCGTCGGTTGATTTGAAAAAAGGTGAAGGTTTGCATAGATAATTTAAACTCGTTGACAGAAATATTGTTTATGGATTGGCTATTAAAAGTGGCACTCGGCGACCGTCAAATGGCGCTAGCGCTCCCACATCTCGACGAGGTACGCCCTGTGTCCGTCAGATGGAGCTGGCGTCGACAATTATTAATGTCTATTTCATGATCAGAAGGTGATTTTTTGTCAGATGATACGATAATTGAAATGTCATCTGCGAATAATATAAATTTATGATTAGTCACCAGTGGTATGTCATTTATATAAAGTAAGAATAATATGGGACCTAATACACTTCCTTGAGGGACGCCACATTTATTTTCTCTAGAAACAGAATAGTAGGAAGTGAGTACGTTTTCATTTACTTTGTCTATAACAACGTATTGATTTCGACCACTTAAATAAGACGAAATCCACTGCAGGGCAACTCCTCTTATTCCCAGTATTTCCAACTTTCTCAATAATACGTCATGTGCTACGAAGTCAAAAGCTTGTGATAGGTCGAAAAAAAGACCTGTTGTCAATTTATTATTATTTAAGTTACTCAGGATATTGCTCACAATAGTAAATATTGCTTGTGTTGTTGACTTTTGCTTTTGGAATCCAAACTGTTCCTTTGCTATAATATTAAATTTGCTACAGAAGTCGACAAGTCTCTTAAGCATACATTTCTCGAATACCTTTGACAAAATAGGAATCAAAGTAATCGGGCGATAGTTTTTAACGTCCTTTTTATCGTCCTTTTTGTACAGTGGCTTCACGACTGATAATTTTAGGGCATCAGGAAATGTACCTGACGAAAACGAGAGGTTAATTAAATATGTCAAAATGGGAATTAATTCTGTACTGCACGCCTTAACTATCTTTGTGTTGATTCCATCATAACCTTCAGAGTTAGTATTATTTAACGCCATTATTTCTTTTTTAACTTCATCTTCAGTCATAGCGCTAAGAAACATGGAGTTAGAAATTGACTTAATATTATTGTTATTATAATAATGTCGATTATTGGATGTCAAGGTATTAGTCGAGTCAATAAAATAATTATTAAAAGCATTCGCTATGTCAGGGGGATTTGTCAGAACTTTCTTATCTAATTGTATTTCAGAAATATTACTAGTACATGATCTCGCGTTTCCAAATTCATGATTAATAACTGACCACGTTGCTCTGCATTTGTTCTGGCTATTTTTTATAAAATTTATGTTAGAATTCATTTTCGATTTAATAATACACTTTTTCAATATATTTGAGTATTGTTTATGTCTTATTTTGTGTGATAATGTTTTATTCTTGTAATAGTGATATCGCAAGAATCGTTTAGTTTTGCAACTATTTCTAAGACCCTTACTTATCCATTTCTGTTTAAATGCATTAGAGTTTTTAATCTTTATTTTTATCTTTGGGAAGCACAAATTATATAACAAACACAAAAAATCATGGAATGTATTGAAAGCCTTATTTGTGTCAGATTCTAAGTATACATCCAACCAAGAAATACTTGTGAGACATTCTTTAAATTTTTTTATATTTTCGTTGCAGTAATATTTCTTATAAATAAAGTATGATTTACACTTTGAACTTTGCTCTTTTACCGGAAACTCTAACAGTTGTGCTGTATCATGGTCAGATAAGTGAAGAGGCAAAACTTTAGAAGATGTAGTCTTGATGTTACTTACTATGTGGTCTATACAAGAGTCTTTACGGGTTGGGACGTTAATGTGAAGCTGCAGCTTGTACGTATTACATAGATCTGTTAGATAGGTAGTAACTTTCCCTGGTTTCAGAGTATTTATATTAAAGTCACCAGCAATAACTACTTTTACACTTGGCCTATATTTTTTTAGTACTTCACCCAATAATAGGTCCAACTTATTCAGGAATACGTTAGAGTCTGATGTCGGTGTCCTATAAACACACACTATTAATAATTTATGCAATGGGATTTCAATACCACAAGCCTCGAAAGACTTGAGCGTTGAATATTTTTTAACGCAAGTAAGCTCATTACAAGTAATGCCCTTTTTTGCAAGTATACAGGTGCCCCCTCTCTGCTGGTCTCTACTAAACGCACTTGCCAAGGTATAGTTGTTTATATTGAGAAACTTTTCGTTTCCGGCACGCATAAAAGTTTCAGAGAAACATAAAATATCAGGTTCATTATTTGCGTCTCGTAATTCTAGCAACGTTATTTCTAAAATTTCTTGTTTAGATAAAACGCTAGCGATGTTTTGGTGAAATATTTTAAAGGTCTGTGACTCACAACTATTTTTCACGAAAAAGCCTATTCCTGCTCACAGTTTTAAAATAGAAAGGTATAGTACCCATTTTCCTAGTAGTAGGGTTTCCAATACCGGGTTCATTCGTGGTATTGTGTTCAGACTGTTTTCCTGTAAAGTAATATGGGATTGTTCCTTTTCGATAGACTTCACATTTATTGGCAATTTTTTTGTGACTTGGTTGGGAACGCAATACTTATTTATTTAGTGCTTTAACATTTAAATATTTTTTTCTCATAATCGTCATACTCAATAACATAATTAATAAATTTACATGTATTAAACAAATTATAATTAGAGTCAACAAAGTTGCAATTTTTGAATTCATTGCAAATATTGCGTATAGTTTGGTTTAGGTCATTTACATTTATATATATATTTTTCAGTGACTCAGAACTATCACATCATTATTACGGAATTCATTGAGGAATTGACGAAGTTGAGTAGACAAAATCTTTATGTCGTAGTCATTTTCGCCCACACAAACTATGAGCTTGTCATTCAACGATAACTTAATATTTTGACAGCTTTTAAAGACATCACTGGTAAGCGCGTGTGGTTTTGTTTCAGACGTGACGGTATAATTTACATAAGGTGTGTCCACTCTTGATCGTATCAATGCAGATGATAGTCCAACCATTTGTTGTGTGCCATAAATATATATTTTGTGCACGTGATCTTCCTTCTGAGCATCCAGTGAAAAGTTTTTTTTTTTGGGGGTTTTCTATCCTTCCTTTTGCCTTCACTATCTTTTCAAGATTTTGAATTTGATCCTTAAGGTTTATTATTTCCTTTCCGGCTTGTTTTAACTGGTTCTCCAGCTCTGCGATATCCTTTTGTAGGTTCGAGATATTGCAATAAAGTTGTGTTTTCGTGTTAATCTTACTAACAGTAAGATTAACATGTATGCACATTTCTTGTAACTGCTGAATCCACACTGCTATTTTCTCTCAGTGGGGGTAGGCTTAGGAATCCTTTTAAAGTTGCATTATCCTTGAGTAATTAATTAAATTATTTGTTGTCATTTTGCGTACGAAGTTCGTTGTTTTCGAGTATGATATTCTCAAGTTCATTTTGAGAACTACTGAGTTGCGTCTGGAGTAGTTCAATCGTATCCTTAAATTCTTGAACATTGATATAGTCAATTTCTGTATAGTCCATGCTTCTTGACAATGTTTTATCGGTGAACGCACCCTCATCTGATGTGTGATCTATTGTAAGGATATGAGAGTCGCATATTTCAGAGGTAGTGCTTTTTGGAGTAGCCCAGGGTGTAGTCTCCTCGTTAGGAATAGAAGCTATGGATGACTTAGGAGACAAGCGCTTTTTTCTCGTTGTGACATTGGATACCACAAAGCTGGGTGTGTTCTGCTGTTTTACCTTCTTAGTGCATGTTTTGCATTCCCATCTGAATTTTTTTCTCTCATCGAAATTTTTTAAACGGTACACTTTTTCAGGATAACCGGCACAATCAAATTCAAAGTGGTTTTTACATACGGTACATAACAAGGTACTTCTATGTTCTACTTGATTTTTGCATCTGTGACAAGTAACTAGTAAAAGCTCCTTATGGTCATTATTATTATTAGTTTTAATTTTCGAAGTCATTTTCACTTTTTGAGATGGTTTCGAAATTCAGTAAAATTACTACCAACTACTAATTATTTTTTGAGTATGGTCACACTGTAGTTAGGCCAAAAGGCCAAAAGGCTGGTATCCAAGTCTCAACACTAAAACGACTATCATAATCATTCGTTCTTTAGTAATTTTATTTTTGTCACAACACTAAAAATGAGTTAAGTTTTTGTCTTTGGTTTGATACGAATTTAAAATTTGAAGTTACAACTGATATATTTTGTTGTTTTGGTTATTATATCAATCATTATGCACTGATTTTAAGTTATTATTGTAGTTATGCTAGTCCACAACTTGGTTTTGTTCCTTTGATCAGTAACGATCACTCTCACTAACACTGATATTGTTTTTTTATACGATATTGTGATTGATAAGTTTTTTTTTAGGATTTATTTCACTTGGGTCCACTGTAGCACTCTGCGAACATTTATCAGTGTTTATGTTCACTATACACACAACTTAATTACTTTACTAGTTACAATTATAATAGATTTCTATTTATTAGATATTTTAATACGCGGACTTTCTTTACATCAGCACTGACAGCTGTCAAGATCCAAAAAATAGATAATTAAAACAATTTAAAATATAAGATTAAAAATAAGCCCTGGCAGCTAAGAGATGACCAGTCTCCACTGACGGCGCCCGTTCACGAACATGACGCGTGGATCAGCACCATCCAGCTCAACCATTTTGTAGGGGACTTTGAGTTAGGACATAGGATTATTTTTATCCCGGTTGGACTTTTCTGTAGGATAATTCCCGAAACACACGCGGGACAAGCCGCGGGTTAAAGCTAGTATAAAATAAAGACTCCAGCGTTCCTTTACATTCAATCTCAATTTCAGAAACAACAAAAGCAAATATGCCCGAAAACTTCTTCCCAGTAGAGGTTTAATAAGTTTTAAACAATTTTAGAACAATACAGCTCATTACGACATCTTGAATCTGACAAAGGTTAGCAGGCTTCCGGTTATGATACAGGGTGGATTAGAAACAAGAGGAATAAGATCGTCAACATGCAGTGGATTACATGGTGATAACCCCAGTAGTACATACAGTTGATGGGCAGGATATAGAAGTGAATACAAGATTCTCTTCGCACAGTCAAAGATGTATCAAGACAGTGCAATCATTGTTGGTGGGAATAAAACACAGGTTTTATCTCCACCATGAGTTTTTAAACTTCCCGACAGCTTCAGTTGCAGAACTATTAGAAGAATTAGTTTACACAGACATGCATAAACTCATGCCTTCTTCCCATGGGGGTAGGTATACTACAGAACGCCACCTGCGCCTTACATACTCATTTTGCTTCGTTTACGTTCATACATCTTTCATACATGCAGTACTCCGCATCTGGTCTTTCCGAAGAACATCATCAATAAAGTAAGTGTAATGTCCCCCTAGGGTGTTCCCTCCCGGCGTTTCCACTTACCTCTCTTATCTCTGTCTTGTAAAATACCTTTTGTTATTCGCTTTTTATCCATCAAATCAATTCAATGAATATTTCTTTTCAGAATTAGCACGATGTAGCTATCAAATTCCAAAACGAACTTAAAAACCGATACACAGCTGCCTACCACATTTAAAACCCGACCATCCTAAAGCATCCTAAACCGCCCTGTAGTTAACATCCCCCGACATTATGATAATGCACAACTTTTAGAAGGATTCGCGCTTTTAGTTCAACGGACAAGTTTGTTCTGTCCTCCGCCTGTTCTCCCTGTTCTCTTTTGTTGAAACTTCACGATTGTGGAGATACGGACAACTTTCACAATGGCATCGCTTGGTGTGTGTAAATAGGCCGTCACTCGCTTTTTGGTCTGGATTTTTGTTATTTTGTGTGTGAAGGATAGGGTTTGAAACTGTTAGTTTGAGGCGAGAATGTTTAGGAATAATGCAGTGTTCTGTGTAGCATTTTATGAGCATTTCTTTACATTTTATAAGCAAATCTGTCGGAACAGTACTCACCGCTGCCTGTTTTATTCGTTGCAATGACATCTGGAGTGAAATTCTTATTGTTAGACATTTTCCAGAGCTAAATAACTACCTAAATATTAAATTATCTAAAGATTATCTCATTACCATAATAGTCAGTTAACTCGTTCAATCATATTCGCCTGTGTACCTCTATAAACTATATATTACTAGCTGCAACCCGTGGTTTCAGCCGCATAACTCTTGATTCCGTGGGAATAACAGAATAAAAAGTATTCTATTTCCTAACTTAGGTCATGGTCTACTTATGTGCCAAATTTCATCCAAATCCATTAAGCCGTTTAGCGTGAAAGCGTAAAAAACAAACTCACTTTCGCATTTATAATATTATGTTATTAAGGATTTTTAACTAACCGCTATACCCGCCACCCGAAAAATAAAAACTTATCTAAAAAAAAAACAAGTTTAGTAGTACTCATAATATCTCCATTCCACAGCAAAACATCTGTCAATATTATAATGAGAAACTATGTAGATCAGAAACTTTTATCGGTTATTGTTCGAGTTGAGATCTTTCTGTTTATTCCTTCTATTGAAGCTTACCGGTAACGGATACCGGAACGATGTTCATATTGAATTAATTTAATATTTATACAAACGATAAGCAAGTTCACTTTTCTAAGTGCACGTCGTGCAGACGTACAAAAAAAAACACAACGAGAGTTTAATTAAGAAAATGTTTTCATACGACAATGATTTCCATCGCTGTAAATACTGACTCACACTGAAGGAAGTCATTATTTTGCGCGAACAAATTGACTAGTAAAAGTGGTTAAATAATTTCTACTTAAATCTAAATAAACGTAACATAACATCACGCCTGTAATCCCCGAAGGGATAGGCTGAGTTGTACCTATAGTGAAACCCACATTACGCCAGTGAATTAGCTAGGGAGCGAGCCTATTGCCATCAACCAGACACAAATTAGTTTATTTTTTGTTTTATCGTGTTTAGATAACGATATCCATCATGTCTACACAGTTTACACAAAAAACTGTTTTTTAAAACTAATATTTCAAGTAACTACACGTAACAGCTGCGGTCATTAACTAAAAAAAAAATCCGTTTATTTTTTATTTTTCATCATGTTTAGAAATCGATACCCATCTCAAATGTCGAGTTTTGCTAGCTAATTTATTTTGAACCTGCATAAGAAATTGTCACAAAAAATGCAGCATTAACGGCGCCATTACGATTTTCTCATCCCGACACGCAATCCACATGCTGTGACAATGGTGAGGCGCGTGTGCAGCTATTCGACAATGAGTACTGAGCAGTCGACATCGCAGTTATGCGCTCAGCACGTTCTCGCATTACTCGCAACATGCAAGCAGCGCACGCCTCAATGACGTGTGCAGTGCTCTTATGACGTAGTTATGCATTACGAGATCTAGTTCATTGGGTTTTGCAAATGTAGGTTATGTTTTCTACTAAATCTATACAAATAAATAAAATTATTTGTAATGTCAACATAACAGCTTTTTACTAAATTACTTATTACTTTTTATTAAACTACATTACAAAAACAAAAAAACATTTTTTTTTAATTTTTGTCTGCCTGTCTGTCGGTTTGTCTGTCTGTCTGTCTGTTTGTTCCGGCTTATCTCCGAAACGGCTGGACCATTTTCGACGGGACTTTCACTGCTAGATAGCTGATGTTACATGGAGTAACTTGGGCTACTTTTATTTTAGAAAAATAATTAGGGTTCCGCGCAAAAAAATTAAAACCCGTGTAATTGTGAACAAATATAATCTCTCTCTAAATAATCTCAGGGGCTTTCTTTTTTGTGTTTTTTTTTATTATTTAACGTTTATACAAAATAATACAAAATTATTCATATTAAATAGCAACCAAAAACCACTAAGGTTTAAACTTGTGCTATCTGAGTCTATCTCAATATCGATCCATACAATGATGCATTTTATAGGTGTGCGTTATTGTCGATACAATTAATAACATCTTTAGGTCTTTATATAGTTAATATCAATCATTCCTTCATAATAATTAAGTAATATTGCTTAAGTTTACATTTGATATTTTTATGTGTAATACATTTGTTTATTTCTGACGGTAGACTGTTAATAAGTCTCGGTATAATATAAAGAATGTTCGATTTTATTTCATAAAGATTTATTGAAAAATTGTTCTTTAAATAACAAAGAAAATATTTGTGTATGAACTGGTAAGACATTACAGTGTTTAAAATTGATTTCTAATTTTGGGAGCGGCTGTTTTTAAAATTCGAAGTTGGAATTTGAAAATAGTATCAAGGTAGGTTGTATAGGTACGACCGTAACAACTAAGGCCATACTGGATGTAGGATTCAGCCATTGCGTAATAAAGCATTATCTTCACTTTGAAGGGCAGGCGATTTTTTAATATGGTCATAATTGCTAGAAATTGCCGAAGTTTATCGCAAACACGTTCTATGTGGTAACTCCAGTTTAACTTATCTACGAAAAAACTAAAACTATCTTAGAACTAAACTTATCAGTCTTATCTTAGAACTACCAGTCGGATTTGAAAAATTCTATTTGCATTTGGTAGCCCAATTGTCGAGTATGTTTATAGAATATGATGGTTATAATCACGCTGATAAAGTGATAAAACAAAATCATGAAAAAAATTTTTTTTAGTGTAAGTACCTTCTGTACACGTAAAGTGAGATTTTTTTTTTTCTCGTCTACCCCATGGTGTGAGATGTTCTTGGAAAGGTGTTTCAAAAATATACTTTATCGGCGTGATTAATATGTATATCCATGCCAATTTATAGCTTTCTAGTACTAAGAGCCTCTGAGCTAAGCTGCGGATGGACGGACGGACGGACGGACATGGCGAAACTATAAGGGTTCCTTGTTGAGTACGGAACCCTAAAAAAGAAATAACTCTTAATTTAAAATAAAATATAATTACACATAACATAACATCACGCCTTGTTTCCCCGAAGGGTTAGGCAGAGGTGTACCTATAGTACACCCACGTTTCGCCAGTTATGTTTAAGTCCCATGTAATAGGGGGCGAGCCTATTGCCATCAACCGCGCACAAATCCAGACTCCGGGCTGCTACTGAGAAATTCCAGATAGAAAAGCCCAATAACACTTTGCGCGACCTGGGAATCGAACCCAGGACGTCATACTCAGCAGTAGCGCTTGCTACCACTAGACCAACAAAAAATAATAAAAAGAAATATTTTATAATATAATTCTTTAATTAAAACCTCCTAAATAAATTCAAACAAATAATATTCTTATAAATAAAATTAATGACTGCCAAGTCTACGTCCCACATGTCTTGTCACCATCCTTCTGTATTAAGTCCAAATATTGGATTTTTAAATCTTTGTCGGTTATTCCCGAAATTCTCCTTACGAGGTAAAATATTATGCTTATATTTACTTTATAGAATTGATCAAATAAACATAACATAACATCAAATAAATTACAAATTCAAGCACGTTTACTCAACAAATTACGTAGGTATGTTGTTCTTGCATACCTACGCCAAAACAACGACATCCAGTGTGAAAATAAAGACAATTTTTCTTCTCACGACAACCGTTCGTGAAATAATAAAATTGTTTCATTACATACCGTTGCAGAACCCTTAACGTTTAGATTGAGATAATTATACGTAGCTTGAAGATATGAATACAAAATAAAATTCATGTTTTCCTCAAAAGAGAACTCATGAAAATTCTTAATAAATAAAATGTGCCTAAATTTTTTCGTCGGCGTACAGTTACGAGCATAAATACCTTACACTTACGCAAAATTAAAAAGCGATTTTTTGTGAAATAATAATTGCAACTCTAAGAAAATACCTATTTTATAATAGTATGGCTTCGAAAATAACAATTTATGTACACACATATAAACAGACAAGAAGAAAGGAACAGAAAAATACGTACAAAGTTGATGCTTATTTCTAAAGGAATCTCTTCCAGCATATAGGAAAGTAGATAAAGAGATGTAGACGACGTGTGTAAGAGTAAAAGAGAAAACAAAATACATAAAATCACAAACGATACACTAATATGAGTATATACAAATATACAAAAACATAAAATATGAGTACATACATACATATATGTAAGTTGCAACATAAAATGTCTTTCAATACACTTAGCACTTATCATAACATGACGCCCGTAATCTACGAAGGGTTAGGCAGAAGTGTACCTGCAGTACAACCACATTTCAGCAGTTATGTCTTAAGTTCTATATGTAATACGTTAGGAGAAAATCGGTGTTGAATCTTGCGTAAGTGAAAGGTATTTATGCTTGTGACTGTACATTTTTTTTTATGAATCTGAGTTATTTTGGAGTATAAATGTTTCATATTTTTTTAGGTACTCATTAGTCGCTTGTTATATTGTGTCATCGGATCAAAAAATAAGTAAAATGTCAGAGTAATGACGTAAAATAGGTAGGAATATCTGCTGTTTATTTGAGCGAATGTAATTAATATTGAGAGCCTGAAATTGGTTGAATTCAGGTCATTTGAGGAGCTACCGGTTACTATACAGCTCAGGAGGTAATTTTATGAACAAAAATGCATTATAAAACTTGTATTACACGGTATACCTACTTATTGTGATTTTAAGTCAAGCACACATTGCAGCCGCAACGCATTTTCATACTGAAAAGTGCGGTGCGGCTCGCCTGTAGTATGCGTTGGTTCAAAGAGAATGTACGAAAGTGATGAAGGAGGATTTTTGCAATGCATTGCGTTACGGCGCGATCCACCCCTATCTGCGCTAGTCTTTAATAATGTAACTTTGATGAAAATAATATTAGAGGAAAACAACGGCGTCTATCGGTATCGAAACATTATCATTTTTTTAAAAGCTTTCTGCTTATAATGGTTGTACCAACCATCTTTTGGCGAACCAATCATAAAATGTTGACAATTAACAAGTAAGTACCCCTTCCTTTACTTTTAGAAGGAAATCATTGTAAGACTTTGAATTTGCACCTTTATTTTATGGATGGGTATATGACAGAATAGTTATTATTATATGTTTCGTCAATTAATATAATTTATAACATCATACACTTATAACATCACGCCTTGTTTCCCCGAAGGGTTAGGCAGAGGTGTACCTATAGTACACCTACCTTTTGCCAGTTATGTTTAAGTCCCATGTAAAAGGGGGCGAGCCTATTGCCATCTACCGGGCACAAATCCAGACTCCGGGCGCTACTGAGAAATTCCAGATAGAAAAACCCAATAACACTTTGCCCGACCTGGGAATCGAACCCAGGACCTCATGCTCAGCAGTAGCGCTTGCGAGCACTAGACCAACGAGGCAGTCTTAGTATAATTTAATAGTAAAAAATGAGCACATTGATGAATGATGATGATGATGATGATAACTGGCGAAATATGGGTGTACTATAGGTACACCTCTGCCTAACCCTTCGGGGAAACAAGGCGTGATGTTATGTGTTATGTGTTAAAAAATGAGCAAAGCTCATTTCCTACGAAAACAGCTGTCAGTGGCGAAAGCACCATACAACACGATTCGTACCGGCTTCCCTTTGGAGGTTCGCACCAATACCACTACCGCTATTGAAAAATGGCACAGTCAATAGTGTCTACTATTGCCAAAAAAAAATACTACGGGTATTTAATGTACCATAACATACAATCAATAAAAACGCCTATAGCTTTGAATTACAACAACAAACAAAAATGATCGAAAATAACCCGGCGCCAAAACGTCATAATTGGGAACTAAAAATTAATACAATAGCGATCACGTCACCTTAGATCACGTGGTACCGGTTCATATGGACGGGAGCAAGCCGCTGTACCCGCTGTACAAGGGGTTACGATAGAGACGGATAAAAAAAATATATGTCAGCGAGAACGAGATGGAGGAATATTGCACATTTTATTTAGTTTTCACCTATTCAACTGTATTGTAGTCGATTCTTTATATTTCTATAATAATTTTAGAATGATACGTATATAATATATATAGTTGAGTTTATTTCTGTAAAACATTGCAAGTTTTGTTTATACTCGTATAGTGATAGCGTCTTTTTGGTGATTGACGTCGTCTTGACGAAAGATGGTGTTAAATTCAGTAAAGGAAAGACTTTTATTTTTAAGTTAATAAATTATATTTTACTTTATTGATAAGTAAGTAAGTTAAAACCGGCTTCGATTCGGCTTCCCCCTTACAAAAATTGACACCTCGCCACTCCACCTCATGACACAAAATAAAAGCTGCCTCCGATTCCCATAATGCTACAAAACACAGCTTCTAATAACACAAGTCAAGATACCTCACAAAATCCATAGGCATTGAAATTCTAACCCAATGAAATCCTCTATCCAAACGGTATTTGGTATGCAAATGAATGTCTACTGCACCCCGGTACAAATCATGCGAGTAACGGGCACACGGCGAATCAGTTTCGTATGTGATCCGAATAATGTGTCGTCTGTTTATTTCTTGGCTTTCCAGGGTTCAGTTCGAGTTTTGGCTATATCGATAGTTTGTCACTGTTTTATGAGAGAAGGAATTATTTCTTATTCGGCTACTGGAAAAACAGAAATATTTTTAACCGACTTCAAAAAAATAAGGAGGTTATCAATTCGACACGTATGTATGTATTGTTATTGGAACTGCAAGATATTGACATAATATGATAATCTATTAGGGCTTCCAATTAAATATACAAAATTTTATAGGTGTATGTATGTTTGTCCACGCATTTCTCCGAAACTGTAGATGGGATCGTTACCATTTTTATTGGCTTATATTTACTGCAACATAGGTAACAGTGCAAGTTTCATCAAAATCGGTTCAGGAGTTTTCAAGATACGGACTAATACGTGTAAGTGTGATGGCCTGGCTTATTGATACGAGCTACGGGTGTGGTGTCAAAGGGAAAACATCTCAAAACTATGGTCAAGTTCTAGTGCAATTATGACAACAAAACTATTAACTACTTATTACAAACAAATATTCCAGTTTTTACTCAAAACTAAAAATTACGAAAAAAAAGGTAAATTAAAAAAATTGAATCGACTTCAAAAAGAAATTAACACAAAATTATGAAATAACTTTAATTTCGGAAGTCGGTGGCAATAAACAGGATACAGATATCAAGACACCGACTTCCGAAATTGTTTCATAATTTTGAGTTAATTTATTTTTGAAGTCGATGTAATTTTTTTAAATTACTTTTTTTATCTTAACATTGGACCTGTCCTCCCTTAAGGCAAGGTAGACCCTGCGAAGTAGGTATTTAACGCTACCAACCTACCCACGGAGCGAGCCGTGTGCTTACGTCGAACCAGCGTGAACTTACATGAACCCAAAATGTGTCACAGTATAGGTAAGCGTGTCGTGTAGGCAGTAGGTCAACTTATTGGAACGAAGTTCTTTAACGCGGCTTGCTAGAAATCGTCACTAACGAAAAAGCGCGTTCGTACTGTGTTGAGCAATAAACAATTTGAATTTGATACTTTTTTAGACAATAGTATAGAATTTTCATCGGAAACAAGCATGCTGGTTAAATCAGTCAGAACTCCAATCTTCCGCCAGCAGAAATAGTTACCTACAAATGAACTACCTGCATCCTCCACGACAACTTCAGAGCTATCCAGTCCGCTACGATTTGGTCGGACAAACTGTAAGTTTTGTTGTTTTGTGTTAGTGTTTTGTTATAAGAAGACTAAAGTAAATACCAAATCATACATCGCCGTATCCTCTACCATCCTTACCTGTACATATACGTCTCCAGATTCAAGCTCCCTTTGCCTATAATATCTCAGACCACAGGAGAGTACACATTAACATAGCACAGGTCTGATTTATTCATAGTCGGGTAGGTCACGTCTCTAATGTTAATGCTGAGGGCCGTTTGAGACTTTTGACGCTCGATGCGAAGGACGTGATTGTACTAAATTCTTGGCACTGATATAATATTTAAGTGATATAGGTTAAGGTAGAATTAAATACCTACTTTTTTAGTAAGGACTGACTCGTTGGCCTAGTGGTCAAGCGCTACTACTGAGCTTGAGTTCCTGGATTCGATTCCCGGGTAGAGCAAATTGTTATTGGTTTTTCCATCTGGAATTTCTCACTAGTAACCCGGAGTCCGGATTTGTACCCGTTGACGGCAAAGGGGTCGCCCCTTTTTACATAGGACTTGAACATAACTGGCGAAATGTGGATGTTCTATAGCTTCACGTCTGCTTAACTCTTTGGGGAATACAGCCGTGATGTTATGTTATAAATTGTTTATCAATCATTAAAATCAAATCAAAATCATTTATTTGCATAAATAAGGTACAGAAAGTTCTTAAGATATTACTTCGATCACTTATCATGCCATTAATGTCGGCGTGCAAACATGCTTAAATACTATTTTAAGAAATTAATTAGTAAAGATGAATAATGCATGCGCTTAGTAAATTATAATTCAATTCAATTATATTTGGACACAATTATTAAATTCAATTAAATTCGGACACAATTATTAAACACTAATTCACAACCCACATTAAATACCACAATTTACAACTTATAATCTAAAAACTCAAGTACACTATAAAAGCATTTATCATTAAGCATTTTTGTTAAGTTACGCTTAAATTTTAAAAATGGAAGTGTTTTTATGTTGCTTGGCACTTTGTTAAACAATTTGATGCACATGATATAACTATTGTTGGACGTGAGTGTGAGATCCGTCTTGGGTTGATACAACTTGTTAGTATTATGAGACCGAGGGGCATAATAGCTTGTCGCCTGCTGGAAAAGACTCTTATGTTTGAATACAAACAAACATGATTCCAAGATATAAATGCATGATAAGGTTAGTATTTTATATTTTCTAAAGAAAGGGCGACAAAACTCTATTTGTTTCAGCCCAAATATAGCTCTTAAACATTAACATTGCCAGCATACAAGAGAACGTCGCTGCTCGTCTGAGCATAAGCATAATAAGCTTATAATGTTCCCACTGCTGGGACACAGTGTCGGAGGACTGTGTGTGTGTGAGATTCAGAGGAGTCTGAGAGAGTTGGCGGTAATCTACCACGCGGGCCCAGTGCGGGTTGGTAGATGTCACATATTGTCTTAGAATTTTCAGTTCTAGGACATGCCGGTTTCCTCACGATGTTTTCCTTCACCGTTTTGAGCTCGTCTTACATATACTTATTCCCCAATAAATCTTGCAAACACTGCTTCACTATTATACAACTCATTCACAACATTATACTCTAGCTATAGATGCCATACCATTATCTAATCCAATTGATCGCTAATCTCCATTCGCCCGCAAGGGAATTATGGGTACGTAGTCATGATGAATGATAATGATAGCCTTTAGCTGCAAACGTTAGAATAGCAACGTTTATGCTGACGCAATTTGATTATGCCTTTAGCCCTTTCCACGGATTACCGGGAAGGCGAAATGGTTATTAGTTTAGAGAGATATTATCGGTAGGAATCTTGGCGTAGTGCGTGGGTAAGAACGCTATTCTACTGTTATTTTATGATTGCTTATTTATACAGTTCATGCTTCTAATTAAATACAAAAATAAAGTAAAATTGGATTGTATATTACAAAATATTATTTTTTTACATATCTCGGGACCTTTGGAAGATATACGAGGGGCCGAAGCCAACTCACAGAGGCCCCTTAAACAATTTTAAATGATGGGAGGCCCCAACCGACGATTATCTCTGTATGCACTATGCAAGTGCACCCAAGGACCACCCCCGGTTGGTGCAGGACTACTGCAGAACGTGGAAACAAAACATATTGGGCTATGGGTTAGGGTGGCTGTGAACTTGTTATCTAGGACTATGGAAAGACTATGGCCACTGCCTGACCAATGTTTTATATACAATACACAGATAAACCTACCTACTACCTACTTACCTATCGTGGACTGCCCAAGTTGCTCAAGTCAGTCGCAAAGTGCACTACACGTTCCATACGTTAAAATGCCTCCAGAGCTTCTTGCCCTTGAATACCAGAATCTCCCTTGCCCAAACTCTCATCCAGCCCATTATTGACTACGCTGATGCCTGTTACTTGGATGCCACAGAGGAGCTCTTAAATAAACTTGAGCGTTTGCAAAATATATGTATTCGTTTTATTTTTAATCTTAAAAAATATGATCACGTTTCTAACTTTCGCAAGATACTCAAGTGGCTCCCTATTCGACTTCGCAGGAACTCTCGGATATTGTGTCTGCTATTTAACGTCCTTCACAATCCTAAAATGCCATCCTACCTGCGGGAACGCTTTTCCTACGCTCGTCCTTCTGATGCTCCTTGCAGGTCACATCTTAGAAATCTCCTTAAATCCCCTCCCCACTCAACCGACTTCTACTCCTACTCCTTCACTGTGCATTCGGTTCGGTTATGGAATTCACTTCCGCCTGATATTAGGGACTGCCAAACTGTTGCAGTGTTTAAAAGAAGAGTGAAAGAACACTATCTCTCCACTTCGTCATAGCTATTAGTATTTATTATGTTATGTTTCATTATTATCGTATATTTTTTTGTGATATTTATTTTGGTAGTATAATGTATGTATTTGTATGTACTCATATTTTATGTTTATATATATATTTGTTTATATTCATATTAGTGTATCGTTTGTGATTTTATGTATTTTGTTTTCTCTTTTACTCTTACACACGTTGTCTACATCTCTTTATCTACTTTCCTATCGCAGGTATGCTGGAAGAGATTTCTTTAGAAATAAGCATCACCTTTGTACGTATTTTTCTGTTCCTTTCTTCTTGTTTGTTTATATGTGTGTACATAAACTGTTAAATAAATAAATAAATAAAATTGCTGCGGGTGACTTGCACGGGCTTGCGGACGGTGAACAATGGGCAGCTCGCCGTCCGGTAAGGACCAGGCCCGGGTCGACGCGACGGCGCGTTGTATTCCACGCGCGCCTCAAAGAGATGTCAGCACCAATTGACGGGGTCCGCTAGGGCCGATGCCAGCTAGGGTCGCGGGATGTTTGAAAGAGTTACCGTGGCCCCTAGCACAGGCAACTGAAGGAACACGGGTGGATTTTAGTCAGTAAAAGTCTGACACGCCCTCCCGGGCGTGTCAGACTTTTACTGACTAAAATTATAATTACTTCGCGCTCTGTGCGGAGCGGGAGCTCCGCACAGAGCGCGAAGTAATTTCATACTTTCCGTACAAAAAAGGGGGTGACTTGCACAATCAATAATGGGCTCCCGAAAACGTTGCTAGCACATAGTATTTATCATTATTATTTAATTTTAATTATTGAACACAAAGTCAAGGAAATTAATTGTTATCTAATTGACTACCCATTGAAATTGTGCATCGGGGTAATTGCGTTACACACTTACAAACAAATGGCAATGTCTTTCATTTCGACAGTTCAACAACATTCATTGCGTTATTTACGTTGTTGAACAGACGAATTTTTCAAATATATGAAGCTATAGTTTAGCTATTTCCTTCAAAATCCTTAGGATTGTGACTGAAAGTGCGTTACGCCATTAGGGTTCAGATTCTTTCATTCAAACCACAACTGTCATTCTTTGACAATTGTATGAAATGGGTTGTATAAACATGGCGTAGTGTGTCAATTACATAAAGCTATCATTACAGCTTTCTGAATTTGATAGTCTGTATAGTTATGTCAAAATGAAGGTGTATTTTACATCTCTGGTCACCCCATTGGAGTATAACTAACGAGATGTTATGTAATGTCATGTTGTGATGGGGCCCGTCAGATCAAGCGTTGCCAAGAAGTCGTGCCGGAATACGAAAACACGTGAGCGAATCCAATACCCTTAGTGTTAGTATAAGTTGGAGGAACACACTCCTATAATACATAACATAACATCACGCCTTGTTTTCCCGAAGAGTTAAGCAGAGGTGTACTTATGGTACACCTGCACATTTCGCCAGTTATGTTTAAGTTCTATGTGTTAGGGGACGAGCCTATTGCCATCAACCGGGCACAAATCCAGATTCTGGACTGTTACTGACAAATTCCAGATAGAAAAATCCAATCACACTTTGCCGACCTGGGAATCGAACCCAGGACCTCAGGCTCAGCGGTAGCTGTTGCGACCACTAGACCCGTTAACGAGGCCTTTGATGCAGCCCAAAGAAAAACTCGTAATTAATCGCTGTTAAGCTAAGCGCTCATTCCAGCCGCGTTGGGCCGCAAAGTGTGGTACGGCCCAGTAGTGAGCGATGGTTCATACAAAATGTACAAGAGCGATGTAGGAGCATTTTTGCAATGCGGCGCAGCCCGCCCAAATCTGCGTCAGCCTTTACACAAACACATAGTAACACACATCATGCTGAGATAGGAGCCTTTTTGGGCTCGCGCGGGTTTTTTTTGTTTTAATTGTTTTCATGATATTGTTAGTTTTAATGTTCTTTTTTATTGTTGTATTTCCTGTGCGTGTCCCAAATAAAATAGGTATGTTTCTTTCTTTCTTTCTTTCAACATACCGCAACACTTACCACACCTCACCCCACTCACTTGCCTCACTCCTCTTACTTCACTTTAATATGACGTCCTTCAGATGATTACTTTGCATACACCATTTCCTTAATCGAGCCTCGGTACTATAATTCAAGATATTCTGCAGTGATCAATAAACATCGAATAATACCTCTAACGAAAAGTTTCCACAAATGCTAAACTGTCTCGGAACCGGCGACCAACTTATTCAAAAGAAAAAAAAAACATCGATGAACGAATTCCTAGCTCTATAGTTTTGCTAGAAGGGAATAAGGTCCCATGATGAATTATTTAAAACGAAACTATGCTAAGTATATGACAGCACGTTATTATTAGCTGAGAATCTGAGAATAAAATATTAAAATCATGTCTTAGTACCTATGTTTTTTAGTAGTTTTGATGTATTTAGATACCAACATACCAAAGAGCCTATATTACTCGAAGAAGACGACAGAAGAGCATGACTGTCGCTGAAAACCAGCGCTGGGGGCCCGGGGCTCTGTCTCTTATAGGGTCGCAGCATTATGCTGAGCGATGACCGTTTTGCGCGGACGTGACGCATATTTTCCCCCAACTTGTTTATTTCGTGTTTGTGATTTTTCTTAGCGTCATGTTTACCGCAAATAACCGTATGTTTTTTTTCTTTTTAAGTATAGTGCAATACCATTATGCCAGCTATGTTATAAGCCATAAGTGACAGGAGCCGAGCCTGTTGGCATTAGCCGAGTGCAAATCCAGACTCCGGGCTGATACTGAGAATTTCCTGATACAAAACTACTAACACTTTCACTGACCTGAGAATCGTGCTCAAGACTACGCTCAGCGGACGCTCCATCCGCCACATTATCAACATGGCAGTGAACAGGGTACATCCAGCACATTTATATTAAAGTCATAATAATATTCAATTTCTAGACGCGACGTGCTCAGGCAGGGGGAGACCGAAGTCCTTTTTTTGAAAAGACCCGCGCCAATTTTAATGCCGCGTAAATATGACGTGTATTGAATAATAAACGGAATTCAGAAAGGAAAGGTTTAGGTTTATTGTGCTTTCATGAAAGGCGGTTGGGATTTCGAATTACGATATTTTTTAGGTTGATTCCGGTTGAGAAACTTACTAGATTTTTATATAAGTTCAGCGCACCCTACCACGCTAAGAATCTTAGAGACTGTCTAATTCTTTTACGAGTATATGAGCTGTTCTAATAACGAATGTATTTAGGCAAATGTGTGCTTAAATATCAGCCACACTATATCAACCAATGAAACTCATGTCAGATTTTACTGTGACGTCCAACAGAAAAGCGTTGAGACTACGAAGCTCGACGAGTGCCGGAGAAACGTTTCAACTGTTTTAGAAACTGTAACGAAATTAATCACAAAAGAATAGTGGAGGATTAAGAAAAACCACGTGAATGTGTTGAGAGAAAGAGGCTAATTCATTAAAACCCAAGGGATGCCAATCACTGATAGCAACTGCACTTTTTACTCCACCATCAATTTTCAATAGGTATGCATGAACAAAAGCGGTTCCCTTACCTCCGAAATTGACGATTTTCTGCAAAAAAGAAGTAGACACAGCCCTAAGCTTCACAAACGCTATGTAAATGTCTGGTCACTGAATAGGGATGTCGGCTGCATCGGCTTGCAAATTGCGGATTCCCTGTGTCTACATATGCTGTAATACTGCTCTCATAACCTTCGGATTACCAGCCCTGTTGGCGCTTGTTGTGTTGTGTCTAGATTTAATAGGGATTAAGATACATGGATTGTATAAGAGGTAGATAGAGTTTAAATTGATTGTGAAGGAACAAGAATAAGATGCATTAAATTTTTGATTAAATCTAGCGGGACCCCTAATCATATATGGTTTGTTTTGACCTCGTGCCTGCAGCAATGTTTGTAAAATTCGTTTTGATTAACAGTGACTTCCACATGCTGGTAGCTGCAGAAAATGATAGGCACAGGATTTTATCATATTATGCGCCCTTCACCCGCTAGAATATAGACCTACTCAGTACTTAGCTTAATCCTTCAGTTTCAATATCCAAACAATGTTTTGTTGTTGTTGTGATTGTTGTTGCGTATAATACTTATATATACTACTGTGTCAAGAAAATACCGGGAATTAATCAATTAAACACAAAATATGTATTATTCATCCTTTTTTGTATCGCCTTCAAAGTAGGCCCTTTCCAAAATAATACACTTACGCAAATGAATAACCTAATTATCACAACATTTTTAAACGCACTTTTTGGAATTGACTTCAGTACTCGCCACAAATTCTCGTTTTTTCGGTTTCGGGCATTCTGCATCGCCGTTCTGAAGCTTGTTGATTGGTTTGCATTTTAATCTCGTAAACTCATGTCTCATCATCAGTTACAGTGCATTTTATGATTGTGAACAAACAAACGTTTAAAATGTGGTATGAATTGATTCGTGAGCCACCGATATTTGAGTAGCTTAGAACTAAACTTATGCGATGCTAAGTTCAGTTGAAGACATTGATGGCCGACCAGAGCGAAGAAAATCTTCCACTACATCTCGACCGCTTTTACATACACTATACCACTCATACGCACGTATTTTTGATAAAATCGATTCACCGTAAGCCTTATGTAATATTTTCAGCGCTTCAGCACAAGAATTACATTTGCAATGCTAAATTTAAGACAGATTATTTGTTAGATATTTTTATCTATTGTAAAAATCGCAAAACATAATTGAGATGAACTGACAAAATGGTGCACTGTAAATAAATTAAATGACAAGTGACGTTCAAACTCCGTGTGAGTATAGAGGATAGTTGTGCCAACTTATCGACAATAATAATTTCGAAAATCCCCATGAGGGCTTTCGCATTTTGTCACCTCTCTTGCTCACAAGGGACCAAATGTAATCAATTGACGAACTAATAAATAATATTAATTTATTAGGTAATTATTAAGAACACATTTCTATTGTGTTACATAATAAACTCAGCTCATTAAGTATTAGGATCTGTTTTTGAGATGAGTTAAATAAATGCCACAATAAAAATATGTTTTAAATAATTACCTATTAAATTAATAATTTTTATTAGTTCGCCAATACACACGAGTGAGATACGACAATATGAGATGAGGTCTGATATGATGTGACGATATGAGTGATTACATTTTTCAAAAAAGCGTCTTTTCATTTAACATTCTTAAAAGTTTGGTCCCGTGTGAGCGAGTGAAGTGACAAAATGCGACAGCCCTCTTAGGCGGGTTTTTTAAATAATCGATTCCCGGTACTTTCTTGACAGAATGTATATGTTTGCCCTTATATCCTTTCAAAATCCATCATTATTTCCTGCAATATACTCAAAAGCCACCAGCTGTAACAGCATGTGAAAGCGATGCGTTTCAAACATATTTCCTTGATATTTCAAATGCAACCAGAGTAATAGCTTGAATATTCTCCTTAAAGTCGTACAAGCTAGGCATCTTTGTTACGAGTAACTCGCTGCTTATTCGATTGCTTCACAGAACTTCAGCATCGTTTCCTCTCGTTCGCTTGACATCTTTTTGTAACGTCTCGGTTTTATACTGTTTAATTTTGTTATTTTCAATTTATTTTCTGGCTTACTTGGTTTTTAATAGCGATGGGAATGATTTCTTAATGATAAACTAATCAGAAGTTGTAACTACATTTATTGAACTGTATTACTGTGAATCATGTCCTTGTTTTTTACTGTTTTTCAGGAACAACTATTTTTTAGCATTATTGCGTTTAACGTTTTCATAACGACCACAAAAATATCTTCCCAGTAATAATAACAGAAGTTGGCAACTAACATTTCTTTTAAGTGACCATTCCTACAATGAGAAAGCGACAATGAAGGGGGAATTGCGAAATATGCTTTCATTAAAGATAACATCTTTCGAATTTGAGTGTCAAGGTCATAAGATAGTCGTTTCAAGGGTTTCACGGCCTTCTTGTTTTGAAATTCTAACTATAGCTCTATATTTACAATACCTTGTCTACGTGATTACGTATTTGCTTGTTCTGTCACTAGCTTCATTTTTCTGAAATCAAATATATCATTCAGTAGATTTACTTATCTTGATTTATTTCACAAAAATTAAGTCAAATACAAAATGACAACAAATTATTAAATATCAATCTAAGTTGAAAAAAAAGAAATATTAACCTCGGATTCAACTAAGTAAACTATCAAAGACAAAAATTTTCAGAAACAAGAAAACCAACACTTGCCTGTCATCAACACATCACTCCTGTCAAACACGTCCTCTAATAGACTTCTCATTTATTTCCTAGAAATAGCTAGTAACAAACGAAACTCGTGTTAAACCCAACAGTTGGGAGTTAGAACCGTAACGTATATTACTTTTATTCCCCTTGGGACGGAACTGTTACTAGAACTTTTTAACGACACCGGTACAAGTTTCGCCTCTGTATCTTGCTTTACATAAAATGTTGGTGTTATGACATTTCTGTTCGATATTCTTCTTTTTCCGTTGCTTTTGAGACTTGGATTGGAAGTTTTGAATGGTTTGTTAGGGAACATTGAATTTTGCAGTTTTGATACTTTATTATTTTACTTTGTCTACGATGTTTAGTACGATTTGTTTAGTCCGATTTGTTAGTACGATTTGTTTAGTCCGATTTGTTAGTACGATTTGTTTAGTCTACGATGATGCGGGCCCATAATTATGTTATTGAATAACCACTCGTCTGATTCGTTTCACGTTTGCTTCAGGGAACGCAGATTTAAATTCTACTTAATGATTTTTATACTAACTCTTTCTTTCTTTTCGAGTCGATGGTGCTTTCCAAATTAGTTGGGCCTTATAGGCCCAACTAACTTTGCATCACATTGACTGTCGGACAGGTCTGTAATCGCCCATTTTATAAAGTTGTATTTGTAGTAGCCTAACTGGGTACGAAATCTATTGAGTGCTTTCTTCTATAAGCCACTGCCATTCACGTCCAGGTGGCAGGATGTTCCTGGAGTTTCAAGAAGTCGGATGGTGGTGATTGTTGTACTTCCCACAGCTTGCTTCTAACTATTCGTGGTTGGTCTTATATGACCTGTATACAGGGAATATAAATCTTCCAGCTCTTAAGTCTCCTTGGGACTGTTGTGTATTTGTAGAGGGGATGATGGGTAACGGATTTAGTCATTAGTCAAGCCAAAACTCCGCTTAAATCATACTTCAAAAATTGTTTACTTGCTACAAGTCCCCAATTTACAAAAAAAAGTTTCAAATACCCTATTACACTTTAACTGCATACTTATAAATTCCATTAAAACCCTCTATTAACCACTGTTAAGAACTTCAAAGAAAATTTTCACCTAAACAATCTTCGTTCCAACTTTTCACGCCTCAGAAAATATTTCCTGAACAAGGCTAGCTAACTTAAATCGATCTTGCAAACTCTAAAAGTTGCAGTTCATAGTTCGGTACTCGTTATAACTTTCTTAACCGACTAGTTTACGAGTAATTACTTCATTACCGAGTACATGTTTGCTCGGTGACCGAGTTCAGTTTACCTTAGGATTAGGGTGTAACTGAAGAACTATTTATAGTTGCTGCTTATTTAGCTGAAATTGGTATTTTCTTTTACACGAGGATTTGTTTTTTTACCAAGTTGTAAACGGTGTAGTGATCTTGAACATTGTCAAGAGCATGTTTAGTTTTCCTCAAAATAATTTATATCGGCCAGTAATGGTCGCACTGCAAAGCAAAACTATCTCCTCACACAGGTAAAGAATGAGCGTTGATTAGCATTTTTTTAATCATGTTTTCGAACACAACCTTAGCGTTAGTGTGACTTTAATGTATTAGATATAATTAGGTACAGAAAAAAATCCTGCTAAAATCCAAATTATTGCTGAACATGCGAAATATCAATCATGTCTTCACTAAGTCATTTTACATGAATTCAGAAAGCGTGAAGGTACAGTCCTTCACGTCTACACAAAACTACAATTGATTCTACACGATCCAGGACCAAATTCACACCATTTCCAGTGTTCTGCACATGAATAATATTCCCGTTAACCCCAGTACCGCAAAATAGATAGGCACAGAAGGCCGGATCCATACAACGAGCGAAAATGCACGCTCACATAGACAAGCGAATGCAAGCGTACTCGCGACTGGCAGTAGATATTTTAAAGCCGAGATTTTCATTAAATACTTTTGAAACAGATCATGCGTATGAGTATATGGATTGTTTCAAAAGAATCTGATGAGAAGGTAGACAAATGGAGCAGGAAGTTTTCCTGTGGATGCCAATTTAATTTAATAAAAATAAATAAAATAATTTGTAGCGCCACTTACAAATTGAGTGCTTTGCTTTGAGTATTAATTGAGTGATTGATTTTTCAATTACAAACTAATAATGTTTTATAGAGGTATGAGGGACAGGGTGTAAAGATCACTCATCCTCTATAGAAAAGGGACGATCCTTCAACCAGACGGGTGTTGTGTCCGACGGTTGACAAAGGGATGTTGTACATATGCTAGTCGCGCAGTAAACTCTGATTGTGCGATGCAGAATTTTTGCATGACGTCAGCGTGTGATGCGTTCACATATAGCGAAGTAGTTATTGAAACAATAATTGTTGAAAAAGTAGTGAGATATAAATTTGGAACCTACTAAATACAGATGAATCTGTTGAAAATTTATCGAGTGATTGCGCAAGAATTTAATCTGAACACGGTTTGTTTACACTTTCATCCGATAATTTTGGAACAGACTATAAGCGTCGATAAATGCGTGCGCGTGCGCCTCTTTTCGCTCGTTGAATAGAGCGGGCCTTCTCTACCTATCTATTTCGTGCCCCTACTATAGTACGTTTGACTGAGACGTTTCCCACTCAGCTCAAAGGAGCTTCGAGCTCTCTCTCGTCTCGATCGTCAGTCACCGCATCTGTATTGTTTGGTAAATAATTTAATCGAAGGTGATTTCGAACTCGTGATTTCTCACCGTAGATTTCAATGGTGTACTGTTTTCCTTTTCTGTGTATGTATGTGTTTCAAATTTTAATGAAATGAATGGACGAATCACTCAGACAGATACTGTCAATATTTTGGTTTCCAACGAGAGCGGTGCTGCCATATAACGGCCGCAGTGACGGCTGTCATGAAAATGATGGCGGTGTTTGACTTCAATGTATCAAAAAATGCTCTCTAGGGTAACACACCTACTTACTTTCGTAAACAACGTTTCAGTGACGTCATTCGACGGTAAACTGTGGACGTTATGTGGCATTCACTGAAGTCTTAGGAAACACTAGCTTTAGAGATATGTACACTGTTCATAAAAAGTTTTGCAGCTAGTATAGACGCACGCACGGTTTTTTCATTCCACATAAATCAATCAGGTTTCTTTGTTATAACAAGCTTGTATAATGGAATACCTATAGTTCGAAAGAATGAAAAACTCTTTATTCACGTGAAAGTGACGCACATACATAAAATTTGTGTTTATCTTAGCCTAATAAAAACAAAACAAGTGGGTATCCATTCTAAAATTAATAAATTAAACCTGGACGGAAATATGCGCCACTACCGCGCGAAACGGCCAACGCTCAGCATAATGCTGCGGCCCGCGCACGAAGACTCAAAATCCACGGCGCTGGTTTTCAGCGCAAGCTGGCGTGTCGCTATCTCAGTAGGACAACAACAAACAAACAGTTTGACGTAAATATAAGATCGCTTAAATATTGAGGTACTTTTTGAACTCAGTAATACGTCACTGAGTTCAAATTTTACCTCAATGCCTAAGCGAGCGGTACCTAGGAAAACTCTGTCAACGGTACGTCGTTCAAAGAGTTTTACTAGGTACTGTAGAGGTTTGATGCCGGTGGCAACCTCATGTGTGACAGGCCTTTAAGCATTTGCCTATGGATACGTTCAAACGCCAGCAAGTGTCGAATAGTTTGAATTTGATAGGTCAGGAAATTTGTTTTATATTGATTCAGTGCTAGTATTACGTTTGTCATGTAATGTGCTTAATAGAATGTATAAAATAATAATATGGTGCTCTGGTGTGCGTGTATCTTTGTAGCATCGATCTCCCAGCACACACCAAAGAGATATATGACTACATTATACACCACACGCGTAGTGATCTGCCTGGCCCCTGATACTCCGGCAGATTGCTACAGTACTGTAGTACTCTGCCGGGATGCCACGGCAGGTCACTACGTGTATCTACGTTCTGATTACTGAATGATACACCGGAGTACCATAATATTATTTTAATGGCTTATGGCAAACTCGTTACAAATTCAACGTAAAGCTAGGAGTGACTCAATATAAAACAATTTTACTATATGTCATCTTTCGAACTTATTCTACTATAAAATCTCATGACGTGTCTTAATGGCCAGCTGTAATTCCGATGAAGGTTTTATGCTGAAGGCAGGCTCGATTAAAGCCTCTACAGTATATTACATAGGTACCTACTTACTTTCGGGTATGAAAGTTTAAGCTCAATACACATATTAGAAAATAACAAACTTTCCGATAATATATGTATGTATATTCCATAGGTACCGTCAATTGTTCTCCGACATTCATTACCAAAAACAATGCCTCGTATATTTTCCATTCAGTAAAAATACTTTCACAAAAATTATTTTACTGTCACGACTTTACTCGTCGTGTTTTATTTGGCACAATATGGCGTCTGTAAATAAAAGTTTTTTATTGCCCTACTTGCTACATTGTAGTGTAGTGCCATATGCCTAGTATAAAAAATTCGTAGGTACCGACTGGTGTTATTTTTCATGTTGATTTGGGGAGTGAAAAATCGTATATGTTTACCGAGAATTGTGGCTAGTATAAACCTACTTACTGAAATAAATAATTTATCATTTATTTATCATTTACTAGCAACCCACTCGCTGCTTCGCACGGGTGCAAGCAATTTACTGATGTGGCGACATGTCAAAATAGCTACATATATTAATGTTTTATACACATAAACCTTCCAAAATAAATTCTCTAAACGATGGTAAAAACCGCATCAAAATCCGTTGCGTGGTTTAGAAGGAGATACAGACGGACGCGGAAAGCGACTTTGTTTTGTACTATGTAAAGATAATTGTGGCCACATTCCATAAATGATTCTCAGTCTTGCTTCTTCGGTTGAATTTATATTAATTCTCGTTTCTTTCACTTACTTTTACTCATAAAATCACAAACAAATACTGATGGCGGAACATGACAACTTGTTGTTTCCACATTCTGACAACCTCGTATGCTAAGTCAATCTGATCTTACCCTGTTAAGTTAGTTTATTATCTTCTTATTTAAGAATACAATAGTAATATAGTCATTTAAAGAAAATATAGAAACAAAAGCAACAAAAATGGATGTAGTACATTATCTCATTTGGCAACCTAAACTAAAAAGTGGCTGGTGCCATTGCGATCGTAATAGTTTTTAATTATCATCACAGCGCCATAGTCATCATCATAGTTTTGTGTTCTATAATATATTTTATTGTTTAGTATATTCATTTATTTTATGTCCGTAGGTGTGTCCGTGGCATCACAGCAGGCCCTGTCATATCAGCGCTACGGTATTTGTTTCTATTTTCAAATATCGCAGCGTCATGCTGAGATAGGAGCCTTTTTGGCGTCGCACAGGTCTTCTTTGTTTCTGTTTTGTTTTAATTGTTTTCATGATATTGATCGTTTTAATGTCCTTTTTATTGTTGTATTTCCTGTGCGTTTTCCAAATAAAATAGTTTCTTTCTTTTCTATATTATGACGTTCTAATGCCATCATGATACCAAGGCGTGAGAGAGACCTAACTATACATGACCAATAACACCATCCCTTTTTTGGAATGGAATAGTGATGGCATTAATACTTCACAATACGGCCCCAGGGCGAAGAACTATCTCCCTACCTTATGTTGCATGACATGACCGCAAAGCTAATTTAAAAATATTCTCCAGCATAAAATTTTAAGCCCTGAACCAATTTACCTAATTTCCTTATTCCATGCTCTAACAAAGCAGGTGACAGCCATCTTTGTTTACGACCGTATCTATACGTAAGTCGGATCGTGAATCGTAAACTGCGCGCTACCGTTTACGTACAATCGTAAAATTGATAGGTCCGCCGGGTATAAGGATTCCGCGTTCCAGTTTTGTGTAACGTGTAATGGGTTATGTTTAATCCAGAATAGGTGGGGTTTATAGGATTTTTTCTTGATTATTTTAAGCTTACAATTTATATGGATATATTCGGGAAATTGTGCTCAGGTTGCCCAGAACGCTAACGCCCGGGTAACATTAAATAAAAAAATACGAGTACATTACCACCAACTTTATAATAAACTGTATCTTTCTCGGTGATGCTCAGCAACATCTCTTGTGTCCCTATAACGCGCCCACAATGGGAAAAATATGCTTGACTGCGTGTTGACAGCGTCTGCAGTTTCACGTTGACTGCGCTTTGCTTCCAGTAAACCCACAGCCCTAGCTATCTCTTCCAGCATTAAATCACGACGTGACATAACGCTCCAGAGTCACAAAAGTGACATGAAAACAGGAAAAAAGATTTACACAAGAAATATAAACGAATAAGGACAGTAAAAGTAATTACGTTTCGAAACGCCGTACGCTGTGACCAAGTGATGTTTTCTCGCCTTATTCAAAAATGATTTTGCTTTTAGGTTTTATTATTTTAAATTTCGAACAATTATTTAATGGAGGTTACAAACAACATTTACAAATTTTTGTTGCCAGTACTTCTTCTAAAAAGTTTTCTATCTATACATCTAATCTATACAAATAAATAAAATGGGAAAGGCAACTGTCAAAATGGCGCTGTCGTAGCTAGTTCCCAAAACAAGATATTAATGCAAGGCGTGAGGTGGTTTTTATTTATTTTTGCGAAAATGACTCGTTGTTGTGTTCCTAAATCCTCGGAAATTGGAGTCCACCATTTTCCGAAAGACTCTAAGCTTAGCAGATTGTGGCTTATAGCTATTGGTAGGGAATTATTTGAATTAAACAGAGTTTAAGGTTATATCGGAAACATTTTGAATAAAGTTATTACGAGGAAATAATATTTAAAGTTTTTAATTCTGACGCCTTCCGTGTCGAATAAATAATGATTTAATATTTTAAATCACCAAAAATAACGAAATAGTGGAATAAAACCAAACTCGTGAATGAACACAAAATTGAATTAATGAACGAAATGTCAAATTGATTGTAAGAAATAGGGACCTAGCTATGGTCACGCCATCTAAAATTGGCTTCAACCGACCTTCCCCATTGAAGTGTCTGTTTGTAATGTCAAAACAACAGTTTTTCACTAAAACAACAAACAAACAAACAAATAAATAAAATTAAAGTGTCTGGTTGTAATGTCAAAACAACAACTTCTTACTAAATGCATAAGAAAGTATACGGTACTTATAAAAAAAACAATTTTTAAAATTTTTGTCTGTCTGTTTGTTCCGGCTAATCTCCGAAACGGGTGAACCGATTTTGGAGGGACTTTCACTGGCAGATAGCTGATGTTACCGCGGGTAACTTAAGTCACTTTTATTTTAGAAAAATAATTAGGGTTCCGCGCAAAAAAATAAAACCCATGATATTATGAACAAAAAGTCCGATTTGAAAAATTATTTTTGTATTTGGTAGCTCAATTTTCGAGGATAGTTATAGGCTATTTAACATCACGCTACGACTCCTTGGAGTCGAGCACAAAGAAAAAGAAGATAAAACAAAGTCAGTAAGAACGATAAGCGAAAACGAAGTAATAGCGCAGGCGGGCGATGCAAGGCGGCGGGTCGGGGAACGAGGGAATTTTATTAAAATGTGGCTGTTATTTTAGTCTGTCATCTGACAACTTCCACGCGAACGAAGTAATATAGAAGTTAAATAAGTTGATAAAGTTGGCATGTTCCCTTCACTTTATTGAGTAGTGTAATAGGAGGCGAAACTATTGCCATCAACCGGGTTTAAATCCAGACTCTAGGTTGCTACTGAGAAATTCCTAATGGAAAAGCCCAGTGACACTTTGCCTGCCCCGGGAATCCAACCCAGGACCTCATGCTTAGCAGTTGCTTGCGATCACTAAACTAATGAGGCAGTAATCTTAAACCTTTCGCATTTAATTCTCATTAGTTGATGTTAAGTTGGTGCCGTGTTGATGCTTCGCTATAATAGTGTCGCCAAAACATGACACTGTCGAAACCAACGTCGTTGAGCTCCTTAACTTTTATGTTGAGCTCTACGATTACTGACAGATGCTTGCACTGATTGGACAGGTCCACTCAATCTGTGTGGTTCTTTCCTCAAAAGACCATTTCAGACACCAACCTACATGGTCTTCACATGATCTGACCAAGATTATGTCTGGACTTTAAAAGAGACTGTGACCTCTGAGTTTGTTTCGGCCTTTCTTCTCAGAGTAGTCAGATAGGAAACGCCGGCCTCATCTAGTTTAAAAAAAATGTTTGACCTGTAAAAGTGTTTGTATAAACATACTTACAGAAATAAAATCATTTATCATTTAACGACGTAAATATTCTACGCTAGATATTTTGCAAGATGTATGATAGCTGTCACGTTTAAAAAGTTTCTACTCTAGATACCTACATCTGGGATTATCATTTCTCTCTTGCATACCACAGAAAGACTTGTGTCTTTACAAAATAACATGTGTTAGAAAAGTTACGCACTCTGTGACGAAGAGTCTTCTTTGCTATTTCCCTTCTCATTTTAATTGGTACTAACACCAAAATTATGTCTAAAATTTCATTTAGCTCTCTCTTGTTCTTTCCGCCTCGCTTAACTGACGTTTAACGCGGTATTTCCGCATACCGTTCCACTTCACACGTAAGTGCTGAGCCTCTTCAAAACTTTCAATAACTTGATTCAGTAACAAACCTTAATCAGACAGTTGGGAGTTTGAGGCGGGTTTCAAAACAGTGAAAGTGGAGCGGCATTATGAAAATTATTTGATACTTGTGTGGTGCGCCGTTTACCAACTGATGAGACACCTGCATCTACCCCCTTAAAGAAAGAAACGTAAATCTTTAGTTAACTTTAATCCACGTTATGATTAAAGTCTATTTAACCATAGATTTTTGATGTTAAAATGTCTCATATGTTTAAGAAATGTTCATAAATAAGGGGGTAAACTTTGCTTCGTTGAATGGGAACTTTCCTTAAACCAACGACTGCATGCCAATCAAATCATAATGTAGAAAATTTCTAAGACTATTTTAAATTCTCGTGAAATTTTGAGCAATTTTCAGAATCATGAATAAAGCTTAGTGAATAAAACTTATTTTAAATTGCACTGTAAGTCCGCACACTCATTTTCAAACAGCAGCTTAAAAATCATAACTCCTATAAACTTTAAATACTGTTCCGAATTAAAATCCGCGGCCGAACTCGTGGTAACTAGCATCTGCTTCAATACCCTATAAGATATTAATAACCTACATTCAATTTAAAAACATATTGTCTTCCTTATAAGGTTGGAAATTGAATGGGTGTAATAAAAAGTCTCGTTTTCGCTCAGCTCGCCTTTCTCTAGTGTGAAATACGCCCAAGCCTTGTTCTGCAACCACACTAAGAATTTCGAATTCTCGCCTCCCTTAATCTGACTTCAGATAAGTTTTGAGAATTATCTGGATCAAGGAGTATGCGCGGAATTTTGGGATATCTTCTAAATAATGTGAGATAACAATCTTAACTGTTTGGCTTAGAGTCGATTTTCGGACGAATTATGAGGATTTTGTCTAGTTTAAATAAATTCAAGGACGGTTTTGTCATTGTATTGTGAAACAATCTTGGGATTGCTTGAAATTCTTCAATACATTTCAGCATAAATTCGTTCATTGTTTGTAAATGAGTCTGTTCCATACATTGTTTTGAATAGCAACGCGAGGAAACTTGTACTGACAGTCATTTACTTGTCTGAATAATGCTTTAGACAGCCATTAGTGGGGTGGAATGGCTTCTTTGTCGGGAACCATATGGAAACACTCACTGTTAGGACATGACTGAAACTACTGAACTCTCTACGAGTTTCTGTGACAAATAAACATGTTTTTCTTTCTTTCTTTTCTTTCACTCCTTTACCTCACATTTCACTTCGATTTAATCAAACGAGCTTCGCACATTCGGTAAAATCGATTTTCTTTTGTTTCAAGCTTTTCTTACCTTCGTATCAGGAGCTTTTGTTTTTCACCTTTGATTTTGACAACAAACAAAACAAAAGCACATCGTTCCCGTACCTTCAAACCTAATCGCCCAAGGTGTATATAGCTTCTAATACCTTTCTATCCCCTATTTAACCCAACTTTTTCTGCTTATACCTTCACAGTTTGTAAATCATTCTCTTTTACGGTTATCGTCACTTACGTAAAACAAAACCAGCCAAGTGCGTGTCGGACCACGCACAATGAAGGGTTCCATAGTTGGGATGAATTTATCTCAAGAACAATCTTAACATGGTAGTTTAAAAACATGTTCCCCCATGCATTCCAACTGCAAATGTTTGTACGCACAATACTGAGTGATTAACCATGTTATCTTAAGATAATAGACTTCTTATAAATTTTCCTGTAATCTATATCTCTGTATTTTTTTATTACAAAGTGTTAGGCTCAGCAGTTTTGCAGATGAGGGGGAGTAATCAATTTTCATCAATTTTCTTTTAAAATTTTAAAACTATTTATTTTAAAATTATAAAAAAATATTTATTTATTTATTTGGCACAGCTTAAACTACCATTACAGGGTTTACCCTAATGCGACAGTTAAGAACTTACAACTAATAACCTAAGCTATATACATACTTACAATAACCAAATTAGAAAAAATTAAAACTAACAACATTATTACATTATTACACCATTAAAGCATAAAACATAGTATAACATAATACTTACATCACATAGTACAAACATAACATAGTACAACATGAACACAAACATACTTTACTTACATTATGAAAAAATTATGTATTATTTTGCTTGTAGCATAATATAAATAGTAATACCCTTGCGAATTCACTCACACAACATGTAAATACATCAATCTGAGTTTGAAGGTCGTTGATGGTACGGATAGCTCTGGTGAGGGGTGCCTTGGCAAGCAGGTTAGTTCTCGCTGTCGGTACCAGTAGCAGTGGCGGGCTGCGCCGCCTCCACACGTAGCGGTCCGGCGCACACAGACTCAAGCGCTGCAATACTCCCGGGTTACTCTCCACTCCACGAAGCACCTTCACCAAGTAGGCGACCAGCGTAAACTCCCGTCGGACATGCAATTGATTATAGCCAACCATGCCCAGGACAAACAGAGTGGGATACATCAGTGGGTAAAACGGATATACCCCATATAATTTCCTGTACAAATGGCGCGTAAACTTGTTCTGGACACGCTCCAACATTGCAGAGTACTTAGCTTCATGTGGAGCCCATATGACCGCACTATGTTCCAGATGACTCCTGACTAGTGCGTCATACAGGACCCTAACTGCTGTGATGTTTGTGAAGCTTTGTGTCTGTTTCAGAACAAATCCCAAGTTTCTGTAAGCCTTCTTACAGATCCTGGTTACATGCTTACGGAATGTCAGATCGGGAGTCATGAAAACACCCAAGTCTCGCACCTCCGTGACTCGTTGCATTGGCGCCGCGTCCACCATCATAGAGCATAGAGAGCGTCTCATAGAGCAGAGGTGCACGAGCACGGGTGAAACTCATCAACGAGCACTTGGATACGTTGAAGTACAGTTTGTTTTCATGGCTCCATTGTACTATTCGATCGATGTCTTCCTGTAGGCGCCTGCAATCAGACTCGGACCTAATCTCTAGCAGCAACTTGAGGTCATCAGCAAACAATAAACAAGAGCCATGTCTTACGACTTCCGGCAAATTGTTTATCATAATTATGAATTCTAGAGGCCCCAAGTTGGTGCCCTGACTTACACCCGACCAAGTGTAATATAAATCGGATTCACATCCGTTGCAGTCCACATACTGCTGTCTGCCTTGCATGTAACTGGCGAAAAATCTCAATAGATGCCGGGTGCATCCGACCTCTGCTAGCTTCCGCAGTAAGATGTCATTGTCGACGGTGTCAAAAGCTTTTCTGAAGTCAAAATAAGCTGCGTCCACCTGCACCCCAGCATCCACCGCCGGCACCACGCGTCCCATGAAATCAAGGAGATTGGTAGCAGTGCTGCGCCCCGGCCGGAATCCGTGCTGCGCATCCGATAACTGTCCGCGCACTTGCTCTTGCATACAGCGCTGAATGGCAGACTCGAATACCTTTGCCGGCGTTGACAACACCGCCACCGGCCTGAAATATATTTGAAATCCTCATAACAAGTGCTCTTATTTGATTAGTCACTTTTCAAAACTTTTATTTTTTTATTTTAATTACATATTCCCCCAAAGTGAACCCTATAGGTATTCAACATTCATTTATTTGCGTGACATGTTCGTGTTTTGGTCGCAGAAATTCATATTTGTACGAAATTTCAACTTAATCAGTAGAGGAGATTCGGAGCAAATCGGCTGTGACAGACGGACACACAGACAGACACACGAATGATCCTATAAGGGTTCCGTTTTTCATTCGGATGTACAGAACCCTAAAAAAGAGTATTAACCCTTCAACTGGAAGTAAGATGTGTTGGTATAACCGACCGCGAGGAGTGAATATTGAGTTATGACTAGTCAAAATTATGATTAGGCAAAAAAGAAAAAATACTACCCACCGTTCTCCAGTCGGAGGCGTCATATTCCCTCAGATTATGTCAAGAGTTTGAGTTTGAGTAGCAGTGTCTGCCATGTCTACATCTGGTCTGGAGTGGTCTCGAACCGAAACTGAATAAAACAGGATTTTGTCTAAAGGATAAACTGCGGAGTTCAAGGTTGTAGAAACGTCATACTACAATAAAGAAAGGAAATAAACCCAAGACACAAAAAATAGGCAGTCATGAGGACTGCCGACAGAAGTAAAAACTTAAAACTAACAGTTGCATGCGAATATGACATCTATTTCAAAGGCATTAGCGTGTTAAATAGAGTAATTTGGCTACAGCGCCCTCTAGCGTTGAGTCATTGAACTCGTTGGAGCATGTCACATGTCGTAAATCCGTAAGATTGAGTGAGTTTTGTGTGGGAGCCCTAAACCCTTAGGGCTCCCACACAAAACTGCGATGCAATGCGAATTCGCAGTTTTGTGTGAAACCCCTAACCTGCTGGATTTTGCTGACGCCTCAAGGCGTCAGTGGGGTTTACTCTCTAACAAAACAGGCGATCGAAATAATAGTGACTTCGAAACTGAACAAACAGGAAAGTTAAACCTTTCAACCGAGGATCTAATTTTAAAACGCAAAATTAATCCTCCGTGGACGGCAGTCATAATTTAGGACCCACCGCATGCCATCAGTTTGGCAGATTTATGGCAAAGATTCGATGTGGCTAACTCAGAGTTATTGGTGTCATGTTTTAGGGGCAAATTCATATTTATATGCATATAACTTTGAAGTGGGTGCTTTTTTTCGATAGACCTCCCTTACCGGTTATGGTATGATCAGCGTTTTACTGTCGTTTTGGGTTTCATGTTTTAGTTATGCGTAAGCCAATTTCAATTTTGGAATATTTCTAGAACGCTGTTCTTTTATTTTTTTTCTACTGCAATGCGAACTTCACCTATAAAGTTTTTAATTTTCCTAGAGCCCATGTAAATAATAACAGTCGCACGGGACGATCGATCAGGTCTTAGGCTACACTTGCCGCGGTCGGTCCGTGGATAGGTGACCATCTTTACATACCGAGACCACCCTGAGCCTCGGAAAGCACGTTAAGCCGTTGGTCCCGGCTGTCATTTTTGGATCTTTGACAGTTGTTACGGGTCGTCAGAAGCCTAAAAGTCTGAAAACCAGTCTTACCAAGGGGTATCATATTACCCAGGTACTAGGTTGTAGAGGTCAGATAAGCAGTCGGCCTATGTAATATTCAGCTTTATCTGGTTAGACTGGAAGCTGACCCCAACATAGTTGAGAATAGGCAGGCAGGTGATGAATGTTAATATATTGGAGACAACCTTGTAAGTACCTAGTTTTATGTTTCTTAATTATAAGTATCTACTAGCCTTGAAAATTAACTAAACACAGAGAGCTGAAATACTTTTGCACTGATATAAGTGCGTGTTTCGAAACAGTCATTTAACAAAGACTACAACCGATAATTCACAAACACGTATTTTAATGGTTAAAATAAATATTGTCAAATTCAACCCGTACAATGCCGTACATGTCAAAACATCTACAATAATCCCATACCCGGATCAATCCGTTAGATATTAAATGAAACCTTCCATGTTCTTTCACACTCCTAAAAACTGCACAAGGATTGAAAAATACGGTACTTTAAGGGGGTACACACGTGAGCGATTATCTCTCGCGATCTGGACCTAGGCCACCACCTCTTAAATCAGAATTATTTTAATCTTACTTGAGTGTGGGAAAAACATGCAGCTACACGTACTGTATAGCTCTATCGCTTTCTCACACTGAAGTGACATTAAAATAAACTGCTTTAAGAGGTGGTGGTTGGCCCCCTGAGGTTGCAAGCGCAGCTGACTCTCAAAGAAGTGTCGAAGGTTGTATGTTAATGCATAGCCTTGTATACACTGCATAGTATAGATTTTTCTCAGAGTAGTCGGACAAGAAACGCCAAACTCGTGTTTTTTTTTTTTGTGTAAAAGGTTTTTTCTGGACCAATTTACAAAATTAAATATCATTCATCATTTTTACACTAAGCGTTGCAGTAGTCTCTCCATTGTGAGTTTGACTCATTCGCAACACAAACCCTGATAAAAAATCATAATGCAGAGACCAATTCAACGTTTGTTAATTAGACTAAGGCTTATTCCCTTCCGTATTTCCAATTTTCTCTCTCTTTTGCAATTAGAGCCCAGTACGTTAAGAAGGAGTTTTAAACGTGACGCCATCTCCTTCTAGAACCTACCGCGTCGTCCAGGCCTTTGCCCTACAGTGGAATACAACGGGCTAATAATAATGATAATAGGCCCCTGGCTATTACAAGTCATCATCATCTGCCTAGCCTTATCCTAAATATGCTGGGGTCGGCTTCTAACAGGTGCTAAATTACAATTTTTTTTTTTTTTTAGAGGCTAAATTACAATTATTAATTATTAATATTTTTACACACGTCCCAATTGATCATCAGAGTGGTTGACCATCAGAGTAGATGACTCTGAACAATCATGAAGACTGTGACCGATGTCGATGAGAGAAAAATTACTGGACGCCTGAAAAAGCTGCAATTCAGGACATTTCGACTGCACCCTCCGCTGAACATCAACATGTCATACCTACAATCAAATTCCGTCAAAACGTCTCGTCAAGGCCAATCGACGTCTATCACCGACAGCCATCAAACAATCGGGCTAAAAATCGTTCGCTTGCACCCATCCTTATCTCTTACATGTGACAATAAAGGGCCAAGGGTCCCGATTTAATATCTTCCCTTTGGCGAGTGTCGTATATCCGACTGTTCTTCACTTGTTATTATTTTTGAGACACTTCCCCGTCCGTAATTGGTAAGGCGATACAAGGGATCGTTTTACAATGTCTCTGGTATTGGTAATTATGAATGATTTGTTGGTTAATTTAATGTTAGAACTTGTTCTTATGGGTAGCAAGATTGTTTATAAGTGCCATCGTTCATAGCTTGGCAATTACATAGTTTACCAATATTGAACGAACACTGCTACCTATCTTTGGTGATATCGTAATGGTTTTGACTGAGCGTGCCATAAGCATGCAACCTTTGCGGGTTTAAATAATTAATAGTTTATTATGACAAGCTTTGATTAAAAATAGAATAGGATAAAACAATTGGAGTTTTGACAGTCGTCCTCCCGGCCATGACCGGTTTCGATATAATAATGTGTAATAGATTCTTTTATGAATAGACGACAGTAAAAAGTCCTTATGTGTATCATTTTAACACATAACAATCGACCTTAACGTCCGTGTGGGTTGTCACAGTAACTATAAAAAATGCAATAGACGTGCCCCTATTGCAGCATGGTTTAATGTGTCAAAATCAAAAGACATTTTTATTCAAACTAGGCTGAGAATCAGCACTTTTTGAACTGATGCTGCAGCATCACCTGGATTTTGCCGAATACTCAACTCCCTCACCAAATTACAGCACAGGTCTTCTGTTTGGGTTCATTGGAATGTTCTCAATGAATAGGTTACAGATAGAAGGTGAACAGGGTTTGATGATGGAGTAGGAAAGAGAAATGAGGGTAAATTAGTAACTAGCTTCACTGTCGGAAAAAATACCTGCCGCTGCGCAAACTTTAGCGAGGCACGTGTCGATTGTAGCGTGTCTACTTGTAATATATACAATTTAACAAACAAGAAATAATACTTAAATTAAAAATTTTAAAAACTCCCAACACAAACTGTTGGGAGTTTTTAAAATTTAAATTTTATTTTACTACGACATTATCTAATATTGCCTTGACGACATGTTGATACACGGGAACAAATTATTATTTTCGTGATTTACAAACCTTTTTCTTCTTTTACATATTATTAGATATATTTTTTCATTGTTTTTATTTATTGTAAAACATTTTTTTTATTTTTAAAACAGTTATGGAAATACTTCCATAGAACCATCGGTTTTAAAAATAGGAACTATTAGTCCATGTTATTGTGTAACCATATTTTTCTTACATTACTGATTTTCATTCATTTCCCAAAATTGATAACAAAAACTGATGGCAGTCCTTCTACACATTACCATCATATTTGTGTCCCAAAAGCTCCTAAAAAAAATATTTATAAGGACCGAGGGAATATAGTTACCAACTTTTCTTGTTAGCCATCGAATTCATGTAGGTACTTCTCAAATAGTCCTCATATTTACTTAGTTCATGCTTGTGTAAGAGGGACCATACACTGGAGAGGGTTGTCGTCTGCTTGAGTTGGATTGCCAATTAAATGTTACTATTTACCCTTGTTGAACAAAATATACAAGGTGTAAGGGACAGCCCTCCGCAAACGAACTGTTCAGCTCACATTGCATGTGCATTCAGCTCCTTATTTTGAATCATATTCCACCGGAAAATTTCTCAGAAAATTTTTCATTTTTTATCGTTTTTTTCAGTTACTAGTTTCGTCGTAGTTTAGACGTTTTTTCAGTTAGGTAGTTCATTATTTCAATGTAAAATCACATTCTCTGTACGCAGCACTCCATTTATGTAAGTAAAACCGCTAAAATAAAAAAAATCAATGAATGGAAGTTGAAATATGATACTTGGCGGCCGAAAGCTCGCTGCGCTGCCATTCGATACGCGCGTTTTGCCACGGTAACGATACATTGCGTGTGAGGTAACAAAACAAATCAGGTTTATTGGATTCCCATACATTCCTGAAATAATTTCATGCACCGGTCATCTTAGTACTGAATGCACCCTATCAGTCTGCGGAGGGCTGTCCCTTACACCCCGTATGTATTTTCTGTCAACAGACAATATACAAGGTGTTTTTTTATATGTCAAAACTCTAGGGTATGAATAACCAGAAGATTATATCAAAGAATCAACTGGCATATGAATTATTTTTCAATTATCATTTTTTACACAAAATAATTCGACAAAGTCACGATTATTAATGATTGATGTTATCTTCGAAACTATGCATTTTTAGACCACAAATTTTAGGACTTTTTGTATTATTTTTAGTTATAGAATATAACCCTAGAGTTATGTCATGTAACAAAATACACCTTGTATAGGGTGACTCGTAATTAGTGACCGATACTTAAACACATGTTTATACTTATGATGACAATCAACTTTTACTGTAGAACCAAACCTGAAATCGCGAAAAAAATCAGCTGCTCCCTACATTTTGACGAGTTATGCGAACATAAATGTAGAGAACAGCTGATTTTTTTTTCAATCAATCAATCAACTCTGCTTATCGCAGTCCACTGCTAGACATAGGCCTCTCCCAGTCTGCGTTACAACACTCTGTCCTCCGCCTTCCGCATCCAGTCTGTCCCAGCCACCTTCTTAAGGTCGTCGGTCCATCTAACTGGGGGCGGGGGGGGGGGGGCATCCTACACCACGTTTGCCAATACGCGGTCTCAACTCTAGGACTCGTCTGCTCCATCGGCCATCGGTCCTTCGACAAACAGGGCCAGCCCACTGCCACTTCAGTTTGCTTACTCTGCAGGCTATGTCGGTTACTCCAGTTCTTTTCCGGATAACATCATACCTTACCTAAAAGAACTGGACAAGATTAGCTCAAAACAGGGAAAATAATCACTGGTATCGACAAGAAACACGACTAGCCCACACTGTTATAAAAATATGCGTTAATCAGAACGGACCGACATGATAGCGGAGCCGACTGCTGGATGCTCCGAGCGTATGTTTATGTGTAACGTAGAGGTTATTTTAATGAACCTCATCATCATTATTCTGATCAGCTTCCAGCAGTCCACTGCTGGACATATGCGTCTCTATTGTAAATGTATGAACACATTTCTAAAAGAGTTAAAAGCAGTAGCCCAAATAAATTACTTGCACCTAGCCAGAGACTACAGCTGTATAGCAAGAATTCCAATTGCACGGCAATCAAATTCTTCAACAATTTACCCCCACGCATCAGTGTTGCCCATTAATAAATTCAGGAAAACAATGTTTGCCCTGGCTTTTAGAATACTCTTTCTATTCAGTTAACGGAATTTTTTAATTATAAATATTGACATTACATTTTATCAGTACGTTTTGTGTGTGTTTGTGTGGGTGTGTGTGTGTGTATATTGACTTTTATTTTTTTTATTTTAAAGCATTTGAAATTTTGACATTTCACGCATATACAATAAAAAAAATTGTACTTATAAAACTTGACATTGTATAAAAAATTACTTATTTTCATTTCAAACTAATTCATAATTATACTAGCAACGCCCCGCGGTTTCACCCGCATAAGTGTTAGAGATATCGTGATAAAAATTATTTTTTATGTTAATCCAGGTTATACATTATCTGTGTGCCAAATTTCATCCAAATCCGTTCAGTAGTTTTTGCGTGAAAGAGTAACATCCATCCATCCATCCTCAGCTAGGGTTGCGGGATGTTCGAAAGAGTTACCGTGGCCCCGGCACAGGCAACAGAAGGAACACGGGTGGGTTTTAGTCAGTAAAAGTCTGACACGCCCTCCCGCTCCGCCCAGAGCGGGAGAAGTCACTTGATGATTTCCCATCCACAAAAGAAAAAAAAAAAAAAAAACCATCCATCCTCACAAACATTCGCGTGTATAATATTAGTAGGAAGGATAGGATTATTAGGTACGTTAATTGTACTTGAATTTTAATATTTCTACACCGGCAACGGTAGTATATGTCAAGCTGTTTATTAACGTTAAGATCTTAATGTACCATAATTATTATACTCAGAATTATATCTTATTTCATCTGATCCAATCGCACGCGATTCAAGTCGATTCTCGGAAACTATCATACCTTACGTTTGCAGATTCACAGTAGATTCACCGTAATGAACCGTTAATGTCTCCGGATAAAAACACATCGATGATGCAACAATGCGGGCTCTTATGCAGCGCCCTCCCTCCCCGCGCCCTGCAACACGCCTCCTCGGTGCATCCAACACATTACAGGTTATTAATACCCTTATGGCTTCTGGTTCTAAAGTTAAGCAGAGGTGTATTTATAGTACACTCACATTTCGCCAGTTATGTTGTAGCGTTGTATTGCTTCTACAATATCAATTAGTCGAGTGAGCTAACTATTTCACTAGTTAACCGTAAAGTGTGACAACTCTAAAAGCGGGGTACAACACTAGCTGTCCTAAGGAAGACTCGTTCATTTCGATCGCTGACCGTCTTGCTGCCAAGAGTAAATCCTTGAATCTTAAGATTCTTTGTGCCCCAAATCTAGGGTGAGTTCCTCATTAATTAGGATTTATAATGGACCCTATGCGCTGGATAATCTATGTTATTATCATCTCCAATGTGGCATCTGATTTTACAATTGTCCATCTCTGACCATGCGGTTGTCAATTATCCAGTGCGTAGGGGACTGAAATATGTGTGTATTGCTGTTGCATCGGGCTGTGCAAGCCCTTACTATGTATTATAAGCGATATTGCAAGCCATCTGCTGAGATGCCTGTTGATTTACCTTGTGTTATGCTCGCGTGTCACATACTTAACCTCACATTGCATCTGTCATTGTGACACGCCATCTTTGCAAACTTTCTGCCTAACTGACTGCCTGTAAGCCGCTGCGATGTGTTAAGCTTCCTGCCTACCCTGCTTCCCATACCGTTCGTTGGTTGCTGAATGGGGAATGGAGCTGAGCACATCGCATGCGGCTAGCTGCTTACGCACCGCATCTAACATGCGCACCCTAACGCGCTTTCCAGGGTTCTACGTCCAGGCTGAGGGCCGGTCTTCTATCGCTACAAGCTACCCTAGACCAGACTGCGCGCTGCACGTGCTGACGCTGCAAGCCATCGTGCGGGACCTACAGCCCGCTAGCGAATCTGACGAGGGCCTGTAACTGAGCCTGTCTTACAGGCCCCTACACCTGCCAGCTACAGCCAAGGACGGTACCCTCTTACATAACCTAGTGTGCGAGTGCTCAATTCAAACAGTTCAGTGACTACCTACCCACGACCTAGCCGTGTTACTCTATAGAAACAATATATGTATTAACCTACCTCCTTGTTTTCATTCTAAATATACAACCTAAAGTGTTAACGGCCTCCGCAGCCTACCTGCGAAGACCTAAGCCGTTACAATGTTTAAGTCCCATGTAATAGGGGGCGAGCCTATTGCCACTAACCGGGCACAAATCCAGACTCCGGGCTGCTACTAAGAAATTCCTCATAGAAAAACGTAATCACAGTTTGCCCGACCTGGAAATCGAACCCAAAATCTCATGCTCAGCAGTAGCGCTTATGACCACGAGAATAGTCTTATCTTATTGTTCTGTCGGGAATCGACTTTAATCTACAATGTGTAGTTCCTCTTACATTCTACGTATCATCCATTCGATCAAGCCAATTACCTATTGGGTACAAGTTCAGGAGTAGGGTTTCGTCTAGATTTGGATTAACATGTCACATTATATTTTAAGCCGGGTTTGACCTCGACCATTGTCTGGTACGCGGTTATATGTTACGAATATATAGTAACCATTGAGTTTATCGATCCAAAGGACCTCAGGCCAAATTATACCACATGGGACCTTGTCTGATTCAGATTATTTATTTGCCAACAATGTAGGTACAAGTATAAGATGGTACATAACTAAATGTTTCCGCTACATTCTACCTTACGGCATGCAAAGTCATAAAACTAAAAGGTACAGTTTTAATATAAATTTACAATTAATTAATATGTCATTCTGATTAATATAAATTCTCGTTTGTGTATGTCATTTACAATATATTTTTATTGTTATATATTTTTATCATTTAAAAAGTCTTTTATACAATAATAACATTTTTCTAATAACAATGTAGTCAGTTTTGATTTAAATATCCGTATAGGGTGTTCTTTAAAATTGTGCGGAATTTTATTGTATATTATAGGCCCCATTGACATAATATTTTTCCTAAGTAATGCTGTTTTGTAATTGCCTGTATGTAATAAATTTTTATATTGCATTCTCATAGGACCTGAACGAGTCCTAATATCGGCTAGTGACGGAAATAAATTTAAATTCATTTTAACAAAAACTGCGACTTCCAAAATATACAACGACGGGAAGGTCAGTATTTTCAGTGACTTAAACATAGGCTCACAGCTGTCTGTAGTTTTCAGATTCGACATAGATCTTATGCAGCGTTTTTGGGCTTTAAAAATCTCTTCCCTGTCACTACAATTGCCCCAAAATATTACTCCGAACCTTAATATTGGATCTGTCTGCGGATATTAATAATATTAGTATGTTATGAAAGAGCTTTTAGTACAGACCTATCTTAGCTCTGTGCCCGGTTGATGGCAATAGGCTGGGCGAGCCTACGCGGCTGGAATGAGCGCTTAGCTTAACAGTGATTAATTATGAGTTTTTCTTTGGGTTGCATCAAAGGCCTCGTTAACGGGTCTAGTGGTTGCAACCGCTACCGCTGAGCCTGAGGTCCTGGGTTCGATTCCCAGGTCGGGCAAATTTTAATTGGGTTTTTCTATCTGGAATTTGTCAGTAGCAGTCCGGAATCTGGATTTGTGCCCGGTAGATGGCAATAGGCTCGCCCCCTATTACATGGGACTTAATCATAACTGGCGAAATGTGAGTGTACTATAGGTACACCTCTGCCGAACCCTTCGGAGAAACAAGGCTTGATGTTATGTAATATTTTCTACCTTAGCTATAACATATATTATTTCTTTATTTTTTATTACTTAGCCACAAGCCATCCAAGGTCATCCAAATATATACCATTTACAAATAACTTGCAATGTTACACCGAAATCCATCCCAAATATTACACAGATTAGTTTTATACAAAAACGTTTAAGTACCACGCTTAGGAGTTATATTGAAATTTCACCATAAATATACCAACATCCAAGCTAAAAATGCATTCTACAAGTCCCTACGTAATGTCTATAAAAATATACAACAAACTACCAGACAAAATAAAGAAAGAAGAAAAGTTCAATATATTTATAACAAAACTTAAAAAATTGCTGATAAGTAAACAAATGTTATTATTCCTTAGATGAATATTTAAATGACAAACATAAATAATAGAAGAAATGTATATAGTATATGTTAAGGAAATTACTACTATAATAAAAATAATATAAAAATAATAATTGATAACAATAATTAATGATAATCACGCAATTTATAGGGTATGTTTAAAATATATTAATGATATGGTAATTATTAATAAATAATATATTAATAAAGAAATAATAGAACAAAAATAATAGTAAAATAAAAAATATTAATAATTTAAATAATATAGCAATAATTATTATTCATGATCTCCTAAAACAGAGCTTCGTCTCTCCTACCCTTTTGCTGTGCCCTACAGGGTCCATAATGATCTCAATAATATACTATAGTTACCACCTAAGTACACATTAGGGTAAAGCAATAAAGATATTGAGTATTGAGTATTAAATCCCAGGTCGCTAAAAATCTACTCGACTCCGGAATTTAATAAACGAATTAGATTTGAAAATTTAATTATTCCTGGTGGTTGTATCCATCAGTAGTTTCATCAATATCGAATTAAAGGATGAAACAGCTGGATTTAATTACGATGTTTTATATGAAGCTGCACTTTTATTATTAAAAACCCTTGTAGGCTGAAGTATCGGTCAAAATTGTATGAAAGGGTAAAAATGGCAAAATGTACATGTAATAATGTTTCTATATTGCAATTTAGAAATTGGGAGATTTTGATTTATTTAATGAATTTGTGTTCATGAACATAATGTATCCCAATCAAATGACATTTAGCGACATTTATTTTGGAAGTATGTATGTATGTATTTGCATGTACTCATATTGTATCTATACTTAATATTATAAAGCTGAAGAGTTTGTTTGTTGGTTTGGTTGAATGCGCTAATCTCAGGAACTACTGGTTCGAAATAAAAAAATCTTTTAGTATTGGATAGCTCATTTATCGAAGAAGGCTACTATATAAGCTATATAACATCACTCTACGACCAACAGGAGCGAAGCATCAATGAAAAATGTTGCAAAAACGGGGTTTATTCCTTTTGCGAGCTTCCGTTGCGTGCGCTGCGTAAACAGTTAAAGCTACGTAAAAATCATATATGACGGGATTGTTCCTCTTAAAAAGTTCTAAAAAAAGTTCGCGATAGCATATGTCTATCTTTTAAGGTTGGCTCACTATAACATTTTTAATGGTAATCAAATCTATGCTAATATTATAAAGCTGAAGAGTTTGTTTGTTTGGTTGAACGCGCTAATCTCAGGAGCTACTGGTTCGAATTAAAAAAATGTTTTAGTATTGGGTAGCCTATTTATTAAGGAAGGCTTTATTTTATATAACATTACGCTATGATCAATAGGAGCGGAGCAGAAAAGAAACATGTTGCAAAAACGGGGATAAATGTATTCCTTTTGAGAGCTGCCGTTGCGTGCGCTGCGTAAACGGTTAAAGTTACGCAAAAATTATGTATAACAGAATTGTTCTTCTTAAAAAGTTCTAAAAAAAGTCTATGATAATATATGTCTATCTTGTAAGGTTGGCTCACTATAACTTTTTTAATGGTTATCAAATTTGTTATAATATAATACATTATTTGCGAAGGTGTTTTCATAAACATGGTAATAATCCTTATCCAAATAAATAGTTTAATAATCAAGGATGATTATGTACATTTAAATTCCTTTTTAAATTATTCGAACCGGACATTTCGTTTAGAAATTACGACGGGTATATAAATGCTTAAAGTAAGAAACATGTGCATAGTCTATTAGTTACCTACACATTATATTTTTTATCGACTGTTTGAACCCGCTAATCTCTGTCACTACCACTCGGATTCGAAAAATTCTTTTTGCATTATAAAGTCCAATTCTTGAGGAAGGCTATAGGTTATGTAACATTATGGCTTCTAAGGGTTCTATAGAAGCCGAGCAAAAACAAAAAAAAAAAGGAAGAACGAGCACTAATCGAAAACGAAGTAACAGAGCGAACAGTTGATGCGTTGCGACGGGGTGGGTCGGGGGAACAAGAAATTTTACGCGGACGAAGTCGCGGGTGGTAGCTAGTGTTTATATATATTTGTATATACTCATAAGAATCGTTTTTGATTTTATGTATTTCGTTTTCTCTTTAACTCTTACACACGTTGTCCACATCTCTTTGTCTACTTTCCTATCGCAGGTATGCTGGAAGAGATTTCTTTAGAAATAAGCATAACCCTTTTACGAATTTTTCTGTTCCTTTCTTCTTGTTTGTTTATATGTGTGTACATAAACTGTCAAATAAATAAATAAAAATGAAATGAATGCCAATTATTACTACTATTAATATTATTTTATTAGGTACGCAGTTACGTATAAAATCGGAGTATTTTCTGCAATTAAATCTAAAAGGTATAGCGCTTGTAATTTTAGCGACCGATTATCTAATACGATGAATGAATCTTTGCACGTCAATAACATCATTCAATTTTTTACCCAATAATTCAGTTTAAATAGATCCGATTAACTGCATGTTATTGAACCCTATTATCCACACAAACCATACTTATTCATCCAAAAATCGTTCGACAGCTCAAAATCTCAACCGTCTGGCGTTTGACTGAACCAATTACAAGGCATTTCAAACCAAGAACGAGTCACATTTGTCGAGAATACTTATATTGCCATTTCGTCTAAAATTCAGGATTAATCTAGATTTCAGCCACGTCTGAAGGATTTACATGTTGTCAATGAAAATTAATATGAGGGGATTGATTCTATTGAAAATTTAATTCATTTTCGAACAGTCTTGACAAGATTAAATGGGGAGATTTAATTGGCGGAGCGGACAATTTATTGTTGAAAGGAACATCTGTAGACTAGAAAAAGAGTAATATACAGGACAATAAGATATCTTTACAGACACTTACACAAACATGGTGAATGGCAGACACTTACACAAACATGGTGAATGGGTTTTGAAGCATACATAACCCCTAAATGAGACATCGTTTTGTTTATAAGTCAGAAATTCAAAGTAAAAGACTGGTGTATGTCAATTTTAAAGGTTTTTCAAAAAAAAAAATATTCCCAGTCAATTATATCCATTGATGTAGCTAACCTAATGTAAGCCATTAAAAATCCCACAAATCGCACTTCAGAACTTCTATGTGCGAAACATGCCGCAATTTTCTTCAAACCCCGTTGAAGGAAGATATGAAATTTCCAAACTTAAGAAACCATTTTTGACCTCATTTATACTGGAGCGTAACAGCGTTTGCCGTAAATGGTAAAGCCACATCATTACACTAAAACTAAAGCTTTTAGTGATATTGGAAAGCGTTTATAGATAGCTTTATGACTGAAAATATCACTATTTGTGGAATTTATTTTAATAACTTGTATTTATAATATAAATTGCTTATTAATTGAGCTTCATGACTGAAATTATTACTATCTGTGTAATTGATATTAATAACTTGTAATTATAATATAAATTGCTTATGAATTGGATTGTTAATTATTCTGTCACTTGCATCGTTATCAAAGGATAACTTAGTGAAACCAGAAAGCGTTACACGGTCTAACAAATAAATGTGTAGGTACTTTCTTTAAAACATAAATAAAATGACACCGTTAAAATGTTCTACAAGCTTTACCAACATGGAAAAAACTTCAACATAGAACAAACAACCAAACAACACACTACACAGACAATACATTTCAACTTCCTACAGAACATTAAAACCTCCATACAAACTACCTATAGCAGTGCCATATTTAAAACTAAACTCTAATAAACTGTCGTGTGACAGGACAGGCAAGTGACGCTACACGGAGTGGTGTGCATCAAAAGATAGCAATGAATGAAAATGCTTTCACTGTGCGCCGGATGGAACAGCACACCAACTGCGGTGGATGGTTTCATGCAGTAGTGTAACAGGAATTTTAATTTTGTGGCACTATCTGCGAATGTAGGCCGGTTGGACAGTAAGTATTTTTTTTTAATTTACAAAGATATATAATAAAAGATATATAATAAAAGATAAAAACCAGCATTTCTGACGGAGAACATAACAATTAGCAATATTTATGATTACTTGCGTTAAAACAAGGAAAGAGGAATATTAAAAAATTCAGGAAAATATCAGGAGGAGTTAACGTTTACAGTCTGAGTGCATTATTTAATTATTACTTAATTCCCAAGTTAGATTCTTATCCCGTTATTAAAGTTATGTCAAACTTAAATCTTCGAAAATGTACGGTTGAATTAAAGTTACTTTTTACTTTACTTGTGTAACTCTGCTCTGGATTTATTCATAAGGGGATTAAAAACTTGAACCTCGGTGTAACTCGCTTTTGCATTCCGGTGTAACAACTTTGGTATGGTTCTAACATAGTGCGGCCTTCAGGCATTTAGAGCGACGAAACGCTTGCTACCAGCTACTCCTGTTAGCCTGGTATATGCGATCACTAACCCGTTCACATTTTCAGCTTCAAGAAATTTGAATATTTTCAGCATAATTATGATTGAGAGGAGTCATGAGAATATTCTGAAAAGGAGTGAAAATTGTTACATAAATAGAGGTAAGTTTTAAAACGAAAAGGATTGAATATTCTTTGACAAAAGCTCAACGCAACTATTGATACTCACGAATATTTTAAAACTTTTTTTAGTTAAGTGAGGATATGTTATTGTTTATTTAGATCTTTAGTTAATTTAGTAGAAGAAGTTTTTCAGTGACATTAGTATTTTACCCTAATAAAAGATTACTCTCCTGTTTATACTAAATGTGATACAAAATGGCTATTCATAATGTTAATTATGAAATAGTATAGCATGGGTTTGATAATATTGATTTAATTTTACTACTGTTAAAAATGACTAAATTAGTGCTCTTATTGACGACACTAATCTGGCCAATTCAATACATTTTGAGACTAGAAATGCCCAATTAAGTAGTCTGGTCGGGCAAAACATAACATAACATTATTCACGCCTGTATTCCCCGAAGGATTGGGCAGAGGTATACCTATATACCTAGAGCCTATTGCCATCAACTGGGCACAAATACTACGAAATTGATTAATAGAAAAACCCAATAACACTTTGCCGGACTTGAGAATTGAACACATGCTTAGCAGTAGCAACTAGCGTTTTGTTTACATTCATAATAATTATGTAAATTATCATACCAATGTTATTAATACATAACATCACGCCTTGCTTCCCCGAAGGGTTAGGCAGAGGTGTACCCTATAGCAGTACACCCACATTTCGCCAGTTATGTTTAAGTCCCACGTAATACCCCTATTACGTTTTACGTATTACGAGCCTATTGCCATCTACCGGGCACAGATCCAGGGCTGCTACTGAGAAATTCCAGATAGAAAAACCCAATAACACTTTGCCCGACCTGGGAATCGAACCCAGGACCTCATGCTCAGCAGTAGCGCTTGCGACCACTAGACCAACGAGGCAGTCAATGTTATTAATACAGATTATATCAAAACGTGATCAAGGCATGCAAAACAATCTTCAACCACTTGATACATCGTACAATCTCGCTTGATCAAACAGCATCCACTTCAGAGATATCCGAAGCGTTCATAGATGATGTTCTGCTAATTAATTACAATTTACATCTAACAAGCACTTATCACGGCTTTGATCACTGATATTTAATATCGGTGGCGCAAAACATCTAACGTTTAGGTATCGATTACATTTTCTTGAGGAGACCTTGGGATATTAGTTTTGCCATTTGAGGGGAAGCCCTACTATTTTATTGGTTTTTGATAAGTTCTAAACGTACCAAAGTTCTGCTTTTACAGATTGTAGAAATCACCTGATTAAAAAAAAGTAAAAAAGTAACACACTCCTTTCTACAAAAACTACCTAGACCGGGTTATTGGTAATATGTCGGCAATCTATTAAAGGGATGTAGGAAAGGACATTTACAACCAAATTACTTGTAAGGGGTTATGACCCCTAGGCAAATTACCATTTTAGAGTAGTTATATTTTTTTGAAGATATCTGCGGTATACAACTTTCAAAATTTATAAAAGACACTAATGCATAATTTTTTTTATTGCTTTCCAACACTTTAATACATAATAATCAACCATAAAATGACAATTATCTTTAATAGTCTTAAAAAAAAATTCATAATGTTGGGCAGGTTTTTTGACCAAAATGGACGATTTCTGTAAAAAACATGGTTGAAATTTGCATAGGAGTCTTATGGGGTCAGTCTTATGAGGTCAAATGACCGCCATCCCTCTAACTAAAGAATTGCCGACATATACATTGCAGATTTTGTGCGAAAAAATTACACATTCTTTTTTATTACTATAGTTAATTAACGCACCGATTGCTCAATTCGAAAGTGGTAACTGGCTTAAAGATCACTATACCTTACGCCAGATAAGGGTGGAATAAAACTCATTAACCCCACTTGTACTAAAAAGTCTCGAAACTTAAATGCAACACAAAAAAAAACATGCCACGTGCACGCGTCAAGGACGCCTCGTACCGCGATACGTTTGTTTTGATCGAGTTAGCGACACTGTCTTAACATTTTTTAGTATCATTTTGAAATATTGAAATACATTGGAAGAAGGCGTCAACGACTTTTATTCTACGGTTATCTGGCGGAAGGTATAATTGCAATGTTTTGAGTTTTGAGAATGCCAATAAATCGCAGACCTCTGCGTCCAAGCTTGAAAAAATCATTTGCCTGTAATAGTTTACTGGCACACGCATCCGTTAAACTGAAAATAAGGGTATTTTTTATTGCAAAGCATAGGATATAGCAGAAAGGTCGTAGACCAGTCGACCCTTTAACAAGAACCTCGCATAATCTTATTTTGTCATTCCAAGCTTGCACCGAAACGTATAGAACTACAGGTGGCTTGAACTGGAATCCTTTGACGGCCAGCAAACGGTAATCTGACCACTGAATACCTGCATCTTATAAATGTCGTAAAACGTACATACACGTTGAGCATCAACTTTGTTTCTTTTTATTATCTTTTTATAAGGATCTGTAATACATTCACAATACTATAACACATCCTTTGTTGTATCCCAAATTAATTAATTAATATCTTTATTTACTTTGATTTTAATTTAATTTTGAACGACTTACAAGTCTGTACCCGAGATGTGGTACTGTTTTAAAAAGAGTTCGGTTTTTTGGAGCGTTGCACATCGGCTCTGTCATTCATGCCTGTGTCTCTTTCTTAAGCTCGATGTGTGAAAAAACGGAACCCTTGTAGGATCACTTCGTTGTCCGTCTGTCTGTATATCTGTCAGTCTGTCACGACCCTTTTTCTCAGAAACACGTGGAGGTAGCAAGTTGAAATGAATATCAAATACGTAGGTCTATGGCCCCTTGGAGCTCTAAACAAATCAAGTTTCTAAGTCAACGCAATAAAAAATTACAGCAGTATAAGTGACATATTTTGATACTCGCAAATAAATCAAAACATATAGGGTACTTCCCGTTGACCTAAAATCATGAAATTTGGCAAGAAGCAAGGTCTCACAGCACAAATAAAGGAAAAAGTCCGAAAATCGTTAATTTGTAGTTTTGTCACACAATTTTTTTTTGCGATTACAAACTTAAATTTGCAGTTGGAGAATTGACCGTGACGTATATCAATATATGGGAGAACATGTTATTCAACTAGAATGTTAAGTTTGTTTTTGGGATAAATTCTTCCCAACTACGGAACCCTTTATTGTGCGTGGTCCGACACACACGTGGCCGGTTTTATTCTAATAAAGTCACGGCGTAGTTCAAAGAGATACATATTAAGAAAAAAAAAATTACCTTAATGGTATCGTTACAAAAGGAATAATATTAATATGGTGTGTCCATTATTTGTGGTCATGATTGGTAATTTGGTATATTAGTTAAGTAATGAACTTCGATTGCTTTTTTGTGTAGGCGAGCTCCACTCGTTATCATTGAATATGAAGTAATATTCTGATGATGTGATAGATATACAATTATGTAATTGTGTATCTACGTATTACACACTAATTTGGTGAAATAATACAACGACAATCGTAGAGCGGTCTGAGGCTATTTGGAGCGACGATCTTCGCAGGATGGCTGGTAACAGCTGGATGTGAGTATTCGAATTACTAGTAAATTGCGTGTGATTGGAGAGGTCTACGTCCAGAAGTAAACTAACTATAGGCTGATAATCATCATCTGCCTGCCGTTTCCAAACTATGTTGGGGTCGGCTTCCAGTCTAACCGGATGCAGCTGAATACCAGTATTTTACATGGAGCGATTGTCTAACTGACCTCCACAACCCAGTTACTATGTAATACAAAACCTCTTGGTAAGACGGTTGTCAAACTTTCAGGCTTCTGACGACCCGTAACGACTGTCAAAGATCTACGAATGGCAGCCGGGACCAACGCAACGGCTTAATGTGCTTTTAGAATCACGGAGAGGTCTTGATATGTAAAGATGGTCACCCATCCAAGAACCAACCGCAGCAAGCGTAGCTTAACCTGATCGGTCGACTCATGAGGCTGTTATTACTTAGCCACAAGCCCCTCTACTCAAATATTCTCTTAACTATAGGCTGTAAATGATGTTGATAAATAGAAAGATTTTGAGTTTTTGCAAAGATGATGCTCCATCTGTGGGTTACTTAAAAATCCACTATTTTAAATGGGCCTTTCAATGATGCATCCATCTTCAGGCACCCTCTATGTGAATACTCTTGTCCAGCAGTCGTCATAGGGCGGGCAATAAAGATACTCGACAGCGTGTCTCTGCGATAAGATAGATAGATAGATAGATAGATAAAACATTTATTCAGTGCACACAAAAGACATATTACAACACACAAAGACACAATTAAAAAGATGGTAACAAATTACATGAATATACAACACATACAGTGTGCCAACATCCAAAAAAGAAAAACATAAGTATTTAAAGAAACAAAGTGACACGATAACAAACTTCAAACTGAATAACGAGACAAGGTGCGGTGTGCGCCTCAAGGTTGCACCAAATGGGAGTCCAGCTCAGCATGTGTCAGACAAATATACCTGACGCTGATATTCTGCTGAATCCCTGCAGTGACATACGGACGTCGAGCAGACGAGATAAACACAATTAGAGTTGTAACAAAGTGTTATGCGCGGAGTGAAATTAAGTAAGTATACCCGCAACTTAAATTATGTATTCTACAGTAAAGTTTTGCCATGGGAAACGTTCTTGTCCGCTGATGTGTTGACTGCATTTTTATTACTACTTGAATATTTAAAAAGTTACCTATATGTATAATGCAATTGATGTATAAATGAATAATTTTATTATAATTATAGTGGCTTAAGTACAAATAATATAAAAGATTTCGATAGACTGAGATATGTTTACAATAAATAGATAATAATATACTTAAATACCAAGTGTATTTTATTATAACCATTATCCAGTAAAAAGATCCACAAACTATTCAATTATTAAGTAGCGCCTTGTTCATAGGTTTGTGACCACGAGTTACGGAAAACAGACAGATTGACACGGGAAGGACATGGTAGCCAATTATATATTGATTGTATATCTTGTGTATAGATTGCATATCTTTACTCGCTCTTTCGCGGAATTCCATAATGTCCTCTGTATACTCAGAGTCGCTACCTGAAGCCTTTCGTTCACGTTAATCGACAGTATCAATTTGAACCCTGTCAGTCAAAATATGACAGTTTAAAAACATTTCATGCGTGTTGATGGTGGTGTTTGATTGGTTTTTGGACGACGTCTCTGAGTGTGGAAATTGTGACTACATTGTTGTATTGGGTTCCCACCTGTGAAAACAAATGTAAGTAACAATAGTAAATAAATAAATAAAAATATATGTATGTGACTGACGTGACAATTTTTGTATCATATTTCTAAGTAAAATTAAATGATCTAATAAAGAATACCTATCTATAACCTACAAAGGACCCAATAATACAAAAAACCCAGACCATCTCCCAAAACAGTCCCTAAAGCAACAGCTGTTACAAAAACCTTTCCTTTTTACATACAAAAAAATATTCCTTTAGAAATACTAAGTTTTTATTCAACGTAGAAAGAGCAGGCAATCAGCATAATGTCAGCATTAGTAGGGAATCGCGTGTGTCTGACCAAATGTGAGCATTGACCCAATTTCTCTTAGAAGTATTATTATAGGAGATTTTTTTGTTTGTATATCGTCTTGCAGGGATGGTGAATCTTTTTTTACTGGTTTGTTAGGACTGGGTTATGATGAGTGAACTAATTGTTTGGGCGTGGACGGTAGAAACACCCATCGAAATTAATACCTTTTGGGAGTAGGTTTTGCAAAAATAGTCAGGAAAGTTCGTTTCAATTCGTTTATTGAATTTTGCTTATGTAGGTGCTTAAAGTGGTTTATCTCTTAAAGTAAGAATTCGTTATTTTCTAATTTTGCATACTTTCGACTTCATGATTCTTGGAGTTTTCTAAGTATATGCTTGAAAAGTTACAGAAGATCAAAAGTTGTTTAACTGCTTCAAGATCTCAATCAAGAATCAGAATGTTAAAATGTATAGAATTATTCATTTTAAATTGTGATGAAACAAAACAATACAATTATTAATCTTTTAAATTACTGCACAATTTACGAGTAAGACCAAAGTATTCCAGTTATTGTTCAATTTAATCTAAAACATTGATCTCTACACATTGAAGTTTTTATCCGTTTCCTATATCGTATTACTTCATCATCATCTGCCTAGCTTTTTCTCAACTATGTTGGGGTTGGCTTCCAGTATAAAAAGATGCAGCTGAATACCACCAACGTTCTGACTGCCACAACACAGTTACTGGGTAACACGATACCCTTGGTAAGACTGGTTGTCAGACTTTCGGGCTTCTGACTATTCGTAACGACTGTATGAGATCTAAAAATGACAGCGGGGACCAACGCCTTAACAGGCTCTTGATAATGGATGGTCATCCATTCACGGACCGACCTCGGCAAGCGTAGCTTAACCTTCGATTGACCCGTGCGGCTGTTATTATTTAACCACGAGCCCCTCAATTTAATATATTATATTATAATAATAAACATTGATGTTTATACAATAAAGTCTTTATCCGTTTCCTATACCGTATTACTTATGGTAATTCTACCAAAGGTTGACCACCCCCATCTTGAGTGAATGCGATTGGGCAAATGTTCAAAGCTATCAGTTTTGATAGAGGAAGTAAGTGTATGAGCCCTGTCAGATAGATTTGAGTATTGAAGAAAACTAAGCTTGGATGCAAATGTCGTGGTATCTTGTGTTTGTGGGGTGAGTTGAGAAGATGAGAAGACAGTTTTTAGTTGAAAGGAGTAATTAATTCGCCGTATGTAATGTGTGTTATTTATTGACGATAGATTTGTGTTTGTTTTCAGTCCTAAAGTTTTTTGGCTGGATTCAAATTGACGCTACGGGCTTTTACGTCTTCAATTAAGGTTGCTGAAGTTTCATTGTACATTTTTGTTTTGTAAAATAAATTAAAAATATATAAGTAGGTAGATACTGTAAAGGTTGTCTGCAAAAAGGAACCTTATGTCATGTAGGCTGGTAGAATAATGACTCTAATTGCATTCGACTTTAGAATTAGTTTTCAAAATTGGCGATTCAATCTGGCGATTGTTTTTTAAGAAACAACAAATGTGATAGATGCGTATAGTTTCCGACATGAATTGTGAGCACAAACTCCACTTTCAAACCTTACGAATCGTATTTCCTATTACGGCAATTCATATACGGGCCGGGGCAATGAGGTTAATACTAGATCAAACTTATTACAGCAAGATGTAATAATAAGATTAAAATAATACTTATTTTAATCTTACTTGAGTGTGGGAAAGAGATGGAGATAGACGTTCTGTATAGCTTCATTTCTTTCTCACACTGAAGTAACATTATAATAATACTACTTTAAGAGGTGGTGGTTGGCCCCCTGGTAGAAAACCGAATACAAGATATAATATAGAATAGAATAGAAGAAGCCTGCTGATGACGCCAGCAACAGTTAATGCGGAATTTGTGCTCACGATTCATTACGGCAACTATAAAAGTGTGCACGTCCTCTTGAAATACATAGAAAAAATACGTAGGTAGTTAGATAAGTGATACCTACGAGTCTATCATTTAAATATTAAAGGTTCTCTATATAAGAACACTATTATCTTTTTTTTTTACTTTTTTTTTATTTTATTCAAAATCTGTATTAACAAAAACACACATATAATCTGCCAAACTGCATAACAGTTTGTCGGCGGTTTGCATTTTAAGTCCATACTTAAATTAAAACGATAATTATATTTTAATGTTTTGTTTTTCTTCCCAACAAATGAGCACTTTTTACCCAGAAGCCCAATTCCCGTAATTAAAAACGTTCAAAATCTAGTCGCAATCTCATCTCAGCGACAATCAAATATCAAAAATGTAGGGAATTTGTAGGTATTTTTGACATATTGAGACTGCCATCAGACTGTGAATGTTCTTAAAATAACGAGTATTGCCCCTCAGACTTAGCTCTCGCATCTCCGGATTTGCCCATTTCGACATTGTTGTTTCGTATGTACAATTTAATCCAGCTCAGAGGATTAAATTTTACATTTTACAGCGCTACGTTAATTTTATATAAAGGTTTGCTGTCTAATCTTTGTGTAGAATAACATGTGTTTTGAATTACGAGTGCTTTGTACGTAATTATAGTATCGAGTTATTGTTTTTCTGTAACGCCATTTTGTTTTAGTAGTAAAAAATAGGGACACTGTTTGGCTTGAAAAATAACGACCTAATTAATAGCTAAGAAGCACGGTGACTTCAATTTTAAACATACCTAAAAGAGGTTACGCATTCAGCGGGTTTTTGTTTTGTTTGCGGGATTAAATGATAAATGATTTTATTTCTGTAAGTAGGTTTATACAAACACTTTTACATGTCAAACATTTTTTTTTTAAACTAGATGAGGCCGCCGTTTCCTATCTGACTACTCTGAGAAGAAAGGCCGAAACAAGAACCACACAGATTGAGTGGACCTGTCCAGTCAGTGCAAGCTCCTGTCATTCACTTTTAACATCGTCAAAAGTAAAATGTTCGCACTGAAGGTACAACAAACAGGTGCCAAAGTCTACCTAGGGTAATTACCTACAAATACCAGCACAAAAAAATACCATACACTTCACCACATAACCGTAAAACATAAACATATAAAATAATGTTCCATTTTTGTGCCACTCAGCGATAACCTCACTCATCCTGTTTGACAAATGCGTTCGCACCGCTCATTACAATGTTATAGCATCCACCCCCGCATGTATACCGTATAGCAATGCTCTTAACCGCACTTCACTGAGTGCAATTAGTTACTGCTTTTTGGTAATGGGATGCGCAGAGATGTAGGTAGGTAAGTGCCTGAAATTTTGTTGGCTGATGGTGAGATGAAAAAATTTGATGAGGCTAGCATAAGATATTCATACAGGGTTCCGAGGTCAAAATGTAAATCCAAGATGACTGCTGTGAAAATTTTCTAATTTTTTGCCATGGGTGTCATTTTCATGGTTTTTGAGGGTGCTAAAACAGATAGTGCAGTCAAAATGAAAATCAAAGATGGCAGCTGCGAAAATTTTCAAATTTTTCGTCATGGGTGTCGTTTTCATAGTTTTCGAGGGTGCTAAAGTCAACAGTGAGGTCAAATGTAAATCCAAGATGGCGGCTGCGAAAATTTTGTTTTTGTTTTAAATCATACGTGAAAAACCCTACCCTACCCTATTGCATGGGACTTAAACATAACTGGTGAAATGTGGGTGAAAAACCATACCCTACCCTATTACATGGGACTTAAACATAACTGGCGAAATGTGGGTGTACTATAGGTACACCTCAGCCTAACCCTTCGGGAAAAAAGTCGTGATGTATTCATACGTGAAAAAGAACTTTGGTCCTGACGGGGATCCTCCGACCGTACACGATTTTTTTTATTTTATCGTGGTTTAATATCGATACCCATCGCGTCTACGGAGTTTAGCTAGTCAATTTAAAATAACTTTGTATATCTGGAAATTTGGACTTCGTTATAACCTTCTTTTTGGTTCAGTTAATTATTTTAATTGTTTACTATGGACGCTTTTAACATGCACGTCTTTCTAGATCGTTCTCACATCTATAATTTCAACATGAAGTTACCAATATGTAAACGTACTACGCTTTGGAATGGACAATTATGTAGCTTTATTTTCCTGATTCATTGACAATGTAGAAGTGCCTGTAATTCAATTAATGTTTTAGCTATTTCTAATTTGTCAGGGTAAGATTCATTATTAAAATATTCCAAATTATTAATACATACAAATTCAATTCCAAGTACATAATATTTACATAATATATAAGCTAACAGACTTAAAATAATAATTATAATACGTACAAATGTAAAATATATATATATATATATATATATATAATCATAGGGCATCAAAAAATTCGTCCGCATCGCTGTCAACAGGAAAAGTGCCCAAAAGGCTGGCAGCATTGCCACGTTGTATGGCGATGCTGATTCTTTGGCCAAAGAATAGGCCAGCTCTTTGGTCATGTGAAGAGTCGACCAACCGCTTGGAGATGTCTCGGAAAACCAAGTGGGCACTCGGACCCCATGGCCCTAGTGTTTCAACCCCAAACGGCTCGAACATATAACTCCGAAAAAGATCGGAATATTTTCGCCGTTTGAGGTTTTCCGCACCTGCAGCAGCCGCCCCAGCACAGCCCGCCGTACTAGGAAGATGGGATGGCGCAAGGGTGTCGACACATGTTGCATCCCACACCAAAGGCCTGCCTAACTTCCAAGGCATTATGGTCATTCCGTCTGGTCTCTTGCCATCGTCGCGTGCCAAGCCGTTGGGTTCTAAAACAGCTGGCACCCCGGCGGTGACAAGAGCACGACGGATAATGTCATTAATGCTGGCGTGCCGTGCTATCCGGCCTGCGCTCTTACTACAAGACAGGCCATGATGTCCGAGGCAGTCGACGGCTTCACCGCACTGGCAGCGATGTGGAGCTCCGCAAGGAGCGCCCAGACGCAGACAGGTAGCGAGCCGGAAGGTGGAGTCACCCAGCAAAGTGCCTATGTTGGGTGACGGTAGTGCTTGAAGCCAGAGGCCCGACTCCCATTCACCCACAGCCAGCAGGCGGGCACGCTCAGCAGTATTGGTGGACGTATTGATAAGATTATTCCGTACCAACCTGCAGAGCGGCTCATCCCACTGTCTCTGGGAAGATGGGTTCACGGGCCGATCTGTATCCGGGCAAGTTGCTATCCAGGCGTTCACCGCATCACTCAAGTATGGCACTTCAGAGTCGACCAGGGAGGGAGCTAAAATTTTCCCGGTCAACTTTTCAGTGCTGTGGACAGAGGACAGGAACGCCGGTAAGCTAATACTGGTAATTTTGCGGAATTTTAATTCAATTAATTGAAATAAATGCTTTGGGTTTGGGTTTGAGTCAGTCATAGGTTTCTTAGATGACGTTCATCATCAGGATCACCTTTTGAGAACTATGTTCCGTTTGCAGTCTATCCAGGTGTAGCTCAATATCAGTATTTTACATCTAGAGACTACCTGCTGATATGATTAGCCAAAGCCGGTTTTTCAAGGTAAGTCCGGTATTAAGTCATTAAGGATTAATTTTAATCACAACGTAACCTTTTACCCAACAATTGAGTACATATACCAAAGACAATTTCAAAACACAGATACTCCGACTAAAACCAAAACAAATGGTAAACCTTACATTCGTTATTTTAACCGACTTCAAAATAGAGGAGGTTTTATTTTAAAATCGTGTTCGACAAATTCGTTCGCGCCCCCCATTACAATGTATAGGTGCTCCTCTTAACCACACTCCAATGAGTGCAATTTGTACCTACCGAGCCCGGTTTTTGTTAACTGCTAACAATCATTGCACTGACATTACTCAAAGCGGTTAACGACTGCTGGTAAATAATTCAGGGATTTAGTAAGTCTGCTTAGACCAAAAATGAATGAATTCATGAAACTGAAACCGTTTGTCTTTTATGTTCGTCAGAGCATGATTTAATGATTTCAGAAATTTAGATAAGGAAACTCGTAGAATTATTTTAAAAACTACATAAGTAGGTACTGTAGAGGTCTTAGTTGAGCCTGCCTTCCGCATGAATCCTCTTCGGATTATGACATTGGCTGATAAGACAAACACTGGTTTTATTTGGAATTTAGAATAGGTATAAATTATGACGTATAGTCATATTGTTTTATGTCGAGTGAGTGAAGTACTTGCCCTGCTAATATAATGTATTGTGCTTTTCATATAAGCAAATAAATCACAAAGACAGTGCTACCGTGTTCCTATTTACATATAAATCCCCGAACACACCTCGAAGTCGGAACCCTACAGACAATCTACGGGGTGACCTGCCTGTGTATCGTGGCTGGTCACTACATTTAATGATTTAAGGATTTTAGATAAAACTACATAAGTAGGTACCAGCTTGGCTTAGAAAGATCCTCATACTGATGACGTTTTTTTTTTTTTTTAATACCATACGAGGTTTTCTTAAGCTACTTATTAAGGGTCCCCGAAACGATCAATTGCAATTGTCAATTTTCATGTGATTAGTACCTACACATTGATGCGCAATTTGACCGTCTACCAAGTGCAATTGGAGCGATTGTTAATATTACTACAATAGAAATTGATGGCAATTGATCAATCGCAAATGATCGTTTCGGGGAGCACTTAAGTACTCTAACCTAAAGATAATCCCTTCTTTCTATTAATTTATCTACAACTAGCTTCTGCCCGCGACTTCGTCCGCGTGAAGTTTTTGTCCCTCGACCTACCCCGTCACATCGCATCGCTCGCCCGCGCTATTATTTCATTTTTGCTTAGCGTTATTTCTGACTTTGTTTAATTTCGCTAGGCTCCTTAGGGTATAGCGTGATGTTAAATAGCTTATAATCTTCCTCAAGAACTATCAAATGCAAAAAGAAATGTTCAAATGCGACTGTTAGTTCCAGAGATTACCCCCTACATACAAACAAATGTTACCTCTTTATAATATTAATATAGAAAACAATAATAAAAAAGCATGTTAATAACGCCTGTTTTTCACGGAGAGGTAGTCAGAGAGTTAATATTTACGTTAAGTCAGATATGTTAAAAGTCTTACTGTTATGGGACTTCTAACTTAAGGGGGGCAAGATATTACCATTAACCGGGAACAAAACTTAAATTATTATAATTTAACACATAACATCAATAATATTATAATTAATATTATTATTTTTTGGTGCCTGATTTCCATTGAAAGCGTCTAACGGGCCTCTGTGAGTTGGCTTCAGCCCCCCATATGCCTTCCAAAGGTCCGGGGCCCTAGGGTCTCGAGAAATATCAAATAATTGATATAATTAAATGCAAAAAAAAATATATATTTTTGATTTTTTAATTATCATAACTTAAATCAAGGAAAGTAATTGTTAAGCAAACTGACTGTCAACTTAAGTTGTCCGTGTATTCAAATCACAACTGTCATTCGTTGTATCGAATGACTATAACACGGAAAATTAATGTAGGGTATACTTAGGTATTATAATATATTGTTTGACAAACACGTGCTCACTCACCGCACATTACAATGCTATACCGCGGCGTTCCTCCGGACCGCACAGGAATGACTGCAATTTGTATCAGCAAATTTTGTCTGATGTGAGCAGGATTGTAAGTGATTAAAATTTAATTGTTGCCAGTTAGTCACACGTTATTGGTAACGAATGGGTGTTAATATAAAAACTCTTAAAGGTCGTATACTCATCGAAATTAGGATTGTAGAATAATGTCCAGTATACGACTTTGCGTTCACTGATATGAGTCTGAGCTGTTTGGAGTCCTGCGTATTTCGGAGCAAGATCTGACGAGCATAAGCACTGAGAAAACGGGAACTCATAAGGCGTGAATTCGGAGCTATGTAGATAAAGCTGAAGCCCAGATGTCCTCACGATGTTAATCTGTAACCACATGAAGTTAGCAGTGGCTTTTCAAAAACACATTGGTATTTGTCTTTTAGAAAATTATGGTGTATCAATCACACTATGTAAAAATCGGTACAAATATTCGATGTTCCAGAAAAACCTTAAAAATTATAAAACGCTGTCCTCCGTCAGTACATTTGACTAATGTGCTCGCTCACACACAGTCATGTCATCGTAATGGCGCGGTGTGGCTTCAACCTCACTCGAATTAGTGCAATTTGTTACTTCTTGTACCAACTGGGATGGGCAGAGATATAAGTGGTTGAAGTTATTGTAGTATTTAGGGTGATGGTGATTTATGATCATGTAGTGGATCATGTAAATTGTGACTTCACATAAAATTGTCTCAAAACTTCCAGATAAGTTCCAGTTAACTCATCTGGAAGATAATTTTTTTGTATGAACAGTGACCCAAAAGCTTTTGATGTGTATTTTTTGAGGATTTCTTCTACCGCATTTACTGTTCTGTGTTGAGAGTGTCTTAAAAATGGATAAAAAATACTTTCTTAGGGCCTTTTTGACAACCTTATATACAACATGTCCCGGAATTAACGTACAACCTCTTAAGGGGTCATTGTATTCATCATTATCAACAACTTTCAGGTACTATGGGACCAAACTTGAAATCGCGAACAAAAATCAGCTGATCCCTACATTTTGACAAGTTATGCGAACATAAATGTAGGAAACGGCTAATTAACAAAAAAAAAATGACTTCAAAAAGAAATGAACTCAAAATTATGAAATAACTTTAATTTCGGAAGTCGGTGTCTTGAGATCTGTATTCTGTGTTTTTTGCTTCCTTCATTGTTTGAAGTCGGTTAAAAAAATAAACATTTTAATATCTTCCAGACCATCTCTTTCACTTCAAGCTTTTAAAAAGCAAAAGAAGCGGATAAAAGGCCAGGATTAACTTGACAAAGAAGCTGTTTATAATAATCAGCTTCTGAAACATTAATTAAGTCATAATATTCACAACGAGGCAAAGGAAATTTAGTCTAGTCACCAGCAAGATACTCCATCCATTATGAGATGCACGCTGTAAGTACTCGTAGTCGTAGGGCACGTACACACGAACGCGATTTTTTTCTGCGCGGCACCGCTCGCACCTCACGTACGCCGCTCTCTCTCCGGAGACTTTGGAATTTATACTTTGTCCTTTGTCTAACGAACCTATATGTTCTTAATAATCATACACGCCGCGAACGCTCAGCGCCTAAATATCAACCGCGTTACACACGTGTACTCGATGATGTCACTCTTGCCGCGAATGCACGACGCGTGCGCGATTCAACGGTTGCTCGAACGCGATCAGCGCGCGAAGAAATTCGTGTAAGCAATCGTGCCTTTATAGTTATGTGTGTGTGTCGCCAAGTGATTTGGATACTACCTTAAATATTCTATGAAGTGAAGTTTGCGAGATATACATCTTAAATCATGCGCTTTTTTTAAAATTTCGGAAGCTGTTTTTGGTGGGTTTGTTAAATTGGTAATAAACTGTTATTAATTTTTGTTACATATTTCAAGACTCTCGTTAATTCCTGACAAAGGGTTATTAATAACATTTTTTTTTTTAATTTTAATGCTACAAACAAGTAAGGGCTCTATATATTTCTTCACTTTTGGCATATAAAATTTTTTTTTTTTTTAGATTGACCGTTAACCATGTCTTAAACTTAACCATGCATTGAAACACAAGCTCATCCATCAAAAATGCATTTATCTATCCTACCTTCATACAAAACGCCCTGAACTAAGTTTTAGGTAGCATTTAAAACTAATTTCAACACTACGAGCGTGCTACGCCAAAGAGACTTAATTTCGTAGCAGCTACGATACGCGTAGCAGCAACGTGTATTCCGTAGCACTGAAGTTACAAAATAAATATTATAGGTACAGAAGGTCGGCTCCCTACATCAAGCGAAAATACACGCACACATAGACATGCTTCACGCACAGCGATTGCAAGCGCACTTGCAGCTGGCATTCGACCGAAATCGCCATTCTTACGCATCTATGTGTGCGTGCGCCTGTTTTCGCTCGTTGTATGGAGTCGGCCTTCTGTACTTTTTAGTTTGTGCTAAAGTCTTGGAGCAAGAAAGTGTTTTAATTTTAATTACCTAGACGCAGGATATCTTACAAGGTCGTTTTAAGACTTGAGAGAGACGGCTTTTTCAACATTCTTTGAGAGTACATTGAATATAATCTTCATTTCGCCTTTGCTTAGACTGTTCCTTGGAGACGCGTGTTTATAAAAGGCTCTGTACTTAAAAAAAGTAGAGGCCAAGGCCCTAAAACTTCATTATAATGCATCTTGGGCGAGGTCCCAGAGCTGTCCAGATAACCAATGATTATAAACATTATTATTCCGATTGCCTTGCAAACGTGACTGCTAAGTAAATGAGCATGGAAGCTCTGGGTTTGATTCCCAGGTCGGACAAAGTTTTAATGGGTTGATGGTAATAGATTCTCTTACTAACAGGACTTTACCTAACTGGTAAAATACAATTTGTTTACACCTCTTCTAACCATTCAAATAATTCATAATTCAGGTAATTTTTTGAAGCGAAAACTTTTTGAGGCGCGTTGAGTGCTTTTTGGTAGAGGAAAATCTTACGGGTTCGCAACACGCGACATGTTCACGTCACAACTCTGTTGTGACATGTTGCGCCAGACTGGCACGTGCAGCGGCCTGTGTATATGTTAATGTTTTAAGTTTTCACTTCTGTCGGCAGTCCCCATGACTGCCTATTTTTTTTGTAATTCATTCAAAATTATTATTATTATTTTTTTTATTTTTTTTTTTTTCTCGGGACCCTAGGGTCCCGGACCTTTGGAACGCATATGAAGGGCCGAAGCCAACTCGCAGAGGCCCGTTAGACGCTTTCAACGGAAATGAGGCACCAACCGACGATTATCCCTGTGCGTACTATGCAAGTGCACCCAAGGACAACCCCCGGTTGGTGTAGGACTATTGCAGGATATGGAGACAAAAAAAAAATATTGGGCTATGGGTTTGGATGGCTAAAGTGGACAGGTTATCTAATACTATGGAAGGACTATGGCCCCTGCCTGACCAATGTTTGATAAATACAATACACGGATAAAATGGCAGGGGGTGACTTGCACACTCAACAATGGGCCCCCAGAAACGGTCGCTAGCACATAGTGTCGTAGCGACAAGGGGGCAACATGTCTTGAGGTGCTTAAGAGGAGTGGAGAGGTATTCCACGGCTATCAGGACAATCCCGGAAGTACGGTCAAGATCCCTACCAGCATCTTACTGGACTACTTCCTTCCTCCGAGCACGTTTGCTCTTGCGAATCTCTACTCAAGCCAGCCAATAAAGGCAAGAATGAGGTGGGAGGGCAGTTCTCGTCAGTGTTCACTACCAGTCGGCCAAAAAAGGCAAGCCAGAGATGAGGAACATAACCTCTCCCGGGAGATAGGGTACGTGGGGTCGCTACTGCCCAGCAGCTCGCCACATGCTGCCCTGCGGGTTTCTGTATCTCTCTTGGTCTGGGCCCCTCACCATAGACCTTTTCCGGCAAAGTAACCTCTACCGGCACAGACCTAGAGTTCGGAGCGCGCAAGCCCCACCACGACGTCAACGTAGAGATACGGCGATGGGGAAAAAAAAAATTATTATTTTGTAATCCTGCGGCGCGCGGCGTGTGAGTCGATGCCGATGGAACGTAATGTTTGCATTTTTAATATTGTTTTATATTTATATAAACATTTTAGATTTAGGTATTATGTTTATTTTGTTTCTTGTTTAAATTACATTGCATGCTGCACCGGCTGACGTCATCACGTCAACGCCGGCTGTCGCGTGTCGCTGAAAACCAGCGCTGGGGCTCTGTCTCGCATAGGGCTGCAGCATTATGCTGAGCGATGGCCGTTTTGCGAGGAAGTGACGCATATTTTCCCTCAACTTGTTTCTTTTTGTGTTTGTGTTCTTTTTTTGCGTCATGTTTACCGCAAATAAACGTGTTGTCTTTCTTTCTTCTTTCTGCTTATTTCTTTTCATATTTTCTCCTTAAATGTCAGTTTTAATGTTCTTTGCACGTGTTTTATGATTATTATGCTATATATATATATATATATATATATATTTACATAGATAAGTAAATGTTTCATATATGTATGTAAATGGTAAACCACAGACTACCTGCAGTACTGTCTCTCCTTTCTCCCTTAATCCATCCAAAGGTTGTCTTTAAAAGGTCGCTCTTAGCGATAAGGCCGCCCATTGCATTGTGTCACCCCTTGTAAAATTTCTACTTTTATATCCGTAATATTGATGGTGTACACAATAAAGAGTAATTAAACATTTCAAATGTTATTCATTGGCAACAAAGAAAAATAGGTTTATTTGTCATAGAAACGCGTAAACGTTTGTGCACATAGACATTTCGTATACAACATAGCCCATAAACTTACATTTAGCACAAACTAAACGTTCCAATCACGATTATTGGTAACAACAACCGGTCGTTACTACAAGTTAGCTAAGCATTTAAATGTTTGCGGTCTGCTCATTTAAGTCCTGTGCCATTTAATTTATTGTTCTGTCCAGAATTGTTTGAAATTAATTTCAATGTGGTAAGCTGGAAATGAGTGTAATTTGTTTATTTTTGTGGCGTCGGTTGGTTAGAAACAGATAGGTGGGTTGAATGAACGATGGTTGTTGTATTTAAATGAATGAGGTTTAATGTCACTTTGACTTTTGCAGGTTGTTTTGAACCCTAACGACCCATCCCGTTATTTAAGGGGAAGCGCTAAGATAGCCCGAAATTCAAATTTTCTTACGATTTTTGCAATGTTCATTACTGGAGATAGAAAATCCTACCTATCTATGGTTTTAAAGTCCCAATAATCTATAAGGCCTGACATAAGGACAGATAGAATTTTATTGTCTACCATCAAATAGCGATCTGTCTTTTACTGAAAATAGGTTATTGGGTTCGACCGTTAACACGCATTGCTGTTGTAATTTGCTAAGCTTACCGTTTATCATCAAATAGACAATTTACTCAGTTCCATACAGGAAACTACTACCCCAATCATTTTTTCCTTTAGAAAAAGATTACCACCATTTTCCTAACGACCACTTTACTAAATCTTTATCCCGTATGTCGCATTACACTAAAACCATGCTTATACATTTGTCATACACACAAAGAGGTTATGGCCAACGTCATTCGTTTTTAGTACTCACTTAGTGTAACTAGATTTCTCCTTGCGTACGTGATTTATGTCTTACAATGTGTTGCCTCATTTTTAGTAAATGTCATGAGCACTAATGATGTTAATGTTAAGTGTCTAGCTGTGAGAAGAACCATCTTCTTTCTACCCATGTATGTTGTACATACACGGGTACAAATTGTTCCAAGAAATTCAAGAAATCCAAGAATAGAATATAATACTCTTTATTATGTACCAACACAATATTATTGTAATGGCGAAAAACATTTTATTTGGGACACGCACAGGAAATACAAATAATAAAAAATGGAACATTAAAAATTAACAAAATTATCGAGAAAAAGACCGGTGTGAGGCCAAAAAGGCTTCTATCTCAGCATAATGCTGGTATATTTAAAAAATAAGTAAGGCTCATAGGGCTTGCAGTGATCATAGCCTTTCTATAAATGTCCCACTGCAAGGCTAAGGTATGTTAAACTGAAATGGTATGAACATTGCTTACTACGCTTGTCCGCGGCAAGTACTGATTTCAGACCAAGAAACTGAGGTTCCTTTTCGAAACTCAAACTGAAAGCATTTATTTCAAACAAACCAGTTACAGGCACTTTTGAACTGTCAAGGGGTCAGTCAGTTAGAAAGATGAAGCTAGTTGCACCATCCAAAGCGTAGTTTCTATGAAGAACGGCAAGAAACTCCACGGACACTCTTTTACATCAATTTATTGTTACAAAATATTGGTGTCATTCGTGCTGAAATTATATAAGTACATGAGATTATAGAAAGACGTGCACGTTAAAGGCGTCCGTGATAAAAAGATAAAAACCAGAAGCGATACCTGCCTTCATCAGACAATTAATATGATAATTAAGATAACATTAAAAGTATGTACACAATAAAAATCAAACGCTCAAGTTTTAATCCCAAACCAACTATTGGAGAGTGATCAATATTATACAACGATCAGACACCTAAGTGATTCCATTGCTACAAATTAGGTACCAATTTTGGCACAAAGCACCAAAAACTTGGTTAAAATTGACACAAACGAGGAAACTCAAAACGCTTCCATTTGAACTCCATAAAGTGTAAGACAAACTGACCATCACCAAGTTGGTTGAAACACTCCAATACTAAGTATTATACAGTTATTTATCAAGTTACCTAAGTTACCGAGTCAACTGCATCGGAAACTTTGATAGTATCTTAGAGTTTAGGATGTCGGGAGATACTGGGTTGATATTTGGCGAGCATGTTCGGTATGAACGTGTTTCTTGATAGCGTTGTTTAGTACTCGTGATAGGCATGGCTAAAGATAATGTAATTGTCTAAATAAGAAAATCCCATTTTGAGCATCGTCAATAATCTCTATTATTTACAACTAGCTGTGCCCAGTGACTTCGTTCACGTGGATATCGTAAGATACACAATAAACTAAAATAACAGCCACATTGTAATAAACTCCCTCGTCCCCCGACCCGTCGCTTTGCATCGCCCGCCCGCGCTATTACTTCGTTTTCGCTTAGCGTTCTTACTGACTTTTTTCTTTTTGCTCGGCTCCTAAGGGTTATAGCACGATGTTAAATAGCCTATAACCATCCTCGAGAATTAGGCCACCATATCCAAAAATAATTTTGTATATCCAACTTTATGTTCACAATTTCATGGGTTTTATTTTTTTTTGCGCGGAACTCTAATTTTTATTGCAAAATAAAAGTAGCTTAAGTTACTCCTTATAAAATCTGCTATCTGTCAGTGAAAGTCCCGTCGAAATCGGCTTAGCCATTTCGGCGATTAGCCGGAACAAACAGACAGACAGATATTTTTTTTTTAAATTGATTTTTGTCACGTTCCGTATAACTATTTTCATAATTATGCATGTGTTATTTCGACATTACAAACGTCTGTTTATCTATAGATATTATTTACTCACAATCCATGTAGGTAATGTTTGTGTTCATGATTAAAAAAATTAACTCGCCTAATTGCGTGGAGCTGTGGAAGACACATCACTTAGGCCCTTGCACGTTTAGTCGGGTTAACAAATAACTATAGAGTTTGTAAACTCGAAGTTAAGTAATTTAAATATTAACTTTTATTACGCGTTGCGCCCCTAAAAAGTACCAACGGGTTAGTTAACCTGATGTTAGTATTTTTTGAGTTGGGAACATTGCAGTTCAATCGACGAAACATTAAATAAAATCCAACCACAAATCGTATACCCATCTCTTTTGTAGTGTACATAACGATACGTAATAGATACTTTCTTATCTTTGAATTTTATAACATGACATTTCATTTTAATCGTGTTGCATGGAGATTTAGTTTATTGACTGACGAAAACGTCAAAGGAAAATATGTTTTAAGTTTTTTTTATAATTTGTCTTTATTTTTATATGAGTTCATGAATATATTGCCTGCTTATATAGTACCGAATTTCCACTTACTATAACGTCAAACATTATAAAATAAAAAATATGTTACCAACAGTAGTACCTCATAACGTCAATTTATTTTGACATTAGTTACAGTAACCCAGAGTTAAGCGACTTAACTCTGGGTGGGTTAAATATTTAAAGGTTTAGGTTTACCTCTAACTCTTGGTGGCGCAAGATGAATTATTGATCAACCCTGAGTTAGCTGTTAACTCCGAGTTATATAGGATAACCCATGAACACGCAAGAGGGCCTTATTGATGGAATGTGTTCGATATGAGTCTGATAGAAATGATGTGTTTGGGGCCTTGAAGCTGAAGCGACTTAATTTAGGTACATTACATAGAATTTTATCTCAACCAATTGATGACGATGCTAAGAGTCTGTTCGGGTTCATGGCCCAAATGGAATCCATAGCAGCATATATTTTATTATTATTAATTAAGGGTATGATGGAACTGTCATATGCATTGCGATTATAAAAGTCCGTAATTTAAAAAGGGGTAATAAACATTAAAAATAAATATTTGTCCCTTGGTAAATAAGTAGTGTTGACTGTTGACTACACACTGTTAATTCCATCTATTTCTTTTAAATAAAAGGCCATTATGATTCTATTTTTGAATTCTAAATGGCTCAAACAAATGCCTGTATTACAGAGGAACATAGTCTTGCATGAATCTCAATTTAATTTATTGATTCGTTTTAAATCTGTCACTGTTATTCCGCATTGACACAGAGAGACCTACTTGTTTTTTTTTTTCAGGAAACGCCCGAATTAATATCGGTTTTGCAATTTGAGGGATTCTGTCCTTCCAAAAATGTCGGTCCTCTGAACAATCCTGCAGTATGTGAGCATGTCTGAACAGTACGGTGTCGGGCAACAGCCGTCTCAAGTATTGGAGGCAGAGTGAGACGAGTGTTAATAGCGACGCTTGGTAGTTATCATCGCAGCAAGCTTCTATAGTTCTGTCAATAATTCTAGAGTTGGTTTTGGATAGAAATTGCTGATCATTTTATCTAAACTAATATGAACCCGGCTTATAATTTATTGTGTTTATTTACAGCACAAAGTAACAAGAGGTTACTTATCCTTGATTATTCAAACATACAGCTTTGAGAGAGAGGCTAACAGAAGAATTCAACTGGGCTGGCCAGCGTTTGGGAAGCTTCGTCGAGTCTTATCGTTGTGTATCCCGCAGAGCCTAAAGACTAAAGTCTTCAATCAGTATGTCCTGCCTGTTATGACTTACGGAGCCGACACTCACTTACGGTACGGCTGGTCCATAAATTCAAGGTCACTCAGCAAGCTATGGAACGAGCTATGCTTGGAATCTCTTTGAGGGATAGAATCCGTAACGAGGTGATCCGGCAGAGAACCAAAGTGTTGTCGACATAGTTCACAGAATAAACAAGCTGAAGTGGCAATGGGCCGGCTATATTAGCCGTAGAACTCTATTCTTGAGTGGAGACTCCGAATCGGCAAACGTAATGTAGGACGCCGTCGGGCTAGTTGGAGCGACGGTCTTCGCAGGGTGGCTGGTAGCAGCTGGATGAGAGTTGCCGAGAATGGAGCTGAATGACGTGCAATTGGAGAGGCCTAAGTCCAGCAGTGGACTGCGGTAGGCTGATGATGATGATGATTCAAACAATAAAGTTAAAAATTTTTGTTTGTAAGGGGTAATCTCTGGAAGTACTGATCGGATTACAAAAATTCTTTCACAGATAGAAATCTACACTCTTGCCGAGTGTCATAGGATATATTTTTTAGTATGGTTGACTTGGGTAGAAGCTAGTTGGAAATATAACGAAAGGTCTGCTGTTCACATCAAAAGGTACCTGCACGTTCTCATGTACTCATTAACATAATTATGCTGTACGTAACATGTCATCAATGTATAATAGGCATCATCCCATGTTTAATAAGGATTATGACGCGCGTTCCACGATATGTGAATATATAATACTGCAGTCACATTTTCCAGTCAGCTAGTTTGGTATCGTGGATCTGCAAATGATGATAATAATTGTATAACATGAGATGCATCACGTCCGTTGTTACGTCCACACGACACCGCCAAAATAATATAAGAACATACATAATATATATATATATGTATATAGGTGCATCTGCTCGTTTCATTTCACTTTTCGATCATTTAGAGGAAAGTGAAAGATCGGCCGTGTGCCGAAATCCAACATCGTTGGATCGGTTCAATACTGAATTAGTTTTTCACTTTCGTATCATTTTGTATTAAACGTTTCGTTTCGAATGAAAGACAAAACAATGAAGCATCTGTTATCTGTTTAAGACGACACCGTCCGCTCAGTGGCGCCCTCGTCGTTTGTTTGGTTATTTATTTTATTTTAGAATGAAAATGCAGAAAATAAGCAACTTAAGTTGGGCTCCACAAAACCATACGTTATTATTATTACAAACGGTAGTTTAACATTGTTAAGTTTTATTATAATCCTTAAAACGGAGCTTAGTGGCTACTATTTTCCGTTTTACGGATTATAATAAAACTTAACAATGTAAAACTACCGTTTGTAATAATAATAACGTACAATCCTGTGGATCACAACGTAACATGCTTATTTTCTGAAGTTTTATTGGAAATAACCAAACAAACGATGAGGGCGCCATTACGCGCGTGGTGTCGTCTTAACGTTAAAGAGCAAAAACAGAAGACAACAGACAGAAAATGTAAACAAATAATATAAAATCCACCCAGACAACTCCTCAAAAAATACATATCTACTACAATTCACAAAATTCTTTATAACAAAACTCACTCCATCTTTCATAACATCCTCAAAAATAAGTCCTCTCCTCCCAAACTTACAAAGCTGCCGAACTCTCTACGTGCCTAAATCGAAAAAAGGGTACTAGCGAAGTGCATTTTGTTCTCAAACGTTCGCCGCTTGCGATGCGCTGAAGGTAAAGTTTCCGTGCATTTGTGCCTTTTTTTGGGCCCGTATACGAAGTGTACAGTTAGCAAAAGAGAATGGTATGTAGGCAGCTAAGTGCAGATACTTTATAGGGTTACTAAGCCTCCGCTGTCTATTCGTCTATCCGTCTATCTGTCAGCGGGCTGTATCTCATGAACCGTAATAGGTAGAAAGTTGAAATTTTCACAAATTGTGTATTTCTATTGTCAATCTAACAAAAAATAATAAAAATTAAATCCTCCGCTGTCCGTTCGTCCGTCCGTCTATCTGTCAGCAGGCTGTATCTCAAACCGTAATATGTAGAAAGTTGAAATTTTCACAGATAAGAGAGAGAGAGAGGTTGAAGTTGTATTTCTATTGCCGATCTAACAAAAAATAATAAAAATTAAATAAAGTTAAAAATTAAAGGGGTCCGCCTTTAATTTTTAACTTTATTTTATTTTTACACCTTATAAAAAACGTGTTTTTCTAAACTGAAGTATTAGTTTTTTTTATTAAATATGTAGTGTTATATTGTACGTTAGTACGGAACCCTTTGTGTGGTCCGACTCGTACTTGGCCGGTATTTTATTGGATAGCGTTCTTTTATTACCGCTAGAAGTCCGTTTACATCTTCTCTCTTACATTAAATTCTATTTTCAATATTTCTACACGATAACATAGAGTAGGTACTTATACATTATTGGAACATAAAAGGTAAAAAACATATCTAAACCTTATCGTAATATCATCTCATATACGTAAAGATACGATCCACTATTGAACAAGCTTATCTAGAAGTAAGCAATTCACATGTGATTTGAAGACAGAAAAGTAACGGGTAGTTATTGCAAAGCACGAGACTACTTTTTTAAGCCACTTTGTGCTGAGCACGAAGCCTCGAAGCATGAAGACATCGACAGATAAATATGAAATTTAATTAACTGTTCAGAAACTAATTAACTGGCGAAATGTGGGTTTACTGTAGGTATGTTATGTTATGTTAAGAAAAGCGCCTGAAAACTGCTCTGATTGGCTGACTGAAATAACAAAAAGTAATCAAATCACCTTTCATGAAATTATCAGTCAGTTAGCAAAGTTATGTTCAGGTAAGCCTTCTGAAAATCAAAGCGGAAATTCGTAACTCGTAATTTTAAGAACGTTCACAGTCTGATCTCAGTCTCAATATGTCAAAAATACCTCTAATTTCCCTACGTTCTTGACAAGTTTTTGACATTGATTGTCGCTGAGATGAGATTGCGACTAGATTTTTAACGTTTTTAAATTAAGGAAATTAGGCTTCACCTGTATGTGGCTTAAATTATGTTTAAAAATGTGCAGTGCTATTTAATTATTCCCTACAAACCAAACTATTATGCCGAATGTACTACTGAGTAGTAACTGTACTGTGGGAAACATTTTCGGGATGAGTTTTTTCTGACGCAACGTTGGTTTCCCAAATGACTGCGTGACGTCATGCGTCGTTGGCTAACCGACTGCAGTGAGCTAAAAAGGGCTGGTTTGTGATTTGTTTTTGTACTTTTTTGAGGATTTAATACTAGGACAAATATTTTGGTAGTTATGTAGTATAGTGCCAGTATCATTACTCTGAGTACACATAGCCTATAATGCCTATAATGTTCCCACTGTTGGGACACAGGCCTCCTCTCGATGAGAGGGAGTCACAAGTCTTCGAATTTTGAATTGAATGAAATCAATGAATCAACTCAGTCTATCGCAGTCTACTGCTGGATATAGGCCTCTCCCAGGCTGCACCACAACACCCTATCCTCCGCCTTCCGTATCCAGTCTGTCCCAGCCACCTTCTTAAGGTCATCGGTCGATCTAGCTGGGGGGCGTCCCACACTACGCTTGCTGATACGCGGTCTCCACTCCAGGACTCGTCTGCTCCACCGGCCATCGGTCCTTCGACAAACATGGCCAGCCCACTGCCACTTCAGTTTGCTCACTCTGCAGGCTATGTCGGTTACTCCGGTTACTCTGAGTATGTTGTCTGTAAAGTACCTTCCCATATTATTGCCGCCACACATGACCATGTTTCCTTTCCGAAGGTATAAATACCAGTGTTTATTTATTGATTTATTTAATCTACACGCACACTTGTGAAAGGTACATATAATGACTTGATACCACTTGGCATTCTCAACCAGTCAACCTTTGGATTTAAAAATGTGATAAGTTTATAAAAATAAAACGAAAAAATGAAATCCGTCTACGTGTTAAACCTGTGCTGTACCTAGTGTCAAAAACACCATGCAACGAAATGTAATAATACTTTCAGATTGAACCAATAAGATAATCACTACTTGAACATCGATTTAGTTGAGTGGAAGTAGTCACAGAAACTATAGTCATTCAACCCTGAAACAAACGTAAAAAGGTAAAAACCTTCACAATAAATAAACACACAGTAATATTTTTATACAATTTCAATTTCAATCAAGAATGAATGAAACCAAAAATTTGTTTCAGTATCAATAGAAAAACCATATTAAACAAACCCAAAATACGTCACGACCAAAACATGTGATACAGAAATAATTGTAGCGAAAAATACTATAAAGCAATTATTCAGGCTTCCATCCGATATTTTATCAATCAAACAAATAACATGGTACTGCGTATCGAATCCAATTCAAATATTTACCTGGGAAACATTCTTTTAATGCGCGGAACCCTAAAATGGCGGCGAGACCGGACCGATCAGCTGTATCCAGAAATGTGGATGTTGTTTTTTTAACGTATGTTGTGAGGGGTGGATTATGAAAGTAGTCTTGAAATGATTTTCTCTTTAGTTAACCTAAGTATTAATTTGTTAAATATAACGAGTGACCCCAATATGTGGTTTTAACTTCTTTTTTGGTTATCTTGAAAAAAAAACACATTTTATTTCACTATCATCACCGCCACAACTTTCTTTTGCCGTGTAAATGTGTTTTTTGAACCACTTTCAAGAAATAAATACTATTTATCATTCTAGCTTAAGACATAATATGGGCAAGTTTCTGTGATCAACTTAGGAATGGAAGACTAAAACAAGATGAATTAATACAATGCATAACAATGAGCCATCGCCCGCACAGTTTAAAGCAAAAATATTCATAGTGATAATCTATAATCTGTATCTATCACAGAAAATCAAAGGATCGCTTAACACAAATTGAAAGAAAAACCGAACAGAGAAAACAACCAACTTTCCTGCAATCAAGACCCAATCCAGGACCCAACACTTAATCAAATCCCTAGCTAATCCTACTAGATAGCCTACACTTGGGTAGCCTCCTACCCAGACCAGGCTACCTGGAATGCACATCACGCCACCCATACGTGACTTCCATTCGGCAACTCGTCTACACGAACGGCTAAATTTTCAAGATTATCTCTCCAGAACTTTTTGGAAAGCTGCCAGAATGAATATACCGAGTAAGTAGGGTAGTCAGATTTTTTTAATTTCCATTGTTCATTCATTCGGTTTAAGCCTGATATTATTCGGGAATTAAAAGTGTTCTGTGAAAAACTGGGAGTAGTCTTTTTAAATGCCCTGTGAGATATTGTTTTAATAATATTATAAGAGCCGGTCGCTGCAAAGCAACTGCGTAATTTTCATAATTCGCAATAGGCTAGTTGCCAGTATGAAAAACACCTTATTAATTTTGTATTGTAGAATGATTGTAAGCTAAAAATATAAAAAAAAAACATCTTAATTTTGTAAATAATTTTAGATATATATTTTTTTTTTTAACGTTGCCCCACACTAGGAATTTCTCCTGTGTCGTGGGTGCGTTTACAAACATAGAAACTTACAAACACAAACGCCCAGACCCGAAACAACTACTTGTAGCTCATACAAATATTTGCTCCGTGCGGGAATCGAACCCGCGACACGCAGTGCAGCAGTCCAATCGCTCAGCCACTGCGCTAACCGTGCCGTCAAAATTAATAGTTTAAGTAATAAATTAAGTTTATGTGCGGGAAACGCTGTAAGAAAAACACACAGATTCATAATGAAAGCAATGGAGTCACTAGAGTCGCCATGCCAAAATGCCCCGTTTTGACAATAAAAATTAGAATTCATTGTAAAAATTAAATAAATAAATTCTTTATTTCCTTATACAGGTTACAAAAATTTTGAAACCCTGACTCCAGAGTTAGGTTAGAGTACCTGTGGTGCTATTCTGTATAGATCCCACCGTGAAAATTTAGGTGAAGTGAGCGTGATGTGAACTGTCATCCCACCTTACTCTACTAGGGATTGACAGCTCACTTTAAACTCACTTCCCCTAAGTGTTCACGGTGTGGTGTTTACAGAATAGATCAGCTGTATTTCAGGAGCCAGTTTCGTTATATTGCTGTTGTTATATTGTTTGGCTATATTGCTGAAATATTTATATTTCAGAGAGAAATAGACGACAAAATACATTACCATTCGGTTTCTCAAAAACGGTCGACTAACAAAATGTGTGACCGGCTTGATATGGAGGGAAGTGTAAACTATAGTTTTTTTTTTATTTTATTTAAGATAGGTTTGCTCTTGACTCTAGTCTAGGTCAGAGATGACAGAGACAAAGCCGACGATGGAGCGAGCTTACCCAGAAGAAGCCTGTTAACTCTCACTTTGAAGAGATCGTGGTTGTATGCGTTCGGAAACACAGACGCAGGCAGAGAGTTCCACTCCTTTGCTGTGCGCATCACAAAAGAAATTTGGAAACGCTTAGTGCGAATTGGTGGAATAGCAACTAAGTAGGGATGGTAACCTGCAGTGCGTCTAGATGTCCGATGGTAGATGGGGGCAGGCGGAATGAGGTCGTGGAGTTCTCGAGCACACTCACCGAAGTACAATCTGTAGAAGACCGACAAACAGGCAACTTTGCGGCGATGAGCCAAGCTGTGAAGCTTGTTTGGCTTGGCTTGAAGTTTTTCTTAATTTTCCGCTGTTATTTTCTGATTGATTATTGCAGGGTCTAGGATAATTAAATATTGATAAGTTCGCGTTGGTACACTATCTCGATACATACGCGACGTATGCACGGATGTAAAAATAACGCCGCGGCATTTTATCGCGCACGGGATTTTAACTCTCGGCGCTAAGCAGTGCGTTGAAAATCCTGTGCGCGATAAAATTCCGCCGCGATATTTTTAAGTCCATGCGAAACGTTGGTGCACTGTTGTCTAGTGAAGTCACCTTTTCACTTGACAGTTGAAGAGGTGATTTCAATATTAAAAAATAATATCGAGTAATACAATAATAAACACCCAGCGCTACCTTTACCCTTGTTTTCGCCTCTCAAACCGTATAACCCGATATATTTTTATTAAAATTCGCATTTTGGGTCAAAGGTTTTCGCAAAATTGCAAATAGCTACGCGAAATGAAACGTATACGATTCTTTTTTTTTATAAAAGTACGTTTTGAATTTACGTAAGTAAGTAAGTAAGTAGAGTTGTCTTGTATTTTGTATACGATTGTTTGGCTCTCTTGTAGAGGTCAAATGGACTCTACTTGGTTGTTTCTTGGAATATCTAAGTTGGAAGCAGAGCTTCTTGTGTAATGCTTCGAATGGGTAAGTAGTAGTACAGACGCCAGCAGGTCAAGCAATCCGAAACTGTCAAATTTTCCAAATCAACCTTGAGCCTAATGCTTTAGTGGTAAAGTTGAAAATCTACTAAAGAAATTTGACAGATTGTAGTAGCTTGATGTGCTGCCGTCCATACATTCACCAGCAAAAATGATCTATTACGAACAAATTATTATTAACATTAACAAAATCACAAGTAAGTACATCTGTTTTACACCAGGAGCAGCTGCCATGTATAATCATTTTCGTAACAGAAACTTACTGTAAATAGCCATGCAAAGAAAAATAGCCTAGTAACACCTGCACGTAAATGATACCTACACTAACTATGGACACTAGTCCAATCAAGTAAATAAATGACCAATAGTTTAGACCGACGTGGCAGGTACGCCATACATCACTGACGGTCCAGTTTGCCAATATAAACTCATTACCACAGAATAAGAATGTGTAGAAGCGACGACACCCTTTCCAAACGCATTCTAAATGCCTACAGTTTCGAAGCGTAACCACAATCTACACGCTCAAGCGGCACGCCTCTTGCAACAGCGACTGCGGATAAAACAAATGAAAGAAGTAGTTTAGAGCATGCCACAAGACATTGGTTTGACAAGAAGCGGGTTGATGAAACCGCGTGCGTGTGTTGCTTGACGCAAATCAATTTGGTCGTGAACAGGGCCTACGAAGCTTTCCACTCAGTCAGGATTGTATCGTCAGTTGAGGCGTGCATTCGCATTATCACCATTGTTTTAGCTTGGGTGAGTGCGAGTAATGGGGAGCGATAGGTGATGAGCGGCATTGGCGCATGCACAAAGCGGATAATATTCACGGAACTTAAATTATATATTCAGCAATGTTCAAATACATTTTCGAATTGACGTTTTTAATGAAAATTTTGTCTGTTGGTACACAGTCTGAAAACATCTAATTTAAGATACTTAAAACTTAATTTAGGTACTTAACCTTTTATTTAATTCCGTGACTGTATACGATTTTTGCATCTCATGCAAGGTGGAATCTTTTTCACTTAGCGACTGTACATGAGTGTCGTTTCTATACAGTTCTCTTGTTCTATGTTATTACTTAGTTTCTACTGGCCATCCCTTGCACCATCATTTAGTTGCCAATGGCCCCCAAGGGAAGCTATGGGACGGTCCTTCGTTACATGAGCAACACCATAAGGAGTGCTGAATTATGCACATAAATACGCTTGAAAAATATTATGCTTTAGGGATCTGACTCAACATAAAATTGTTAGGCATAAGTTGGACCCCGCAATAATAAATATTAAAATTGTGATGATTTGTTTAGATGTTTTTGGAATTCAACCTTTTTGATAGATTTCATGTGTAAAAAAATGTAATTAAAAAAAAACTAAATTGACTTCAAAAAGAATGAGGATAAAAACTGCCATTTGCTCATTTCAGATGTCGCCACCATTGTCCGTCTTAAAATTTGACAACTGGCTGTCAGTATCCATACATATTTTGTAAACAATCAACTTCTTTTACTCATCAATAATTAATATGCCCCATTACGCAACTGTTGACTGCAAAAATTCGGGGACCCATGTATTCCCCAAAGATGTTAAAAAAAGAAAACTGTGGGAGAGAGCTCTCCGAAAAAATTGGAATCTCAATAATACGTCGAGGTTATGTGCTATCCATTTTAAACTTTTATCAGAGACATTCGTACACAGGTGATGCTTTTTGTCATAAAACAGAGAACTGTGTTTTCGTTACAAGCACTTGTGGGTATTTATATAAATGCATTATTTAAGGGTGTGTGTGAAAAGATTATCTTTGAATCAACCAAAATATAATAATATCTAAGTAGCATCTAAGCAGCATTCGCTATGTTGCATTGTATTTAATACCCTCATACCAAACTACCTACTGCCTAATATTAACACATAATGTATCATGCACTGAATCTCATCGTTATTTAGAATTCTTCGCACTTAGATAGATCCTTGTCTGTTCTATGTGATGAAAATATCTATAAGGCTGAGGAAGACTGTTGTACCCTCTATTTTTTCATTTACGAAAGTCCAACCAGTCAACCCGTCAGCTGAAGACAGATTCGTAGATATTTTTGTCCCGTTTTCGTATATTTTATAATTGGCACAACAGTGAACACATAAAAAACAATGGTGGTTTGAAGACGGACAAAAGTGCTGCCACCTATGACGAGCTTTCAGGTTTTAACCCCAATAACTCAAAATTATGAAACAACTTTAATTTCGTACTTCGGTGTCTTGGGATCAGTATTTTATCTTTTTGCCACCGACTTCCGCAATTTAAGTTATTTGATAATTTTGAGTTAATTTATTTTTGAAATCGATTTAATTTTTTTAAATTACTTTTTTATTTTGTAATTTTTAGTTTTAGGTAAAAACTGGAAAATTTGTTAGTAAGAAGTGGTTAATAGTTTTGTGTAAATACTGCACTAGAATTTGACCAAGGTTTAGAGATGTTTTCTCTTTGTCACCAAACCCGTAGCTCGTATTAATAAGCAAGGCCGTCACTCTTACACATCGGTATTAGTCCATCTCTTGAAAACTACTGAACCAATTTTGATGATACTTGCACTGTTCCCTAAGTTGAAGTAAATATAAGCTAATAAAAAAACACAATCACAATTAATAGTTTCGGAGAATTGCGTGAACAAACATACTAACATTCATACACCTATAAAATTTTGTAAATTTAATTGGCAGCCTTAGGATCGCGGGATGTTCGAAAGAGTTACCGTGGCTCCCGCACAGGCAACTGAAGGAACACGGGTGGGTTTTAGTCAGTAAAAGTCTGACACGCCCTCCTGCTCCGCCCAGAGCGGGAAAAGTCATTTGATGATTTCCCACCCAAAAAAAAGCCTTAGTAGGTTATCATTTATGTCAATATATTTCAGTTCCAATAATATTATATACATACGTGTCGAATTGATAACCTTATTCTTTTTTTGAAGTCGGTTAATAAACAACACAGAATCACCGGCACCGCGCCGGCACGGCAGGGTCGTTTTCTATTAGTTATTTTCCACGCTTGGTTTGTATGTCGACAATGCCAGCGGCTGCGAAGGCATGCTTTGTGAGTGATGATCGATGAATTATGAATTATACACGACGAATGATGAAACTTTAGCAGGCCTAAAACAAATATAAAAGATCAAAGGATTAACAAGGTTGAAAGAATTCTAAAGCTATCAGCGAACCATTCCTACATCATTATCTCATAATCTGCCTAGCCTTTTCCCAACTATGTTAGGGTCGGCTTTCAGTCTAACCAGGCGCAGCTGAATACCAGTATTTTACAAGGAGGGACTGCCTATCTGACCTCCAAAACCCAGTTACCGACTAAGACTGGTTGTTAGACTATCGGGCTTCTGATGACCCGTAACGACTGTCAAAGATGCACGAATGACAGCGAGAACCAACGGCTTAACGTGCTTTTCACGGCACGGAGGGGTCTTGGAATGTAAAGATGGTCATCCACGGACCCACTGCGACAAGCGTAGCTTAACCTGATCGATCGACCCGTGCGGCTGTTATAACTTAGCCACAAGCCCCTCCAGTGATCCTACAATTCGTTCTAATACGATCAACGTTCAACAAAAAGAATCTATAACTCTTACAACAAATGCTCTTACGTATGGTCCAATGAATAGCCATGTAAGATGAGGAAATTCAACAAAAGTGATTTTAAATCTCGTAGAGACAATGTCGGGAGCCTTTTCACCGTTCCAAGTCACATATGAAACGTTACACAAAAGGTACCTTAAAATGTGATACGGTTAAAAGATGAAGTGTAAAGGTTTGTCATCTTGGTTAGCCTGGTTGAAAATAGGCTCAGGTAAACCTTTTGTAGTTAAAATAGGTGTAAAATTCTATTGCTGATCAATAAAATCAAAAGCTTTTGAGTGAGCTTTCAATGTTTCTTAATTTTGAAAAGACAATTCAAACAATTAAACTATTTACTATTTTAAAATAAATGTTGTAAAATCCAAATCAAATTTTTTTTTTCCTACGTCGGCACTTATGAAACGTCGGAAACTAGGTGCACGGTTCCAATTAGTCGTTTCCTATGGAGAGGAGCCGGCAAGAAACTCCACGGTTACTCTTTTAAAAATAATTGGCTTTTACAATGTTTTCAAATTATAGTGTTAACAGGACATAGGTGTACAGTGTACATATATATATAGTAGACATCGGTAATGAGTAATGCGTTTTTTTTTTTGCTTTCCAACATAGACCTAACCCAGTCCCTTCCACTGGTTTCGGTCGTCTTGTCCATGTCCCACCCGCTGTCGAGCTCAGCTCATCCTCCTACCTACGCACCGGTTTTCTTCTGTTCCTCTTCCTCTCTCTCGGATACCAGTCAGTAAGACAATTGGCTGATGTTTAAAATATCAAACAAACATTAAAACAAAACTGGCAACCATTTTCCAACAATGACACTAACAAATCTAGGTGGACTGTAAGTAGCCATTCGTCATTCGTAGCTATCTCGTAACTTTCTCATAATATCGTCAGGAAAATTGTTTCATAGTAACAGCATGGTGTAACAAGCGGCCATATTATAAAAGGAATTCAATATATTACCGTTATAACTTTTAGATTCCACTTTATCAGTTCCTAACGTATTTTATGCGCGTTTAAAAATCCTCTCCGGTAATTCCATTGTTGTTTTATGTTTATGACTATGTTATTTTACGAGGTGAGCAGAATAGGCTGTAACATTGCGTAAAATATGTGGAACTTTAAAACTGGTAGAACTTCTTCTTCTTCTTCTACTAACTACATTGTACACTAGCTACCGCTCGCGACTTCTTCTGCGTGCAATTTCTTGTTACCCCGACCCACCCCGTCGCATCGCATCGGCTGCCCGCGCTGTTACTTCGTTTTCGCTTAACGCTCGTTCTTACTTTTTTTCTTTTTGCTCGGCTTCTAAGGGTCCTAGCGTAATGTACATCCCCAAGAATTGGGCTATAAAATGCAAAAAGATTTTTTCAAATCCGACTGGTAGTGACAGAGATTGCCGCGTTAAAAAAAAAAATGTGTAGGTAACTAATAGACTAAGCGCATTTTTCTTACTTTAAGCATTTAAAATCATCTGTTCAGTACAGTTATGTTCGCATAACTCGTCAAAATGTAGGCAACAGCTGATTTTTTTTCGCGATTTCAGGTTTGGTCCCATAGTAAAAGATGTTCATAATGATGAGTACAATGACTCCTTAAGAGGTTGTGCGTTATTAAAATTACACCTTGTATAAGAAATAACCTACAATGAGTACTCAATGAAACCTTGATATCTAAATGGATGAGCTGTCCCTGCCTAGTGATAATCGATATTATAGCCTTTCTGAGACACCTTGACCTTATTTTACCTTTTTTTCCTAACTCTAAATAAGCACCTTTTTACCGTTTCCTAAGAAATTCACTATAGCAAGTATTGAACAAGTCAAGCGCGAGTTCAAAGGTCAATAGCTAAAGAAAACGGAATCTTAGAGAAAACTAAAAAGAAAAGTCTAACTTGAAAAAAGGCCCTCGTGTTTATGTTAACTAGATTTATCTTTATAAAAGTTGTTTTTTTAGAGGCGAAGGTACATGGTGTAATCTGAAGATCAAGTTTTCACATACTTTTTGCAGTAAATCAGGCTGTATTTCGGCAATAATGCGTCGAATGCTGGCATCCACGTGCTCAATTGTTTCTGTTTTACCGGCATAAAATGTGACTTTACATATGCCCAGAGAAAATAATGTCAACCGCCGGAACAAAAAGACAGACAGATTGACAAAACATTTTTTAATTGCTTTTTTGTTATAAGTATCGTATACTTTCTAATGCATTGAGTAAAAAGTTGTTATTTTGACATAATAAACACACTTCAATTTTATTTATTTGTTTACATTACAATGCCATAAAATTTTCTGTCAAATAAAGCCAATTTCATGGATATTAAAAATATTTTTCTGTGTTTTAATTCAATTTAAAGGTTCTCCGCCTCTAAAAAAACACGCGATACTATATTTTAAGCAGCAGGCCTTATTTCCCCGAAGGGTTGGGCAGAAGTGTACCTATAGTACACCCACAATTTTCGCCAGTTATGCTTAAGTCCCATGTAATAGGGGGCGAGCCTATTGCCATCCACCGGGTACAAATTCCAGACTTCAGGCTGCTACTGGGAATTCCTAATGGAAAAACCCAATAACACTTTGCCCGACTTGGGAATGGAACCCAAGACCCCTTGCTCAGCAGTAGCGCTTGCGACCACTAGACCGACGAGGAAGCCAGGCAGACTTTTACTTCTATGTCGGGAGATTTGTTTGGCAGGACACCTGGCAAGGCGCAGTGATGACAGATGGAGTAAGGCAGTGACCGAGTGGCGTCCAAGGACTGGAAGACGAAGCGTCGGTCATCCGGCAGCGAGATGAGCGGACGATATTGTTGCCATCACGGATAGAACCTGCAGTGTGCAGTGTGTGTGTGCTGTGCTCCAAAAGACAATTTCATGGCTGTAAGCTACGACGAGCTCGTCGTTGAGACAGCCTTGAGATCGACCGAGCGTGTAGCGCTGATTCAAACCGTATTCACTAGCGTGGTTGTGGTCGTCGACGAACCCTAGGCTTTAGCCTCCCGTCGCTGTTTCATAGACGAATTAAGGGCTTGAAACAAATTCTTTAGATCATAATCGATCAATATCGACTGAGAGTTTTATAGCTTTGAAATATATAATGCAGGTTATCTTTATGTATTTTATGGAATAGAGTAAAACTATAAACAAATTGCATAATTGTAACAGTTTATTGCAATTTATTATTACATTTTAAGGCAGAATGTCGATTCCTTTGCCTATTTCGAGCAACGCGACGCGGAGATGAATGTAAACAAAACACTTCAGTCCATATATATCGATGCTTCAGTCGTAATCTGTAACTCTGTGCTTCGTTCACAACAACCCGACATCAGTCCAACAAAAAAAGGTTCGCAAACCACTTGAATTCTAGTTTGAAAACTTTTATGTGCATTGCATCTAAATTATTTATAAGTATCAGTGATTGCTGCATGTAGTTTTGTGACTAAGAGGATAAATATACCCCAGTGAAATGTGAGTATTAACCACTGGAACGAACTCGTGGACGCATTTATTATATGGAGTTAAGTCATCTTCTAATATATTAATTAAATCCTCAGAAAGCCTGTAAATATGGATAAACTCTTTATCACGGGATATTGTTTTAAATTTTCTTATTTGTTTTGCCTGTCGTGCTTTCTTCAAATCAACACTTTTTCTAGCTTCCTCTAATAAATGTACCTTTATAATTAACCGAGCTGCCAATTTTTCAAATAATTATTTAAACGAATCAAAAAATTTAAATACATTTTATTATTTTTGTCAAGAGTACGCCCGAATATTGTAGCTTTTGGATTTGACAGTTAGAAGCGAGGCTGTGGGCGTGGTCGTAAGCGTCTTCGTCGCTGTTTCTTCTTAAGGAATACCAAAATGTAAGAAGAACTGTCATTACTGTCAATTTGTCAGCTGTTGGGTTGTTTTAACTCGCGGCCGTCACAGCCTTGAGCGCTAGTGTAGCTTTACGCAGCTTAGTGAATACTAAACCGAGTTTTACCGCTGCGGCAGCAATGCACCACAAGGCTGTATCTTCAAAGAATAGCATTGCTGGATGAGGCTAGCACAGGAGCGTGGGGATTGGCACAAGAATAGAAAGGCCTATGCTCAGCAGTGGGTGAAGGCAGCCTTTGGATGATGATGATGATGTCATGAGAATGACACGAGGCACTTAGTTATATCATTCTACTTTTGATTTCATTACCATTACATTTATTTGGAAGCGGTGACTAGAACAATTTTGTAAATGTTGACGTTCAAAAGTGCCTTTTATATAAATAAATAATTTGACTTTGACTTTTAACCACACATTTACATTTTAACGTAATAATAGTCTTGTATGAAATATTAGAATAGAAACACTTACTCGTAATGCTTAATTTCTCTATTAAAATATGCTATATTTATTACCCACACAAAACTAGCAAGACCAGCCAACACAAGTAAATACTTAGTCCCGAATATTTTTTATATAATACAGTCATACATTGAAAACATAAATGCATTAATATTTATAAGTAAATCCCTATAATAGTAAACGTAGACTACTCTAAATAAAGCTACATTTTTGTCCTAAATTATGACCAGCATAAAAAAATCATCAAGTTACTTGCTTCAATTAAGTTCAGTGGCTTGCATCTCACGGTACAAGTTGTGAATTCAATTAAGTAAAAGTAAAGTTCAATTAAGATGAACACGGTACAAGCTATGAATTTGATCTAAATTGAACTTTACTTTAAAACATGAAATGTTATTAGGATCGATCACCGTGCTCCAATTTTCTACGAAATTAATTAATTTTATGGCGCTAGGTTCTGTGCTCCTGTAGAAAGAAAATTGAGTTTATTTTACTATTATGATTAAGTTGCAGATATTTTATTTAGGTACTTATAAGATTTTTTTTTGTAATACAAAACAGAAATATTACAGCGATCTATGAAAAGTTCGCTCGAGGACATACTTTCGCATGCTTTGTTTTTGGTTTAGTAACGACACCAGTCGTTACAACAGATATTTTCTGAAAAAATATCACCCTGAAAACTTCGGTGCAGTGAGCTTGAAGTGAGCTGTCAACAGTGTCAATCCCTAGCATCAGATTGAATGACAACTTACTTCAAGCTCATTTCACCTTTTTTTTTGGTGGGAAATCGTCAAATGATTTCTCCGGCTCTGGACAGAGCGGGAGGGCGTGTCAGACTTTTACTGACTAAAACCCACCCGTGTTCCTTCAGTTGCCTGTGCCGGGGCCACGGTAACTCTTTCGAACATCCCGCGACCCTGGCTGAAGCTCATTTCACCTAAGTTCTCAGTGTAATATTTTTACAGAATAGATTGGCAGTTTCCTGAGAGTTTTCTTTCAGAAGTTAGATTGTATCACAGAACAATAATTAAAATTATACCAATTACCAAACAAATAATCAAATACCTAACTGCGTTTGAATTACAATAATTATATTTTTTTGTTTTAAATTCCATAATTCTAGCTGACCTACATCTGCCTAAACTGTTATTTATAATTTCACGTTAGTGCTAAAACATGATCACCGTACAGCGTTTCAAATATCCATAATTATAAACAAACAAAAACATATCATTTTGTATGTACAACGTATTTTGTTACAAAAATTCACTTTGATAATAATTTCAACATGATTTTTTGTAACAAAATACGTTCTACATACAAAATAAAAAAATAACATGGGTACCTTTTATATTTTTATTTGAATGGTGTAGCCAAATCTAGAGATGTGGTTCAGACCATCAAACTGAACAACTTTCTCCGTGGGACCAACAGCGTAATCATGAAAAAATAATCAGCCGTTCCATACAGGGACCGAAAACCTTTATAAATTACGGTACTGGTATCAAAGAAGGTTACCTCTACGACTAAGGTTACCGCTGTCAGGATAACCAAGAAGAAAAACATGTTACCGCTATTTAGGGCACGGTTTTAATACCGGTTACCTAAAAATGACCTTGATTACGAGAAAGAAACTGAATATCGCCAGCCAGCCAAGGCCGTGATTGGTCGGCGTTCGCCGGTGCGCGGGTCTACTCGATTCTTTGACACACACATACAGCGATGTGCGCCCTTTTAGGTATGCCGACGGGCACGGGAAATATAGAGGTAATTTTTATTTCGGGTATTAAAACCGGATGTATTCAATTTAAGACTTAAGGTAATCTTTAAAAATACCTGTAATTAAAATGAATGTTGTAACTGAAAACATACCTGTATTAATACCGGTTTCGATCCCTGGTTCCACACATTTGGGTCGAGATAGGTATTAAAGTTTTGTACACGCTGTAAAATACCTAATTACATATCGTTTTCGCATTGGAAAGCGGTTGTCCCACACTGCATGCTGTTTAGCTAATTGGTAGCATAATTACCGTAGTTAGGTTTAGTTGAAACAGTACATAATGTTTATTGCCAATGACAATTTAATTGTTACTGGTAAAATGTAACTAAAATACAGACGATGCGGACAAAACTGAACCTTAAATAACGATAAAATAGATTCGAAATTAATTTGTATGTTTTAATCCAATATTATACTATAACCTACTTACTAATAAACGTTGTGTAGCGTCTCTATAGTTACACAACGTTTTGTCTTCTTCTTTCGAAAATCAAATTACTGACGACTGAAAGCGAGAAATCTGTGTGTAACTATTCACCTGATATAATACGTTTATTAGCAAGGGGTTAATAATATAATAATAAAAAGGTAAAAGGCCATTGTTTGGCATCCATACATCATCCGCCTAAGAAGCAACAGAGAAGTGAATTTACTTTCAGTGGTCTAAATAATGCTTACAATCAATTGAAACTAAATTGGATTTTATCTCTAAACGTTTCATTGTATAATATTAGGTAGTCAGAACTATTCTGTCTTTATACTAATTTATTTGTAGTTATGACTAGATGAGGGCTATGGACTGTTTTGTTTTTGTGTGACTTAGGAGTAAGTATTGCATTTTACTACGAATATAAAATCTCGCTTATTTACCCAAAAGTCAAACTGTCATCTGTCAATGATGACACTGACATGTCGATGTTGCTCGTTTCACACAGCGCTGCGCCGAGAGTACTAAGTTTTGTAATTACGGTGCTCACTATACCACTGCGTACAAACACTTGGCTGTACAAGCTACAATGCCCTTTTTCTATTCAAAACGTCAAATTGACGTTAACGTTTATGTTGAGCTGTACGATTACTGACAGATGCTTGCACTGATTGGACAGGTCCACTCAATCTGTGTGGTTCCTCAAAAGACCATTTCAGACACCAACCTACATGGTCTTCACATGATCTGGCCAAGATAAAAGAGACTGTGACCTCTGAGTTTGTTTCGGCCTTTCTTCTCAGAGTAGTCAGATAGGAAACGCCGGCCTCATCTAGTTTAAAAAAAAAATGTTTGACGTGAAAAAGTGTTTGTATAAACCTACTTACAGAAATAAAATCATTTATCATTTGAAAGAAAAAATAATGGCACCGGGGAATAAGACCGAAGTGAATTACTTTTTAAAATGTTTCCGAAATTCTGAAATGTCCGTTCTATTGTAATAATTGTAATGTAAATTATAAAAAAAAACAATTATTTACTGTAAAGGTTTCATACGTGTTGATTCATAGGCCATTTTTAACAACGTCTTTTGTGAGTTTGTATGAAGGGGGTAATCTTACGAACTACTGATCCGATTCCGATAGTTCTTTCATTAATGGGAAGTTCTGTATTGCCAAGTGTCATTGGATATATTTTATGTGAAAACAAGAAAATTTCACGCGGACGAAGTAGCGGGCAGAAGCTAGGTACGTTGTAAAATAGTTGAATATTGGAAATGAAGACGTATTGCTACTAATATCTAACATTATATCTCATTGTCCTAATGATTAATACTTTGTTTATCAGATAATTTTTAGCGAAACATTGAGTGCCAAGTCTACATTATGACTTGAGATGAACAGGCCACATTATTAAAATTATGTTGAAGAGATGAATTTATAAATCCGAAACAGTCATCTGTAACCCCCCCAACAAATAAAAATTCAACTTTTTTAATGTTGAGTACCAAGAATAAAGGAAGCACTTGTAAAGTCAGGGAAACTAATTGTTTTTAGGGATCCTTATGTCCGAATTAAATGACGGAACCCTTATAGGATCACTCGCATTTGCTCCAAATCTAATGGACCGATTAAGTCGAAATTTGGCACATATGAATTTCTGTAACCTAGCACGGACGTTTTACTATAAATAAATTTTGAATATGGGGGTCACTTTTGGGCGAAAAATAAGAAAAAAAAACGTTTGGCTTACTGTACCGTGTGACATATCAAATGAAAGGGCTTACTGTGAGGGTCTCAAATAGATTTTTTCATAATTTTAAAATAAATAGTTTTAAAGTTATTTAAGAAAATATATGAAAGTTGACCATTTCCCTCTTATCTCCGAAACTACTGAGCCTAAAATTAAAAAAAAAATACAGAAAATAGTTCTATACATACAGATTATAGGAAAATTTATAAGAAGTCTATGATCTTAAAATAATATGGTAAATCTTCTAAAGTTGTACGTACAAAGTTACATTTGCAGTTGGAACTTAAGGGAGAATATGTTTTTCAACTACAATGTTAAATTTGTTCTTGGGATAAATTCGTTCCAACTATGGAACCCTTCATTGTGCGTGGTCTGACACGCACATGGCCGGTTTTATAAATTGACTTACAACTTTAATTGTCCGCACCTATGTACGTTCAAATCACAACTGTCATTTTTTGACAGTTGTATGAAAATACTATAACACGGCAAATTGACGGCCCTAGTGTATCATTTTTGTAAAAATTGGCCAAGTGCGAGTCGGACTTGCACATGAAGGGTTCATTGTACAATATGTAAAACTACGTTTTTTACTTCAGTAAAGAAAAAAACACGTTTCTGGTAGGAGGGTTCCCCTTTACTTTTAACTTTATTTAATTTTTATTATTTGTTGTTATAGCTCAATAGAAAACACAATCTGTGAAAAATTCAACTGTCTACCTATTACGGTTAATGAGATACAGCCCGCTGACCAACAGACGGACGGACGGACAGCACAGGCTTAGTAATAGGCTTTCGTTTGACACGTACGGAACTCTAAACATAAATTTCCCTGAGCGTACCTATTAAAATAATTAAACTGCAGAATACACCCTCGAACTACCTCTGGAATGCGATAGAAATATCTTGGGGGAGGTTCACAAATTCAGACTCCGGGCTGCTGCAGAGAAATTTTAGACAGAAAAACCCAATAAAACCTTGCCCGACCCGGGAATCGAACCCAAGACCTCACACTCATCAGTAGCGTTTGCAACCACTAGACCAATGAGGATTTTCATAAAATGCGTTAAAAATAGGAACCATGCTTTTCCCATTTTTTTTAATGTATAGGGTATCTAAATCTATACCGAAATTCAATATTCGAGTAAAATATTCGAACAACGCTAAAAATATCGCAAACAGGCTTGCAGGCTGCCAATAATTCATAGAAAGCCTGAGGCCAAAATTGATTGTGAAAACTAAACTTTCCCCGAAATTGAGTGCTCAAATATTGAGCATTAGTCCACACGGAACCGGTAACCGGCAAATAGACAAAAATAAAAAAAAAACGTTTTCACATACATCTGAACTATGAGCTGTGGTGTGGCGTATGCAGTAACTTTATCAAAATGCATTTCAAAATGCAATCGAATTTTTCAGAACATTTTCATTTGTGCTGTTAACTTGACAGCTCCTGGTAGTGCCCAATGAATGGTTCAGCCGGTCTATTCTGTAAAAATATCCCCGTGAAAACTTAGGTCAGGTAAGCTTTAAGTGAGCTGTCAATCCCGTGAGCTGTATTCACACAATAGAGCGGCTGTTTTTCCAATGGATTAGCTAGCTCTCTAACTAAAAGTGAAGTTTCTGAACACCATCGCATCGGCTGCATGCAGCGACACGCCCGGTGCCGATCGCTATCAAAATATTATATGGGAATCTTCTTGATTTCATTTGAATCTTCTTCTTTTTTTAGGGTTCCGTACCTCAAAAGGAAAAAACGGAACCCTTATAGGATCACTTCGTTGTCCGTCTGTCTATCCTTCTGTCTGTCTGTCAGTCTATCAAGACCCTATTTTTCAGAAACACGTGGAGGTATCAAGTTGAAATGAATATCAAATACGTAGGTCTATGGTCCCTTGTAGCACTAAAACATCAAGTTTCTAAGTCAAAGTTCACATGATCTGACCAAGATTATGTCTGGACTTTAAAAGAGACTGTGACCTCTGAGTTTGTTTCGGCCTTTCTTCTCAGAGTAGTCAGATAGGAAACGCCGGCCTCATCTAGTTAAAAAAAAGGTTTGACGTGTAAAAGTGTTTGTATAAACCTACTTACAGAAATAAAATCATTTATCATACAAAAAAATACGGCCATATAAGCGACATATTTGGTACTCACAAATAAATCAAGACCTATAAGGTACTTTCCGTTGACCTAGAATCAGCAAGGTCTCACAGCTCAAGTAAAGGAAAAAGTCCAAAAATCAATAATTAGTAGACTTATCATATAAAAAAAAAACATTTTTTTGTGATTAGAAATTTACATTTACAGGTGGAGAATTGACTGTGACGTATATGTATGTAACATGTTTTTCAACTACAATGTTAACCTAGTTTTTGTGATAAATCCATCCCAATTGCGGAACCTTTCATTGTGCGTGGTCCAACACGCACTTGGCCAGCTTTTCTGTAAAGTCATATTATAAAAAAAAAAACAAGCTAGATGGATTCGACATTTGAATGAAGAAATGGCGAAACAAACTTACTTACGTACTACAGACTAGCTTACCTTTACAGATCACAAACATCCACTAAAAACGTCTTTTTCACTAAACAATTTAAACAACGGCACTCTTTCCAGTTTTAACTAACTCCATAAAAAAGACAAAAAAAAACATATTAAAAGCCCAGACTGACAGTTCAATAGACACACGCCGCCATGTTTTATTTTCCCCCGTGTGTCCCAAAAATAGTGATCCTTGCCCACTGACCCTGTGACGTTTACTTTCTGTACCCTGTGTTGTACCCTGGCAAATTGATTACGCTCTATTTCCTGTGTTGCGTTATTGCGAGGTTTGCTCAGCTGCTTTCGTATTGGGCAAACATTGTACGTTTGTTGAGATAAATACTTAGAGTGAGTTTGTGTATTTTTTTTTTGTTGAGCGTAGTACCTCTCTGATTGTGTAGTCTTTAATTTGTGTACAGTCATCAGCTAAAGTAATTTTACAAATCTAAAGGAGGCTGTTACGTTAGAGCTAATTTAATATACATAAACACAAACTTCGGTTGTATTGTAAGTAAGCAAGTTTAGTCCGATACAATAGCTCGTAGTGTGGTTTTTATTTTAGGCCACTTCTGTCATAACACTGATATAGTTTTGTGGTGAGTCATTTCTCCTTAAGAGAAATGTGTGCCTGGGAAGTAAATGTGTGCTTTTGACTATAGCAATGTACAGTCGATGTAGTACGTTCAGTCTACAGTGGGCACTACTGGCAGCTTCAATGTGGCTGTCAGCTTGCACCAAGGGTGCTGGGCACTCAGTCCTTACTTCTTTCTGGTGATAATGGACGCTCTTACGTCGGACATCCAAGTAGAGGCTCCCTGGTGTATGCTGTTCGCTGATGACATTGTGCTAGTTGCCGAGAGTGGTCTAGAGGTCCAGAACAGATTGGACGTGTGGTGGGAAAGACTGGAGACCATTGACATGAGATTAAGTCGGACCAAAACAGAGTACTTGTTTTGCGATTTTGGCAGATTCTCCAGTCTTGTGCCCATATCTCTCGCCAGATCGCCCTTACCAATTGAATCTGCTCCGACTTTCAGTATCTTGGGTCGCTTTTCCAAGGGAACGACAAAGTAAACCGAGACGTAACGCGCAGGATTGACTCAGGATGGATGAAATGACGACAGATCACAGAAACAACTGGCAACCCACGGATGCTCCACAAGTTAAAAAACAAAATCTACAAGTCCGTGATAAGAAATCAAAGAATTCCGTCGTACTGTATGAATCAGAATGGAGGAGCTCGTGGCTAAATAATAACAGCCGCACGGTTAAGCTACGCTTGCCGGGGTTGTCCGTGGATGGGTGACCATCTTTACATACCGAGACTCCTCCGTGCCTCGGAAAGCACGTTAAGCCGTTGGTCCCGGCTGTCATTCGTAGATCTTTGACAGTCGTTACGGGTCGTCAGAAGCCCGAAAGTCTGACAACCAGTCTTACCAAGGGGTATCGTATTACCCAGTTACTGGGTTGTGGAGGTCAGATAGGCAGTCGCTCCATGTAAAATACTGGTATTCAGCTGCATCCGGTTAGACTGGAAGCCGACCCCAACATAGTTGGGAAAAGGCTAGGCAGATTGATTTTTTGTATGAATCAGAATGCTGGCCCGTTAAGAAGATGGATGAAAAAAGATTGCATGCAGCGGAGATGAGAATGTTGAGATGGATGTGTGGAGTGACGAAAATTGATAAAGTAAGAAATGTAGGTATACCTAAGGGGAAGTTTGAAAGTGGCGCCAGGGACAGAAAAGTTGAAAGGAAATCGTTTGGATTGGTATGGGCATGTGATGAGGAGGGAGAAAACGCATATGACTGTGTATTATATTAGTTAGTCAGATTGGATAAATTGACAGTGACTTATTTATTTTCATAAATATTTTGTTGGTCGTCGGTATACAGAAGATGTTCAGAGTGAAGGCGTACACTGTGTATTTCAAATACATAAATATTATAAAGTAGGACACCAGTGAGCCCTGAGGCACTCCAGAAGTAACGTCTACGTCATCAGATCGGTAACCATCGATAACTACAGCTTGCCGTTGGTTTCTCAGCTAAGAGTCTATCCACCTTAGCAAGTTCTCCTTAATACCTACAGCTATTAGTTTTTCGATCAAAATGCAGAAATCTACCCAGTTAAACGCTTTTCGATATCTGTGTATATTACATCTACTTGGGCACCATCATTTATACCATTAACAACATAGTTGGTAAGCTCGAGAAGGTTAGTATTGACTGAACGTAATTTATCGAAGTCGTGTTGGGAAGTGGGTATACAAAGCTTAGTTGCACCATAAATATTTATTTATTTATTTATTAACTATGGATGACTTACAGCTAAAACAAACAGAATAAAAAATAGTATGTGAGACTGACAGACAATTAAAAGTCATCACTTCGAAAAACAGATTGAAAAGAAAGAGCGTGAACAACACAACACAGCTACCAAAAAAAGAGAGAAAAAAAACAATATACCGTTCAAGCAACTAAATTCACATTTTATATTCAGTACATGAGTAAAAACTTAAGCATACAAATTTTTAATTAAAAATGCTTAGGCTGAGGCACTTTCTAGCCGAGGACACACCTGTTATGAAAGGATCAAAATCATGCTGTTTATAAATGTCATTAAAGTTTCTACTTGCACGCACTATAAATTAATTTTGCCTGTAATTCGTAGAGGTGAATGGAACACGCAATGGTGCGTTCCATCGCTTCGACCTTCCGGGAACGTTAAAATAAAATTTGGATAGAATATCGGGGTTATTAATAGAATTATTGAAAATCGTAAATAATGAAATGCAGTCAGAGATTGCTCGCCGATTAATTAGGGGTAATATATGATACCCCTTATTTAATGGTTAATTATAATCTTCAGACCGGTAGGGCACTTTCTGATGATAACAAAAAAACTTGATGAACCTTTTCTGGATACTCTCTATACGATCAATGTACTTGTGATAACATGGATTCCAGATTTCAGATGCGTATTCCAAGTGGCTTCTAACAAAAGTACAGTAAAGAATTTTTAAAGTTTTGGCTTGAGTGAAGCATTTGGATAGGCGCATTATGAAACCTAGTGCTTGAGAGGCTTTAGTCACAGGGATATGACGGTATACAATTTTTTCAAGCATCATCCCAAAGTTGTTCAATTTCTCAGAAATTAGATACATCTAGCTTGGAACCCTTTTTATGGATCGGGACAATTTGAGTGTCGCGCCATTGTCGCGGGAACGTGCCCTTGTCGAGAGATTGCTGGAAAATGATCTTAAGGGGAGAAGTTAAACCTAATAATAACCTAATATGACAAATACAGTTTTGCGCTCTGGCGACGTTAAACTGAAATTAATACGCGTCTATGCCCCTCCAGTTAAAGAAGAGTTTCTAAGGCATACTTAAATAATTTTATGATTTATTGACAATTATGCTCTTGTCTTACCGAAGGTGGCGATTATTGAAAAATTAAAATAAGCCGTGGCAGCTAAGAGAGGACCAGTCCCTACTGACGGCGTCCGTACACGAACGTATTCCGCGAAGGGTTACACAGAGGTATACTTAAAGCACACCCACATTTCGCCAGTCCCATGTAAAAGGGGGCGAGGCTATTACCATCAACCGGGCACAAATCCATCTATCTATGTAACCCGTTTTTAGAAATTATATTCCAATCATCATGAAATACTTCTAAACCTTCATACAGTTGTAACTGACCCCACTACACAGGAACGCAATAATCAAGTGCCGGATTGAGATCTCACAGCGTCAATATTTCGTCCACGTCCCGCCGCAGTGTGAAGCGATACCAACACAAATGACAGGGGTCTGTGTGACGAATAGCGGCTTACATAAGAGAGGGCTTTATTTGGCCCATGTGAGCAACAAGCTTCTGAATTCGGAAGCTTTGCTACAAATTTTGGAGATCGGAAAGGAATAAAACAAAGAGGTTTTACTGCTGTAGATTCAGAAGCAGCCTGTATCTATGAGGTAGGTAGAGATGATCTTGTTCGAATTTCAAAAGTGATTTTGTCAGCTCTTCGAAATTTGAACAGTTTTGTGATTTAGTTCAAAAACAAATGAATAAATCTAGTACAGTTACTTGGGTGAGATTTGAAATAGGTAAATTAGATTAGATTACACGTGGGTAAACACACTCTTAGTATTTCGTGTCCTAAATTAATATATTTACACAAAACATCACGTCGCAACAGGGCGTCGGATATTGAAAGAGAATTTGAGCCTTGCTCCAATCTCCAACCCAATTAATTAATCGACATAATCTATTATTCACAATAATCACATACAACACAATCAGCTTATAGTGTTCCCACTGCTGGGACACAGCCTTCCTCTCTGTGAGAGAGAGTGGGCCGTAATCCACTACGCGGGCCCCGTGCGGGTTGGTAGATGTCACATGTCTTCGAATTTTTGGTTCTAGGGCATGCAGATTTCCTCACAATGTTTTCTTTCACCGTTTTGAGAGGAGTGGTGATAAAATAATTTACACAAAGTAAAGTGCTTGTCTGGGTTCGAACCTACGACGTACAACCCATAAGTCGCGGCTGTGTCCACTGGGCTAACACTGCTCTCCCTAACTGCTCTCTCAATAATCACATTAATGTCATAAAATAACATCACAAAAATATTTTACACTGACATTCTTCCTACATTCATCTTATTTTCACGCAAAAACAAAATAAGAAGAAACACTCCATACATTATTCTGCATTGTCATCAAATGAACAGCATTTTCCATACTTTACAAGACTTATTTTAACATTCTGCACACGTACAGTCGTACACTATGGTGTTCCCCTTATTTTGCAATGTTCACAACATTGATGAGGGTGTGTATTGAATGCTATTGTTAAAATAGTGTCACTTTTGTTATACTGTCAAGGTCTTTACCGATGAAGTAGAGAGAGGATTAGGTAAAGACGTGCGTATGACACTTGGCTTCATATGTAAAGTACAATAATAGATCTTAATTATTCAAGATTAAGACCTATTAATTGTACTTTTGTCTGAAAATCTAAAGGTTTTTAATTCTGTACACTTTTATGTTGACAGTCTATAACTAACTTACCTAACCACTATCATTCCTTTTGGATGATATTCCATAATATATTCAGACTTCAACCAATCTTTTTTAGTAAACTTAAAATCCATGCCAGCCAAATGCCAGGACAAGGCAGGCGGTACTTTTACAGCTATAGAGTTGAGAAAACATATTCATAGTATTCACTCATGCTAGTTGCCAGTTTTGTAATAAACACTCACTAAAAATTAAAGCCAACCTTATTCTCAGCAATAAGGAAACAAGAAAAAATAACCCTATTCAAATATCGAACCTTTCATCCTGGCCACAAAGAGACCATCAATGATTGGAATTGACAATTTGAATTCTGAATAATATTCTCTCTTTTGAATTGAGAAGATTTTTTGGCAGATGGCCAGACGTTTCTACAATAAGAGAATTTGAACTTCGGCGTCACGTGCACAATCAGCACAAATGCTGAAGGCATCTAAGAGAGTTTTGTGCAAGTATTTTATTTTGGTAACTGGCCGTAAATGACTGCTGTTAGACACGACTTTTAAATGGTTTCTAAGCTTATGGCTTTTGGTAGTTTGTTATATGCAGAAAGTTTTTGTTGTCTTTTTTCCAAAAATCTATAATTACTTACCCTTTTTCAACAACTATGGGTGTATGAAATCTAATTCTTTATCAAGATAAGAGCGTACGAGAAAATGATAAAATATTAAATACACGCACCCACACATATTTTGGCTTCACCATGATAGCATTTATAAATAGAACACCCCGCCTTCTAATTTTAAAATGTAATTATACAGCGTGCAAACATAATTAGAAGTTTAATTTTAGGACATGATACGTTTGGTCATAGTACTAAGGTTGAGTAATAAATTAATTATTTCATTGGTAATAATATTATGAGAGAATAATGTTGTAGAGCAGTGGTGACCCGTAGTAACGGCCTCAACTTATGTGTCGTAGAGGTCGTGGTTTCAAACCCAGGCAAGAATTTTATTTTGTGTAATTTAATTCATCACCACTGCAGCCCTCAAAAGGCGAATGAAAGCATCATGACGAAACCAAGAATTCGAGGACATGTGACATCCACCAACTCTCACTCAACCCGCATGGTGGATTGAGCATTCCCTCTCACAGAGAGTAGGCCTGTGTCCCAGCAATGGGAACGTTAAAAACTGATTATGTGTGTCTATGCTTTTTTAATAAGTACAACTATAGTATTTACCCAGGCTTTCACTTAAACATTACTAAAAACGAAAGCAATCTAAAATAGAAGACGTATTATAAATTTAAGCTGCTCGGACGTACCCCGAAGCGACAGGGGACTGTGTCCCTGACAAATGCACGGGCATCCAACGTACGGTACCTAACTCTACGAGATTTATAACTACCACTATTACAAGTAAATAAGTGGATTACTGTTTTGATGCTTCCTGGGTTCGATTCCCAATTTGGGAAAATTTTTATTGAGTTTCAATCAGGAATTTCTTATCCAGAGTCTAGGTTTGTGCCAGGTCGACGGCAAAAGGCTCGCCCCCTAGTACATGGGACTTAAACATAACTGGAATAATAAAGGTGTACTATAGGTAGACCTCTGTCTAACCCTTCGGGGAACACGATGATGTTTTGTTACGCGATAATCCTAATCCTCAAGATAACATACGCCTGTTTACCTCATACAGGCGTATGTTATCTTGAGGATTAAAGGAAAAACATATTGTTCATATTTCGTTCGATCAAACTCCTACTTTTCGGGGTACATCTGTTCCTGTAATGGATCGGCTCGAGCTCCTAGGCATGGAGTTGACATCATATCTCAACTTAGGAGCCACCACCAAGTACAAAACCCTAACTGCGACTAAGAAACTGGGCATCCTAAATTGGGTGAAGCGATACTTTACGCCTGGACAGCTTTTAACTCTCTACAAAGCGCAAGTTCGATCCTGCGTGGAGTATTGCAGCCACTTTTGGGATGGCTCAGCTAAATACCAACTTGCCGCGCTTGACTCGGTGGAACGCAGAGCTAAGAGGCTCATTGGCGACATAAGACTGGTGGATGCCAAGCTTCACAGCTTGGCTCATCGCCGCAAGGTTGCCTGCTTGTCGGTCTTCTACAGATTGTACTTCGGGGAGTGTGCTCGAGAACTCCACGACCTCATTCCGCCTGCCCCCTTCTACCATCGGACATCTAGACGCACTGCAGGTTCCATCCCTACCTAGTTGCTATTCCACCAATTCGCACTAAGCGTTTCCAAATGTCTTTTGTGATGCGCACAGCAAAAGAGTGGAACTCTCTGTCTGCGTCTGTGTTTCTGAACGCATACAACCCCGATCTCTTCAAAGTGAGAGTTAACAGGCTTCTTCTGGGTAAGCTCGCTCCATCGTCGACTTTGTCTCTGTCATCTCTGACCTAGATTAGAGTCAAGAGCAAACCTATCTCAAATAAAAAAATTAAAAAAATTACATTGAAAGTATCTGAATGTAACATAGGTTGACAATGATTCGTTAGTGTAGTGGTCGCAAACATGGTAGGTATGGGACTTAAAAATAACTGGTGAAATGTGGGTGTACTGTACAGTGTATACCTCTGACTAACCCTTTGGGGCATACAGACAGAAAGTTATGTAATATAACAAGGGTCTTCCAATATTCGCAACAATGAATTGTATTGTAATCACTACGCTTTGAAGATATAAATTGTCAAATTTTGATGTTATTATAGGATTCGTACCTCTTCAGGAAGCAGACGTGATGTTATCTTTGGTTAGTATAAATGTTGTTTGTTTAGATACATTTTTTTTACCCTTCTTATAGGTACTAAATTATCTATTAAACTATTAAAATTAAAATATAATAACCTAACTTAACTAAAACTATTAACAAACTAAAATATGGCGTCGAAAAATGCCTCCGCATCGCTGTCGACTGGTAATGTACCCAAGAGACTGGCGGCATTGCCACGTTGTATAGCAATGCTTAGCCTCTGGCCAAGGTAAAAGCTAGCCTTTGAATCACGGGAAGTGTCATCCAGCCGTTTGAAGATTTCGTTGAACAAACCATGAGCACTCGGACCCCACGGCAATGCTGTTTATGTTATTTCTTAGTCAGCCAGCGGTTGGACATGAAAAACCGTTTTAACAGAAATTATTTACACGTAAATTTAATTGTTCTGTGATTAGTGATAGGGCCATGAATAGGCATAACTTCAATATTGTTACTTATCAAAGAATAAAGTGAAGATATCATATGCCTTGCGTTTCATCAAATCAACTTTTATAAATTATCTCAACTGCAAAACGAAATAAAAGACTGTTTAGTTTATTAGATATTTTAAAAATACTGATTCTTTCAAATAAAAGGATGAACACTTAAAAGAGTCTCGTATTATTTTCGATTTCAAATTCTAACAAAAGAAGTCCATTTCAGTTTTTTACTTCAAATGAAGTTCTCCGCGGTTTCCCGACCTCTGTCATTGACCCCTAACCCCGTTGACCTGCCGATACCCGATCCTGATGAGGGCATCGCGAAACTGATGTTGCTTTTGGCTTTTACATTTCTTGATGCATATGGGTTTGGTGTAATATTTTCGAACTGTTTTAAGAAAGTGATGGTTTTGGTATATTATTGGCATTATCATTGTGTATGGAAGAACTGGTTCCATGAATTATTCTTCCTAATTCCATAATGAGAAGATTAGTCAAACGATTGTATTGAAGAGGTAAGTTAACCTTCTGACATTCTGGTACCGATTATAATACCAACGTCATACTGAATAACGAATCACTCTTCCAAGAGATCATTTAACTTTAAGGCCTTTATATCTTTGACAATCCGTCCTAATGATACAACTAACACAATACTTCAAAACAATATTTTAAGAAACTTGAAGTAATAATTTTCTTACATATGAACATGACGTCACAACATCGTGCCGAGCTCTCAACGTTACAAACTTGATTGATATTATAATTATTTATACCACGACAGCTCCTTTGTTGGCAATATGTACTTAATATTAATTTCCTTTCATTGTTATGGCAGACATCTTTGCTCTCATATCCGGAGTTGATAAGACATCACATTTTATGATTGCTTACCAGTTCAAAATAAAAACGTGTTTCTAAAACACTGTTATTAAAACATCGATAAAAATATTGTTATGACTGGCCGTTAATATCCTTTTGTGTAGCCATACAAAAATACCTAAACTGCAAGGTTTTTTATGACTAAACTAGCTGTTGTCCGCGGCTTCGCCCGCGTGGATGTCAATACTTCCCTATTTGAATCGGATTTTGTTCACAATTTCACGGGCTTATTTTTTTTACGCGAAGCCCTTATTAATTTTCTGAAATAAAAGCACCTTAAGTTACTCCTTATAACATTAGCTATCTGCCAGTGAAAGTCGCGTCAAAATCGGTCCGGCCGTTTCGGATATTAGCCGGAACAAACAAACAGACAGACAGACAAAAATGTTAAAAATTGCTTTTTCGTTATAAGTATCGTATATATTTTCATAAGCGTTTAGTAAAAAGTTGTTATTTTGACATTACAAACAGACACTTCAATTGTATTTATTTGTATGTATAGATGTATAGATAACAAAACTTACTCCAATTTTAGGAAGAACCGGCGTGTGGTAAAACAATTTTCATACATTCAAACATATGCTGGGTTGTGTAAAACCCCAAACGAGTAATCTAGAGTTAGAGAAAGGAGTCACACACAATTGGCATTATAAGGAGTGGGTTCAGATGAGGTTCGAAGTCACGATCTTACGCTCTTCATTCCTGCCATTCATTGGCTCTTGCCACTTTTAAGTGACATCTTATTAACATTCACTGATGACGCTACAAAGTATGGTATGAGGTAAGCAGTGGTCATGTCCGGCAATAGTTTTAAAGCAGTTAAAAGATTCCTCAGTAATGTTCAAGTAACTTATACTATGGATATAGTTCTTCACACAATATATCTAAAACCACACAATATTGGATGAAGGAATCACTAAATCAGCGCGACTCGTCCGCTCCGCCATTTCGCAGTTATTGGGTAAGGGAAGTGTGGATGTGGTCTAAAATATATCCGTATTGATATGCAGTGTAATTTCAAGCCTACATTTCTCAAAAAGACTGCCTCGTTGGTCTAGTGGTCGCAAGCGCTACTGCTGAGCATGAGGTCCTGGGTTCGATTCCCAGGTCGGGCAAAGTGTTATTGGGTTTTTCAGTCTGGAATTTCTCAGTAGCAGCCCGGAGTCTGGATTTGTGCCGGGTAGATGGCAATAGGCTCGCCCCCTATTACATGGGACTTAAGATAACTGGCGAAATGTGGGTGTTACTATAGGTACACCTCTGCCTAACCCTTCGGGGAAACAGGGCGTGATGTTATATTTATTTCTCAAAAAGATAGTTTATTTACCCACTAAACCCATAATAAGAACTTTAATAAATTTCAATCATGGGTGAATTGAAAAATTCAACAATTATTACGATAAAAACGATTTTTTTTGGATGGGAAATCATCAAATGACTTCTCCCGCTCTTGCGGAGCGGGAGGGTGTGTCAGACTTGTACAGTTACCTGTGGCAGACTGGCTTTCTAAAGATGTTTTTCTTTACAGTCATCAACAGTGTACACCACAAAAAAATAATATATTAATTTGAATAATAAAGTTTTGTTTTTACCAGAATCGAACCTCTAACCTCGTCGTTAAGAACTTAAAAAAAATTGTCAATAGCATCGTTTCAACAGCTACCAAGTATTGCAAAAAATACATAATATTATACCTGCTTACCTCAAAAAATTAAAGGTTGGCAAACCTTTTAAGTCTCAAAACGTTCGCGTTAAAAAAATGGTCCACTATATTTCCTGTTACAATTTTGGCGTTGAACAAGATGCGACGTATCCGCGTCATTGTGCTTGTTTTGATGAGGGTGAGGTAAAAGGGTTGGTACGTCCTACGCCCTATACGTTAGATGGGACGCACGACGTACGTTAAGTACGATGGACGGGAGTGTGATGTGACGTATTTGTTTGCAGTGTATGTTTGTTTGTTTGTAGTTTGTAATTGTGAATATTCACGATAACGGTTGAATGATCAACTTGAAGGTAAAACTAACAGGTTTAAATGAATGGCACATCTAATTTGGAGGCCACTCACGGTTTTATTCCAATAGCATCACGCAAAATATGTAGTAAGTAGATCGCTATGAGTTTGATCAAACTCTCGGCAATCGTTCTTTCACTTTGATCGTGAAGAAAGAAGACACTTACAAGAAATTCTAAGAGGAAATGCCTATACTTGACAAAAGATTAACTTACCTATACATAGGTAAGGCAGAAACAGATAAACGTTCTAGTCTTTTGGCAGTCAAGTACTTGAAAATCGAATGTGCTAAACTGAGAAGAAGACTAGATTAATTGGACAGCAGCGGCTAGAAAAGAACGCGCTATAAACATTTTTTTTTTTAACAAGACCAACAGAAAATGTTAATGGTTTTGAAAAGCCGAGCCATAGGCAAAATTAAAAAAGGATTTATCCCCTTTAGGTGATAAATCTTTAAATATCCTTCCTTAACACTTTTAAGAACATTATACGACTAGAACAGTCATTACAATAAAACTGTTGTTATGTCTCGTTTATCGCGCGGGAACCTGTTAAGGGACTTCCCCCTTAACACGCGCTAAGGTAGCCCGCGAAATTCAAATAATCTTACGATTTTTGAAATTTTCTCCTCAGTGTCTGGGTGTTTGTTGATTAAAATAATGAATCGCGACCGTAACAAATATGTGTTTGCAGAATTATCATCAGTAATACAACTCATTAAGTTAGTATAATCCTCTAAGGTCAAGATTTCATTAAATAGAAATTCGATAGGATTACTTGGTCTTAGAGAGTCAATCGTTATTTTAGCTGTGTTATTTGAACACTTCGGTCCTTGACAGCTCTGGACAGAGAGAGGTAGAAAGAGAATAGGGAGGCCTTTGCCCAGCAGTGGGATAAAACTGGCCAGTAAAAAAATTAAAAAAAAATTGAACACAAGTGTATATATGTGACGGCGCTTCGATGTTTTGAGAGTGTCAAGAAACGTCAAGAATGACAGCGGACATTTGTACAAGCGCGGATTGACGTTTCTTCACTCTGACGCAACTCCGGGCTCTTTTGCAAGCGACCGTCGGACGAGAAGGGATCCGTTGGCATCGCGCTCAAGCAAGACGTGTTCGGTGGAGCGTCGCTGTGTTTCAATTAATTAGAAAGTGCTGATTGCATTTCTGTTAATATTTTGTTAAAATAATAATCGTGCATTGTTAATCTTCTTTAACACGTGGTCTTAATTCTCCTCGCCCGCCTACCCACGATAGCTCGGCAGCCGCAATAAACCCAGAATTAACTGATGATGGCCAGGTGTCGTTATCAGAAGTGGGATTTGAGGGCTTGCTTCAGGGGAGAATAGTCGCACGAGATCTTCAGCGCTCGCATCAGAACCAAGCCTGTCTCAACAGATGGAGCTGTTTTTATCCCGATTGATGGCTATATCACAGCCGCAACCTTCGAGCAGCACGTCTACCCAGTTGATTGAGTTTGATCCGGATGGCAACGAAGCGGACATCGAAGGTTGGTGCAACGTGACAGAAATCGTAGTCAACAACCGTAAGTTAGATGGTGCAGAATTGCTTTTGTTACTTACACGTGCACTCAAAGGCCGAGCTGCTACCTGGTTAACAAGACTACAGGCATCGCAACTGACATGGCCTCAAATTAAAGAAGTATTGCTTGCGAAGTTTGTTAAACCTATGCTGCCACAAGACTACTTCGATGAAATTCTACGTTTTCAAGTTGGTGTTAGATAAACCGCGAGCGAGGCGGCCATGCGCCTTTGGAACATCATGGAACGCATCCCGCGGATGGAGATGTCTGAAGATGTTACAACGGGATTCGTATCTTCAGTTTTATGCCAAAAGGAAGCCGTGATTCGCCGTGAGCTCCACTCTCATAACCTGACCACTAGATCTCAACTTCTGCGCGTTCTTAACGGCATTTCACTGAAACTGAGGCATGAGGGTAACGATAACCATGATGCGGACGTGAAAAGGACCCGATTCAACGAATCACGCTTCATGGGAACATGTCACCGCTGCGGTACTTCGGGTCACAAAGCGATAGACTGCCGCAAGCGAAAAGAAAAGCCTACTACTTCGGCGAAGACACACGACCATCCAGATCCAGAGCCGCTGATAAACCAAGACTAATCACCTGCTTCGTGTGTGGATGATCAGGACACTTGGCGTCGGTGTGTCTAGATCGAGTGGGAGGCGGCGGAGCAGCGGGGGTCAAAGAGGTCCATGTGTGTGAACGCAAGGCATCGAGGAGCACCTTGACTACATCATCCGTCGAGCCAGTTTCCTTTCTTTTTGATAGTGGATTGGCTTGTTCATTAGTAACTAACAGCTACGCCGAGAAGTTCCCAGGTACTGCGCAGAATGATTTAATTTATCTGACGGGCATTGGTAGGGGGAATGTAGAATGTTTTTCCCAGGTAATTAGCCCCATCAATGTTCAAGGTCTTTCCCTCTCAGTGTTGCTTCACATAGTACCCGATGGCACCATTGCTGAACCAGTTATAATAGGTAGGGATATATTAGAGTATAAGGTACACGTGCATATGGATAACGATCAAGTTACTTTTTCTCAGCGTAAAGAAGTTAATTTTTCTGACAAATCTGGTAACATTGATTTCATGAATATTGATACGGAATTACGAGGTGATGACAAATTAGCATTGACTAGAATTTCAGAAAAATATAGTGAGTTCTTCACAGACGGTATACCAACGCGACGGGTCACGACAGGCGTTCTCCGTATAGACCTTATTGATCCAAATAAGACCGTGCAAAGGCATCCCTATAGGTTAGCACCCGCGGAAAAAGAAATAGTCAATGAGAAAATAGAGTCCCTATTAAAAGCGGGCGTCATTCGGGAGCGCAGCAGGTTCGATTACATCCAATACCTAAAGTGTCTACGCCTTGGCATACGATACATATAGACATCACGGGCAAACTAAGTGGTAAAAGTGATAGGAAAGAATATGCGTCCGTTATTATCGATTCGTTCACCAAATACGTTCTTTTAGATTACACACCTTCTCTCGATGCTGCTAGCGCAATTAAATCTCTTAAAAGGGCAGTTTACCTATTTGGTGCACCGAAGCGCATAATATTAGACCAAGGTAGGTGTTATATTAGTGCAGATTTCAAACGGTTTTGTATTAAGCATAGTATAGAGCTTCACCTTATCGCTACTAGCTCCAATAGAGCCAACGGTCAAGTTGAGCGTATAATGCGCACTCTAAAATGCCTGCTCACAATAGTACAGAACGACGCAAACAAAACGTGGCGTGACGAACTTCCCGAAGTTCAGCTTGCCTTGAATAGCACCAGATCTAGAGTGACAGGCTACTCCCCTACGGAATTGATGTTTGGCATACGAGCAAAGTCATTGGGAATGTCAACCTTATCTTTGCACGCTGAACCAGAGCCCCGTCTAGACTTAGACACCATTAGGCATAATGCTTCCGAGAGCATCAAAAAGGCTGCTTCGTCAGAAGTAGAACGCTTTAACCGGGGTAGAGCAATAGTGAGACCATTTAGTGTAGGCGAATTTGTCTTTATCAAGGGTAGTGAGCGTAACCAAACCAAACTACAGCGAAAGTTCAAAGGTACTAGATCACGATAGATACCAGCTGAGAGACCTATAAGTACGCCCATGAAAACTTGCGCGCAGTACCCAGGGTTACGGTGGGTTGACTGAAGTAGCAGGCAGAGGAGGCCGAGACGGCGGAAGTCCATGGTCATGAGAATGGAATGGCAACATCTGATGATGATAGTGACACAGTATCGGTATCTAGTTCACACACTTTGACCGCAAGCTCTGCCACCCTCTCTGCCTCCGAACAGGATGAGTAGTAAATGGTGAGTTTATAACAATCGTGTAAATCCTGTTCTTTTATCGAGAATCGATCCAGAGCGTAGGGCACTGGATAGGCAGTTGGGAGCGGCGTGGTTGATCAATGGGGCTGGCCTAAACCGGGTCGATGCCTCTGATCAGACTACGTCTTCCTATGTGGTATGTAGTGTAGTTGATCGACTGGGCTGGCCTAAACCGGGTCGACGCCCACGATCAGACTGCGACTTCTCTGGTGTACGCTGGGTGGCAGGAGACTGAACTGGGACTGGCCTATGCGGGTCGACGTCCCGGACCAGTTGATTGTAGCAGCTGCGTGTGGCTTTCGTCACTGGTGGAAGGGTCGCTGACGGGTTGTCCGGTCCACCGCACCATGCGACTTAGTGGGTGGTCGAAGGGGCGCCTGAGGTCAGTTGTCCGCCCAGTGTGTTTAATTCAGATGTGAGGGGTGAAGATCGAGATCTTTTCAAACAGGCAGCATAAATGGGTAGCTAGTCAGGGATGGGCGAGCGTGCCCAAACGTGTACTACAGATTTGTATTTGTTCTTTGCAGATAACTCGAGGCGTGAGCAGTCGCACGAGGACGTGCGAATGTCAGTCCGGCCGTGACGGCGCTTCGACGTTTTGAGAGTGTCAAGAAACGTCAAGAATGACAGCGGACATTTGGACAAGCGCGGATTGACGTTTCTTCACTCTGACGCAACTCCGGGCTCTTTTGCAAGCGACCGTCGGACAAGAAGGGATCCGTTGGCATCGCGCTCAAGCAAGACGTGTTCGGTGGAGCGTCGCTGTGTTTCAATTAATTAGAAAGTGCTGATTGCAATTCTGTTAATATTTTGTTAAAATAATAATCGTGCATTGTTAATCTTCTTTAACACATGGTCTTAATTCTCCTCGTCCGCCTACCCACGATAGCTCGGCAGCCGCAATAAACCCAGAATTAACTGATGATGGCCAGGTGTCGTTATATGTATATTATTCAGTAGGTACAGATTTTTTAGGCAAAATTTTAGCACAAATTAACTTCTCACATTGACACGAGCAAGAGAATAAAAAAAGGACATCACTTTTACCAAAATATAAATTCATAGATAAAATAGTAAACGAAGACACCGCTCCTGGTAGTTCCACGGAGCTAACACAGACCTTAGCAAACACATTTATGTTTGCAGTCCGCCTTACGATCCGACACATGCCTATACACGGGTATACTCGTACCTACAGAAACGGGGGTATTGCATCTAATGTGGTGCTATGCTTCGGGATATTATAACTTATGGTGATGTTAATATGGACTGTTTTTTAACCGACAAAAAAAAAGGACGAGGTTCTCAAGTCGAAGCGTATATTAGTTTCTTTTTTTTGGTGTTTTATGGTGGCAAAAAAAGAAAATACGAAACGAAAGACACCAACTACCGAAATCAAAGTTATTTATTTTTTTTTGGAAGTCGGTTTATTTTTTGCAAAAAAGTTTTTTTTAAAAGGCTTCTTAGAATGTAACATTTTTTAACAAGTACGAGTACTAAAGCTTGTTTTTTGCAAGTGCAGAAGTTGGATTAGCTTAGCTGTGAAACAATGTATTTTTATACCTTCTTCGGCTTTTGCTCTGAGCTAGATTGTGAAACGAAAATCTTAGTGGCAGATTTTATAGATTTCTCGCTCGGGATTGTGGAAACCCAGTATTGTATGATTATTGTTTGAAACTATATTCATACCAGAAAATTATCCACGATTCGTTTTTTACGACGTCAACTTTGCAAATAGAATGATAGTTCGTTACCTTTACATCATTCGTTTTGTTCGCGCTACTATTAAAACTTTAAGTTAAAATTGTGCACACAAAAATTAAATATTCAGTTTTAAAACGTGTACCGTCCAAACCGGTGTTTAGACCGAATAAAAATATTACTACTTAACTTCAGCATCAGTCGTAAAGACTGCATTCTCTTATATCATATCAGCTTATATTTCTTCGTCGGTAGACTTTGTTATATTCAGTGGAGCTTTAAAGTAAATGCTCGTAGCAGCGTCTACAAATTGTCTACGAGGTTTGCTACGAGGCTACGATATCGTAGCAATTCGTAGCGCACGTAGAAGAGTTTTTATTTGATGAGAATGTTTATTTGTTATGTAATTCGGTTTGTGATAAATAAATGGGTGTGTTATGTGTATTTGTGTGTTTGACGACATATATCGGCACATTTGAAGGAGTTATGTGTGCGTAAATAGACAATATCCCTACCAAGGCGACTGGCCTAACCTGTAGGTTGTCTTGGTTACGTAAATGTTTAAATTGTAATTGTACTGCTTGTATGTACAAGCATTTGTTTCCTCTATATCTATGTATACACATTATAAAATTAAAATAAAGTCGCTTTTTGTGTCTGTCTGTGTGAACACATTGTTCCTTTAAACTACGCAACTGATGATGTTTTCACCATAATTTAGAGAATTTATTCCGGTAGGTTTATGTACAACCTACTCATCATCTGTCTAGCCTTTTCCCAACTACGTTGGGGTCGGCTTCCAGTCTAACCGGATGCAGCTGAATATAATATAATATAATATAATATAATATAATATAATATAATATTCCACAACATTCACACAACGCCATCTAGTCTCAAACTAAGCAGAGCTTGTGATATGAGTACTAGACAACTGATAAACATACTTATATATTTCTAAATACATACATATTATAGATAATAACACCCAGACACAGAAACAAATGATCGTGCTCATCACACAAACATTTGTCCTGGGTGGGAATCGAACCCACGACCTCCGGCCTAGTAGTCAGGGTCACTAACCACTAGACCAACAGGCCAGTATTTATTATTATTTTTTATTTTATTTTATTTTTTAGAATACCAGTATTTTACATGGAGCGACTGCCTATCTGACCTCCACAACCCAGTAACTGGGTAATACGATACCCCTTGGTAAGACTGGTTGTCAGACTTTCGGGCTTCTGACGACCCGTAACGACTGTCAAAGATCCACGAATGACAGCCGGGACCAATAGCTTAACGTGCTTTCCGAGGCACGGAGGAGTCTCGGTATGTAAAGATGGTCACCCATCCACGAACCAACCCCGGCAAGCATAGCTTAACCTGATGGATCGATCCGTGCTGATTTGGATAGTTGTTACTCTATCACGCAAAAACGGCTGAACGGATTTGGATGAAATTTGGCAACCTGGACTGACAAATAGGATCATGTCTCTCGTACAATAGTCAACGCGGGCAAACCCGCGGGCAAAAGCTAGCAATACGTAAATATTAAACTGACATACAATAAAGAAATCGTGGTGTTTCGTCAAGTTTTAAATATTGATAGGAAAATTCCAGGACATACAAGTGAAGTTAAATAAAAGCTTTTAAAAACCGTGTGGAGCACGCGCGGGTTAGTTATTTATACATAATCTATTGGTATTTGGTTTGAATATCAAATTCACTGACTTTACTTCAAAGTTCTTTCTCAGCAGTTCTTAGTAATGCATATTATTCTCCTAAACCCGTTTATCAAAATAAAGTCACATTCTAGACAGCGATCTCCGTTCCGTATTATGAAGATAGAGGAATGTAAAGCTTATTTCACACAATATTTGCGCCCGCGGCCACTCCACTTCATAGTGTACGTGAGAGGGTTAAGCGATGTGGGACAGTTACACATTAGAGGACACTTGAAATGTATAACGTAGTCTTGTTACATACAGACGGTTGTAGGACTATCCAGGAAAACCAATATACATAACGCCTGTATTCCTCGAAGGGTTGGGCAGAGGTATACCAATAGTACACCAGTAGTCGTAGTTTTTTAAATTACATTGCATGCTGCACCGGCTGACGTCATCACGTTAACGCTGGCTGTCGCTGAAAACCAGCGATGGGGCTCTGTCTCGAATAGGTTTGCAGCATTATGCTGAGCGATGGCCGTTTTGCGTAGATGTGACGCATATTTTCCCCCAACTTTTTTCTTTTTGTGTTTGTGTTCTTATTTTTGCGTCATGTTTACCGCAAATAAACGTACTTTCTTTCTTCTTTACACCCACATTTCACCAGTTATGTTTAACTCCCATATAAGAGAGGGCGAACCTATTGCCATCAACCAGGCTCATATCCAGACCAAGATATATCGATATTATTAGAGATGAACTCTAGATCAGAGATCCTCTCACACACATATGGAGACTATTAATGTACAGTCATTATCCAAAATGTATTTGTCACCTTATAATGGAATAGTCTTGGAACGAAGTACTTTTACGCAGCTAACAATAAATTGGCAGAAAACGTCACGCGAAAAAGCGATCATACTTGTATACTCCCTCCATGTGACTTTCTTCTTTCGAATTCACACTCAGAATGAAAGTGTGAATTTGGTCAATATGTAAATCCAAGGTGGCAGCTGCTGGGCACGCCACAATTGCGGCGATAAGTCCCCTCTTTGAGGAGTGGCTAGAGAGGCGCCACGGCGTCCTCACCTTCCGCCTGACGCAGGTCCTCACCGGACACGGGTGCTTCGGGAGGTACCTGTTCCGGATAAGGCGGGAGGAAACGCCCGAGTGTCACCACTGTGTGGATCGCCCGGAGGACACGGTGGAGCATACGGTGGAGGTCTGCCCGGCTTGGGCGGAGCACCGCCGTGTCCTCGCGGAAGCGATCGGCGGCGGCGATCTCTCGCGTCCGGCCCTGGTCCAGGCCATGGTACGGAGCGAGAGTGCATTGGAAGCCATTACCTCCTTCTGCGAAGCAGTAATGCTCGTGAAGGAGGAGGCGGGACGCGTGAGGGAGAGGCAAGCTTTGCGCCCTCACGCCCCTAGTCGCCGCAGGAGACGCCCTGGGCGTCGGGAATTGGCAGCCGATTCCCGGCCACCGTAGGCGCGGGCTTGCGGACGGCGAGCAATGGGTAGCTCGCCGTCCGGTAAGGACCAAGCCCGAGTCGACGGCGCGTCGTGTTCCACGCGCGCCTCAAAGAGATGTCAGCACTATTGACGGGGTCCGCTAGGGCCGATGCCAGCTAGGGTTGCGGGATGTTCGAAAGAGTTACCGTGGCCCCGGCACAGGCAACAGAAGGAACACGGGTGGGTTTTAGTCAGTAAAAGTCTGACACGCCCTCCAGCTCCACCCAGAGCGGGAGAAGTCATTTGATGATTTCCCATCCACAAAAAAAAAAAAAAAAAAAAAAAGGTGGCAGCTGCGAACATTTTTAAATTTTTCGTCGTGGGTGTCGTTTTCATAGTTTTCGATGGTGCTAAAGCCAATAGTGAGGTCTAAATATAAATCTAAGATGGCGGCTGCGAAAGTTTCAAATTTTTCGTCATGGGTATCGTTTTTATAATTTTTAGGGTGCTTAAGCCGATAGAGAGGCCAAAAGGTAAATCCAGGACGGTGGCTGCGAAAATTTTCAATTTTTTTCCTTATGGGTATCGTTTTCATAATTTTCGAGGCTGTTGAAGTCGATAGTGAGGTTAAAATGTAAATCTAAGATGGCGGCTGCGAACATTTTGTTTTTGTTTTAAATCATACGTGTGAAGGAACTTCGTTCCTGACGGGGTCCCCCGAGAGCACACTTTTTTTTTTATGTGCTCATTGCACGACATAATCTGTTTTACCGACTCAACATTAATTGCGTGGTAATATCAGTACCACAGAATGACATTCAGTCATCTTCTTTAGATCGTCTTCTCCTGCCCTTATCCAAATCAATTTGGGTTCGGCGCAAAATGTCTTTTTTCCATGCTTCTCTATTAGTCCTCATCTTTTTAATCACCCTCTTTCTAGCCATATCTTCTTTCACTCAGTCCGTTCATCGATTCTTTGGTCTTCCCCTACTCTTATAGTCATCCACATTCATACTCAAAACTTTCCTCCCGACATTTTCTTCTTTACATTTCAGACCAAATTAAAAATGTGACACCGACAGACTCTGACAATTTAATTAAAAATTATGTATTTATATTTCCTAGAATGACCAGGATATTAAAAAAGTTTAAAGTAGATGACAACTTGTCATTGGTCAAAGTTGTATGCTATTTCGATCTGTCATACCCACCCATGATTTGATTTTCTATTAGATCAGATAATAATATATAATTTGCTTTGTCATTCTTATTTGAAACATGTATCATACGATTTGAATCTCAGAAACACGTACTCACTCAGTTCCTTCCAATTGATGTTATTAAGAAAAAAACTAAAAGTTATAAGCTAAAATAATGCAATAAAAACACTTCCAAAACTCATATAGCATTGCAATGCATGGCTACACTATTATTTCCGTAATATAAATTTTATACAAAATACGTCTCTGGTGGTCTACTCCTTAAGCACGAAGTCCATAGTATCGGCCTAAGTTACGGGGGTTTCTTACTTCGTATTACTTACGGACATAAGATTAGTTCGGTTTCCGAACTAAAATTAAATTACAACACGATTTTACTTACGCCCGATGAGTTTTTACCCGTCCAAAAATTTTAATGCTTTTAATTTTTTTATGCTGGTTTTGACGGATTATCTACCTTCAGACGGGCCCGTAATATCATCGCTGAAGGACTTAGGGAGTAGACCCCCAAGAACGAACATGGCGGTCTATTCTGTTAAAATTTCACCGTAAAAACTTAAGTGAGCTTGAAGTGAGCTGTCAATAATGTCAATTACTAGCATCAGGTGAGCTGACAGATCACTTCACCTAATTTTTTATGGTGAAATCTTTACAGAATAGGCCGCCAGGTTCGTACCTGGTACGTAAAATTTAGAATATGAACAGTGTCAATCTCTAGCATCAGGTGCGATGACAACTCACTTCAAGCTCACTTCACCTAAGTTTAAACTGTGAAAATCCTACACAATAGACCGGCTGGTTCTATTCTCGACATAGAGACAACACTTATCCGGTGCGAGACGAACATTTTATTACCGTGGGAGTGAATTTATTTTCAGTGTATCTAATAATACTGCTTTTACGCCATCTTTATAAGCTTCGGAACGGGCTATAAACACACTTTAAGATGTCACTTTACTGTTAAAAGCGCGAGTTTTGGGGACGGGATTTCTTTAGATTTCAGGACAGATTGAGTAGGTAGGTATGATATATTACCAGGCTTTTTATGTTGAGTTTGATGTGTACAAGTATGTAAAACATTTAATATTATATTATGCATGGCAAAAAGGGAGGTATGCCTGTACTCCGCATTGGGTGGAACCAGGCTGCCAATGATGATGTAGTGATGGTGTTGCAAAAACTCACCTCTTTCTCCAATGGGGGTAAGCAGAAGCAGTGACGTGCTATGATCTTAACATGCTCCTTTTCCTTCATCTACGTTCATGCATACTTTCACCGCTGCCGCCACGCTGGTTGCTGTCGCCTTTTTGAAGGATATCACCATTAAGGCTAACTTACCAATAATGTCCCTATACAGGGTGTCTGGTTTCGGAATAGTAAAACTTAAAGGGGAGGTAAAGACCATCAAACTGAACAACTTTTTCCCGGGGACCAACATCGTAATCGTGAAAAAAAAATCAGTCATCCCATACAAAACTTCAATACCTACTCGAACAAATGTATGAGACGACTGATATTTTTTTTGCGATTACGATGTTGGTTCCCGGGAGAAAGTTGTTCAGTTTGATGGTCTGTACCTCACCCTTAATTTTCGTCACACTGTGTACAGACACATTGTATAATAGAGCGTCTCTTTGTAAGGTTTCCACTAACATCCATTTCATCATCATTTCAGTCATTTTCTTTCGTTAATCACCTTCGAGAGTGAAGCTGGAAAAGAACAGAAAGAGTTTGAAATCACTGTTAATAATTATTCAGAAAACTAGCTTATTACTATTAAATAATCAAACACTACATCGTTGATCTAGTGGTTGCAAATGCTACTGCTAAGCATGAGGTCCTGGGTTCGATTCCCAGGTCAGGCAATGTGTTATTGGTTTTTTTTACACTAATTTTTTCAGTAGCAGCCCGGGGTCTGGATTTGTGCCCGGTTGATCGCAATAGGCTCGCCCCCTATTACATGGGACTTAAACATAACTCGCGAAATGTGGGTATACTATAGGTACACCTCTGCTTAACCTTGTTTTGCTTATATTAATTAACCATAATATACACCGTATGCAAGCTACATAATAAAAGATGTTTCCCAAACATCCGCATATCTATAATATTAACAAAATGAATCCACTTTGCGAGTTAAGCAGTTTAATTATAAAAATATATCTGATATTCTCTTAGCTGCAGTGCGGAGGGGCGATTAATTAATAAAACTGATTAAATATTTGATGATAGTGATTGCTTTGACTATACGAGGGATTCAATTAATTAAGTATCAATTTGGCTGTTTCATTGGTCTGTTTAGTCAGTGTTATTGCTGAGAGTGAGGTTCTGGGTACTGTTTGTGTCGGTCAAAGTTTTATGATCGATTACAATTCGAATATTAACAGTATCTGCCCTGAGCCCGTGAAAATTGAAATAATAAATCATCACACCTGTGCAGAAGGGGTATTATAGAAGCATGAGGAACAGGGTGTAAAGTTCACTCATCCTCCATTGAAAAGGGAGGATCCTCCGAAAAGACCTGTGTTGTGTCAGGTGGGCTACTGCCCGACGATTGTTGTCGGGACGTTGTATGCTAGTCGCGCGGTAAACTCTACTTGCGCGATCCAGGATTTTGCCTGACGTCAGTATGATGCGTTCGCTTGTGGCGATGTAGTTGCCGCCACAGGCGTAGGCAGAGTTGTATCGTAGGTACACTCACATTTTACCAGTTATATGTTCCATTTCGTAAGCGAGCCTATTATTATTATTAGTTGAGATGAATTTATCCCGAGAACAATCTTAACGTTGTAGTTGAAAAAACATATTCTCTCAGCAAATGTAAGTTTATACGCACAATAGTTTGCTGTAATCTATAATAATATAGAACGATTTTCTGTATTTTATCAGTTTCGGAGATAAATCGAGGAAATAGTCAATTTTCACCTATTTACTTAAATACATTTAAAACTATTTATTTTAAAATTATAAAAAAAGTATTTGAGACCCTCACATTTGATGTGTCACACGGGATAAATTGGAAAACTTAAAAAAAAAAATCTTATTTGCTTCCTAAAAGTGACCCCCATATTCAAAATTAATTTATGATATTAACGTTACACATCCGTGTTTGGGTCACAGAAACGTAATCGATCCATTGGACTCGGAGCAAAATGGCTGTGACATAAGAACAGACAGACAGACACTCGAGCGATCCCATAAGGGTTCCATTTTTTCATTCGGACGTACGGAACCCAATCGGCATCTAAATGGCTGTCAAAAAATGATTAGAATAAATGACTATAGCGATTTAGTTAATGCTGCAGTTTAAATTCATTTAACCCTTAATCGTCCACGCGAAGGTATGCACAACCCATGCGTGCATTTGACGAATATTATTAAGACTAAGGTTTGCTACACACGCCACGTTTTTACGTTTGAGAAAAAAGTAATCTGGTTGGAATTTAGTTAAGCATGAAATTATGTTTATTAATGTAATATATATATATATTTTTTTTACAAAAAAATGCTTTTACGTATCTTTAGAAAGAAAAAAAAAACAATAATATTAGACGTAACCACAAAAAGAACTAAGAAAAGTCAAGCAAGAAAAATAAATGAAAATACACGTTACTGAAATGTAATATCGTATTCTTGAGCGTAAAAATGAATTAGGGGTAACCGATAACCTATTTAGATTTTTTCCCATAAGCCAAAGATGACAGCCACTGCGGCAATGCAGTAAATCATTAACTACAGACATTACTTGAACCAGTTAAGCGAACAACTTGTTACATACAAAATACTACCTAGAACCTCGAACTTATTACCATAATAGACTAACAACATACCCATACAAGTAACCTGAACCGCTTGAACACAAAATTCCAACAAATTGCTCCTACATTGAAACCATCGCGTGTGTAACCAACCTTACCTGTCAAAATCTGCATTACAACGCGGCCTCTGGTATTACAATAATTAATTTTCTACTTAGCCTGTAATAATTTCAGGTAGAAACAGTTGCTAGTATAATTAATAATATTATGTTACAAATAATATATTTTCTTTTGAGCCCCACCGCGTAGGGTTGCTCGTAAATTGTGTTGTATTAAATTTAATGTGTACTGTCAATCTGTTAATTCCAGTGAGAGAGGGTTGTGGTAGAATTTGGGCTAAAGGACTTGTTTATGAAGCTTATATTTTGCCATAATTGTTACTCATTATGTTAAGATACGTATGTGATGATGAAACCTTTAATAAATAGAAATGAAAGTTACATCATCATGAGGCCAGATATATTATACCTATATTTTTATCTTGCTATCAAGATACGATGTAAACATATTTTTTCTAAACTAATCTATTCTTATTCAGCCAGAACTGAGACACACAAACCTTAATTAGGTCTCCTTAAATTATGAAAAAAAAAGACTCCAAGATAAGTCTAGTGCCACCTCTAAAACGGATATAGACCAGATTAAACTAACATTAATTAACTTACTAACCATTTATGTATAGTATTCATAATAATGGCGGTAGTGCAAGCAATTTGAACTTCAAAAGATGATGGTCTTAAATCGAATTTATAATTTATGTTATGCTATCTTAAATCTCAACTTTAGACGTTCAAATGATTTTAATGGCTCAAATTTACCTTAAATTTTCGATAAATAAAATAATCCTCCCTAAATTCGGCCTACAGTCAGCCCTACCCCTTCCCCCACCCTTCAAAGACCAACGCACGCAACTATAACATTCATCATCATTCCGCGAGCCTGTTCACGAATCCGTATACTTATCGTATCTGCATTTTTTCATACGTTACTTTATGATTTATGTTGTGTTTTCATTGCCTGGTAAACGAGCCGTTTTTGGTGAACATGGTGGTTATAAGGTAAGGGGTTCGTTGTTTAATAAACAACTGCAGGAAACAGAAAGTCTAACAATGTTTTCAACTTTCGAAAGTCGAATCCTACCTACAAGGCAAAATAAAAGCAGTTGCTACATGCATAATATTGATAATATTACACAATAGCATGCATTCAAACTAGTAAACCAACCAGCAGTGTTTCATGAGAGCATAAAATCGGACATGCTGTTTTTACTTAAACAACTATTTAAACAAATGTAAGAGTAAAACTCCTGTTTGAAAATTCCAGATAGTTTTCGATAAATACATTTTCTAAATTAATTAATTTTGTCATTTTAAAAAGTGAAAAAAAAATCTTACTCGATAACTAATAACATTTAATTTCGAAACGCTAAAATGTTTTGTAGAACTCTTCAAACTATCCGTATTTAATAAGCATTTAATATGTTTCGTAAATGCCAGTAGATAATTAGAAAAAAATGTTTTAGGTATTTCAGTTTTTATTTTTTTTCTCAATTCACTGTAATTTATATACAAACAATTTAACGCACCACGTAGCTTGATATGTATTCTAGTTGTAAGTACATAAAAATTAGTTTAAAATTCTGGGGTATATATGAAGAAAAAAACAGTATTTTTAACAAAATTTTTACGAGTCTAGGTTGTCATTTTTGAAAGGGGTATATTCGTGTCTAAAAAAATATTTAAAAATACTAAATAGGTGTCTTTTGCGTTTAAAATTTAATGTTATAAATTATTGAGTAAGAATATTTTTTCACTTTTTAAAATGACAAAATTAATTATTTTGAAAATTTATTTCTCGAAAACTACGTGGAATTTTAAAACGGCAGTTTTAGTCTTACATTTGTAAAAATTAGCCTGAAGCGCCAGCTAGCCCGCGAAATTCAAACTTTCTTATGTTTTTTGCAATTTGCAAGTGAGTATTAAGTTGTATGTTTATTAAAGTATCATTCGCGACCATAACAAATATGAATTTATACATTTATAATAATTAAAATCAATAATACAACTCGATAAGTTTGTATAATCCTAATTGTCAAGATTTCACGAAATAGTCATTCAACAGAATTCTCGAAAGTCTTAAAGAGTTGTATTGATGACTTTAATTATTATAATTCTGTAAATACATACTTTGCACGGTCGCGAATCATATTTTGATCAACATGCAACTGACTTGCAAATTGTAAAAAAACATCAGAAAATTTGAATTTCCCGGGCTACCTGGCGCTTTCGCCTTAACGGTTGATAAAATAAAAAGAGCATGTCCGATTTTATGGTCTCATAACACACTGTAGTAATAAGGAAACAGGTGACTTTTTATGTCTGTCTAAAATGAAGACAGAACACGAACCTTGTTAATGAGTACTGAAATAGATCTAATGGCACCCTGCATACAATCGGTACATATAATCTTTACACCCTGTTTAAAATAGACCTTTAAGTTTATAAAAGGTAATCCCTTGTCACTATTGTGTTGTTACAAGCATGTTAAGTGATTAATGCCTTTTAGATTGAGTTCTCTGATACATAACATTAATTAACAATTTATTTATCGTGATTGAAAATGACTCACGCAAAACTATAAGCGGCAACGAAAGGAGCTGTGGTTTTCTGTCCAGACCAAGATTAGCACTGGAAGTTAGCATGTGTTTATGATATAACAAAACATAACGTCACGCCTGTGTTCCCCGAAGGGTAAGGCAGACGTGCACCTATTGGGCACGACACTATTGCGGGGATAAGTCCCCTCTTTGAGGAGTGGCAAAAGAGGCGCCACGGCGCGGCGTCCTCGCCTTCCGCCTGATGCAGGTCTTCATTGGACACGGGTGCTTCGGGAAGTTCCTGTTCCGGATAAGGCGGGAGGAAACGCCCGGGTGTCACCGTTATGTGGATCGCCCAGAGGACACGGTGGAGCATACAGTGGAGGTCTGTCCGGCTTTGGCGGAGCGGTTCGGAGCGAGAGTGCATGGGAAGCCATCACCTCCTTCTTCGAAGCAGTAATGTTCGCGAAGGAGGAGGCGAAACGCGTGAGGGAGAGGCAATCACTGCGCCCACACGCCCCTAGTCGCCGCAGGAGACGCCCTAGGCGGCGGGAATCGAGAGCCGATACCCGGCCTCCGTAGGCGCGGGCTTGCGGGCAGCGAGCAATGGGTAGCTCGCCATCCGGTAAGAACTAGGCCCGGGTCGACGGCGCGTAGTGTTCCACGCATGTCAAAGAGATGTCAGCACTAACTGACGGGATCCGCTAGGGCCGATGCCAGCCAGTGTCGCGGGATGTTCGAAAGAGTTACCGTGGCCCCTGGCACAGTTAACTGAAGAAATACGGGTGGGTTCAAGTCACTAAAAGTCTTACACGCCCTCCCGCTCTGCCCAGAGCGGGAGAAGTCATTTGATAATCTCACCCGAAAGAAAAAAGAGGTGCACCTATATAGCACAGCCACATTTAACCAGTTATGTTTAAGTCCTATGTAATAGGGGACGAGCCTAGCCATCAACCGGGCACAAATCTAGACTCCGGGCTGCTACTGAGAAATTCCAGATAGAAAACTCAATCACACGTTGCGTTTTTATGCTATAATCATTACAAAAGCAATCATGATACCCAATACCGTGGCAAATACCAGAAGATACTCACAAAACATCAAAATGAACTTGCTCTAAAAGTAAGTGGTGATGGTGGCCTGCAATTCAAGAGATTAAGGAGACACAGCGTCCCAACTCTTCAGGACAAGTTCAGCTAAATGGAATAAGAGACTTAACTCTGAAGTTATCACCAAGCTCATTTAGGCGAAAGCGCCAGAGTAGCCCGCGAAATTCAAATTTTCTTACGTTTTTTTGCAATTTTCAAGTCAGTATTAGGTTGTATGTTAATTAAAATATGATTCACGACCGTAACAAATATGTATTGTAATATACGGAATTATAATTATCAAAGTCAGGGAAAATAATTGTTAAGTAAATTAACATTCTATACAATTTGCCGTGATATAGTCATTCCATACAACTTTCAAAGTATGACAGATGTAATTGATTTGCTTAACAATAAATTTCCCAGAATTTATTAAAGTATTGCAGAACATACCAACAAGAAATCTTTTCCCTTGAGTTTCCGTCTCAAAAGTCATTCTTCAAAACTTTTAATATCCAATTAAGTATACTTTATACAACGTCTCTTTCCATAAAAAAGTTCCACTTCGTTTGCTAATTAAGTTAGGATTAAAAGAGATTTACGTCGATACGTAATTAAAGAAGGCAATTAAATTATAATTCGCTTCTGTTCTGTAACTTTTTCGTTATTCCCATTTTGTTCCGTGGACTCTAAGGTTGTGATCTAGGTAATGTGTCTTATCGATATTATTTCAGACTAGTAGCGCCCCGCGGTTTCACCCGCATAAAACTCGATCCCGTAAGGATATCGGGATAAAAAGTATTCTATGTGTTAATCCAGGCTGTAAACTATCTATGTGCCAAATTTCATCCAAATCCGTTCAGTAGTTTTTGCGTGAAAGAGTAACAAACATCCATCCATCCATCCTCACAAACTTTCGCGGTTATAATATTAGTAGGATTATAAGTTTTTAAATTATGAACATGGATTTTAGCTGCTTGTTATGGGTGTGGCGACATCGATACATGTGTAAATAACATTTTGCGAGATGGATGCCTCCAACTAATTTTATTATTAATTAAGTGGTAATGTGAGAGTTTGGTGTAACACAATGATACAAATTCTTGCAACAAGATTGAGCCCGAATGGCTGTTATATTTTAGAGTACATTATTGGACTTGTTTGGAATTAAAGTTATTTTGATACACATCTCTATTAATTGTTTTCTTGCGTAATCAATGGAGAGCTTGCTAAAAAGCCAGTCTTATCAACAAACATATCTAAACGCTTTCAAATCATTAGAAAACTAATAACAACAAAATGTGATGCTCACAACCATATAATGATATAGCCAAACACAAAGGAGATGGAAAATGGTGGGCCCAAATGTAATAAGTTGAGATATGATCTAAAAAATTTGTCATATTCTTTTATCTTAGAATATCAAAAATCAGCTCAATTCTCAATCTGGAAGCGGATAATTAAGAGAAATATAATAGTAGTAATCGATTACAAAATTACAAAAAGAAAACCTTCGCACTAGGTAATTAACTCGAGTAATTAAATGCACTAAATATACTTATATACAATATAGTGCATTTACTTACGTGCCATATTAATAAATTAAATATCAATTAATTACTAAAAAACCAATATAATGAATATCGATTTCATATCGATTAAAATCAGTCTTATATTTTTAGTCTATGTCACTGGCATGACAGCTGTGAGTCAGCTCAACATTGACAGTAGACAGTTGCCGACTGCTCTTGCTTGTTCACTCGTTTCGTGTTTTCCGATGCGTTTTAAATGCTTTCCAGATTATTTATTTTTAAAGAAAAACAATGCAGTGGGTGTTGTTTTTCACAGATTCTGACCCTGTCTACCTTGTACGACCCTTGCTTTCACACTGGACATCGAAGATCGCTCACACGTTTGACTTGGAATTGTTATTTTGGATTTTACCTCCGCCTTGTGGATTGGATATTGTTGAAACTATGGATCGCTGTGTGAATTGAAGGACAGTAACTAGTCAGTGCAATACACTAGGCGAAATATAATAAACATTAGTGTTTAAAGAACATCTTTTGGACTTCAGGAATCAGTTGTTAGTTAAAGATTGTGACATAGCCTTACTTTTACTAAACCTCTAATAACTCGGCTCTCAGATTGTCAAACCTTACAGAATTTTCAGCGAGGGTCTGATAAGTTTAAATCTATTAATTCACACCAATTTCAACTCGTTACATTTAGGCCCAAGATTGTATATAATCGTTTCAGTCTCCTTTTGTCGTCATCAAACTATCGATTGCACCGCATCCCTAACAGTCGTTAGAGCACGAAATCACGTTAAATGCCATTCGGAAATTAAAGCGGATACTACGGCGGATACGACGTGACCAGATGCCGACCTCAGCGGATAAAAATAATATGTTTTATAGTTTGTATAGTATAGCTTTCACTGGTCAGATGTCTTGTTTGCGTAGTTTTAGGATGTAAAAGAATAGGGCACACCACAGCCAAATCGTTCATAATTTTCACTATGCTTGAAGCATAATAAAAAAAAAATAAGCATATTAAAACTGTTATAGAGGCATGAGGAACGGGGTGTAAAGTTCACTCATCCGACCAGACGGGTGTTGTGACCGGAGGTCGATAGTGGGCAGAGTCGTGTATCTTGCGATGCTTGCCAGGGCCAGTTGAGGTTCCAGTGAGTCGGAACCGGGTGCCGCATAGTTCACGGTGAGTTGGAACTGTCTGCGAAGATACCCCCAGTGAGTTGGGTGGCGCTGCGTTATGCTCCAGTACGTCGGATGTGGTACAGCGCCGGGTTGAGGCTGACTGCTGGCGTCGACCAGGAGAGGTTTGAAGGGCTCTGCACCATTAGCACTTTGCGGGGCACTAACCAGACACCACAGAAGTATTGTTGTTATTACTGCTATAGCAAATAGTTTCCTTTAATACGTTGAGTATGTGTCAGAGGCGTAGCCTTCATACAACCTGATTCCTATCGGCTTCCCTACGAAACAACCACTCTTCTTAATGTCTACTTTTGCCAAATTATATGGTACACTTGTATGTGTAACTGTGTATCAACTGTGTAACTAAAAAACTGCGCTGTGCTGTGAGTCCCTCATAGCACAGCATCATGCTGAGTAGAAGCCTTCTTGTCACAGTCCATGACATGCAGCTGCCGACTACCATATTTCTGTTTTGAGCTCGTGATTTTATTGTGGACCCATTTTGTTTTATTTCTCTGATTATTCTTATCGTTTTGTATGCACGTGTTTCTGTGACAAACTTTTAAGTTGAGCTGCACGATTACTGACAGATGCTTGCACTGACTGGACAGGTCCACTCAATCTGTGTGGTTTTTTCCTCAAAATACCATTTCAGACACCAACCTACATGGTCTTCACCATGATCTGACCAAGATTATGTCTGGAGTTTAATAGAGACTGTGACCTCTGAGTTTGTTTCGGCCTTTCTTCTCAGAGTAGTCAGATAGGAAACGCCGGCCTCATCTAGTTTAAAAAAAAAATGTTTGACGTGTAAAAGTGTTTGTATAAACCTACTTACAGAAATAAAATCATTTATCATTTATCAAATAAACATTTTTCTTTTTTCTTTCTTTCTGTCTTTCATATGACATCACATCACATCACATCACATCACATAATTAAATTTAATACCAGTTTAATACATCATAAGATAAAAAACCTATAGATTTTTGTTTGAGTTTATGAGAACTGAACAATTTTTCTTCGGCTTCCCTCTGAAGATAATTGTAGCTGCACCACTGGTACGTGTATAAATGTGATCACAGCACAGGAAAGGGTTATCTATCTACTCAGCTAGCAGTCCACTGCTGGACATTGGCCTGTTTCAAGTTGCGTCATCTTGCGGTTCGCTATCATCCGCATCCAGTCTGTCCCAGCAGTCGTTTTCAAGGTCGTCGGTCCATCTAGCTTGAGGGAAAGCGTTAACTTTTGATAACGTTGCAATGTTTTAGTAGTGTCATTCTAATTAACGACACATGGCTAGGACACGTAAGGATGTACTACTTCTTTTTTATTTATATCTATGACTACAGTCCTCTGTCTTCTTTTGGAGACTACAGCACGCGTAGCATGACTACTATAGAAACGGGTTTTGTCGACGGAAGAATAGACAAAGTGACACATCGCCATGCTTAGACGTTAGAAATCATTCCACTGTCTGTAATTTTTTCTATTCTTCCGTCGGCAAAACTGATCATGCTGCGCGTGTAGGCGTGATGTTATGATAGTGTATTATTACCAGAGATTAGGAATAAATTGAAAACAATATTCAGTATTTAACTAACATTTATTAGTTTATATTATTCAGTTTTTATGTTAGGGTAGGTGTCATAGCTAGAAAAAACCGGCCAAGTGCGTGTCGGACCTCGCACAATGAAGGGTTTCGTAGTTTGCATGATGAAAGAAGAGACAGAATTATCCCAATAACAAACTTAAAGTTGTAGTTGAAAAACATGTTCTTCCATATATTCAAACTGCAAATGTACAATCTTGTACGCACAATATTGAGTGATTTACCATGTTATTTTAATACCATAGAATTGTTATACGTATTCCTATAATCTATAAGTATAGTACTATTTTCTGTATTTTTTTCAAAATTTTGGGTTCCATAGTTATGGAGATAAGAGGGTATGGTCAATTTTCATCTATTTTCTTAAATACATTTAAAACTATTTATTTTAAAATTATAAAAAAATATATTCGAGACCCCCACTGTAAGCCCTTTCATTTGATATGTCACAATGTACCTACAGTTTGCAAAACTCTTGTTTTAATTTCTTATTTGTCCCCCAAAAGTGACCCCCAAATTAAAAATTTATTTATTTACGTAACACGTTCTTGTTTGGGTCACAGAAATTGATGTGTGTACCAAATATCAATTTAATCGCTCCTTTAGATTCGGAGAAAAATGGCAGTGACAGACGCGAGATATCCTACAAGGATTCCGTTTTTTCCTTTTGAGGTGCGGAACCCTAAAAACTAACTGTTCAACTGAAGAAATGAAGTTTTTTCTGGCTAAAGTTTCTTATGCTATTTTACCGGCACCTAAACTCATCATACGGGAACACAGCAGTCCTGCTGTATTCCCGTTTGCAGGATTGCTAGGCTGAAAAAAATGGTGGTACAGTATGGTATAGTATATCTTTATTAGCATAAAATATGGTACATTTTTTTTACTATAGGAAGGAATTTTTATTTAATATATTCTACTATTGACATAATTTAAAACCTAACAATCTTAAAATAATAATAATAATATGTACAAGTATATAAAAAAGGGAGGGGGTAAATAATCAGAGGGCATCAAAAAATTCATCCGCATCGCTGTCAACAGGAAAAGTGCCCAGAAGGCTGGCAGCATTGCCACGTTGTACAGCAATGCTGATTCTTTGGTCAAAAAATAGGCCAGCCCTCTGGTCACGTGTGGAGTCGACCAATCGCCTGGCGATGTCTCGAAAAACTAAGTGGGCACTCGGACCCCATGGCCCAAGTGTTTCAACCCCAAACGGCTCGAACATATAAGTCCCAATAAGACTGGAGTATTTGCGCCGTTTGAGGTTTTCCGCACCCGCAGCAGCCGCTCCAGCACAGCCTGCCGTGCTAGGAAGATGGGATGGCGCAAGGGTGTCGACACACGTTGCATCCCACACCAAAGGCCTACCTACCTTCCAAGGCATTATGGTCATTCCGTCTGGTCTCTTTCCATCGTCGCGTGCTAAGCCATTGGGTTCTAAAACAGCTGGCACCCCGGCGGTGACAAGTGCACGACGGATGATGTCATTGATGCTGGCGTGCCGTGCTATCCGGCCTGCGCTCTTACTGCAGGATAGGCCATGTTGTCCGAGGCAGTTGACACTGACACCGCATTGGCAGCGATGCGGAGCCACGCAGGGAGCGCCCAGACGCAGACAAGTAAATTTTTTTTTTAAATTATATAATTATATTTCTAGTGAGATCTTATTATTATTTGTAACTTTGCTTATGACTGGTGCTATTTCCTGTTGACTCATTAAAGGTTCACTTTAAAAAGGGTGTTTTAAATCGCAAAACCGAGTAGTCTTTTTCTGGTTCGGTTATTAAAATGATTTTTCGTCTATCAATGACGACGTACCTATTTGATTTATAGAGATATAAATACTTGACAGAGCCATAATTTTTAAGGCGAAAGCGCCAAGGTAGACCGCGAAATCCAAATTTTCTTAAGTTTTTTACAATAGTCATGTCAATGTCAGTATTAGATTGTATGTTACTTGGAGGGGCCTGTGGCTAAGGAATAACAGCCGCACGGGTCGATCGATCAGGTCAAGCTACGCTTGCCACGGTTGGTCCATGGATGGGTGACCATCTTTACATACCACGACCCCTCCGTGCCTCGGAAAGCACGTTGTTAAGCCGTTGGTACCGGCTGTCATTCGTTGATCTTTGACAGTCGTTACGGATCGTCAGAAACCCGAAAGTCTGACAACCAGTCTTATCAAGGGGTATCGTATTGCCTAGTAACTGGGTTGTGGTCAGATAGGCAGTCGCTCCGTGTAAAATACTGGTATTCAGCTGCATCCGGTTAGATTGGAAGCCGATGATTAGGTTGTATGTTGATTAAAGCCGATGATTAGGTTGTATGTTGATTAAAGCCGATGATTAGGTTGTATGTTGATTAAAGCCGATGATTAGGTTGTATGTTGATTAAAGCCGATGATTAGGTTGTATGTTGATTAAAGCCGATGATTAGGTTGTATGTTGATTAAAGCCGATGATTAGGTTGTATGTTGATTAAAGCCGATGATTAGGTTGTATGTTGGTTAAAGCCGATGATTAGGTTGTATGTTGATTAAAGCCGATGATTAGGTTGTATGTTGATTAAAGCCGATGATTAGGTTGTATGTTGATTAAAGCCGATGATTAGGTTGTATGTTGGTTAAAGCCGATGATTAGGTTGTATGTTGGTTAAAGCCGATGATTAGGTTGTATGTTGGTTAAAGCCGATGATTAGGTTGTATGTTGGTTAAAGCCGATGATTAGGTTGTATGTTGATTAAAGCCGATGATTAGGTTGTATGTTGATTAAAGCCGATGATTAGGTTGTATGTTGATTAAAGCCGATGATTAGGTTGTATGTTGGTTAAAGCCGATGATTAGGTTGTATGTTGGTTAAAGCCGATGATTAGGTTGTATGTTGGTTAAAGCCGATGATTAGGTTGTATGTTGATTAAAGCCGATGATTAGGTTGTATGTTGATTAAAGCCGATGATTAGGTTGTATGTTGATTAAAGCCGATGATTAGGTTGTATGTTGGTTAAAGCCGATGATTAGGTTGTATGTTGGTTAAAGCCGATGATTAGGTTGTATGTTGGTTAAAGCCGATGATTAGGTTGTATGTTGGTTAAAGCCGATGATTAGGTTGTATGTTGATTAAAGCCGATGATTAGGTTGTATGTTGATTAAAGCCGATGATTAGGTTGTATGTTGGTTAAAGCCGATGATTAGGTTGTATGTTGATTGAAGCCGATGATTAGGTTGTATGTTGATTAAAGCCGATGATTAGGTTGTATGTTGGTTAAAGCCGATGATTAGGTTGTATGTTGATTAAAGCCGATGATTAGGTTGTATGTTGGTTAAAGCCGATGATTAGGTTGTATGTTGATTAAAGCCGATGATTAGGTTGTATGTTGATTAAAGCCGATGATTAGGTTGTATGTTGATTAAAGCCGATGATTAGGTTGTATGTTGGTTAAAGCCGATGATTAGGTTGTATGTTGATTAAAGCCGATGATTAGGTTGTATGTTGGTTAAAGCCGATGATTAGGTTGTATGTTGGTTAAAGCCGATGATTAGGTTGTATGTTGATTAAAATATGATTCGCGACCGTAAGTAATAAGTATTTATAGAATTATAATCATTAAAGTCATCAATACAACTCTAAGACCAAGTACTCCCATTGAATGACTATTTCATGAAATCTTGACATTTGAGGCTAACTCAAGGAGCTGCAGGATGTTTGAAAGAGTTACCGTGGCCCCGGCACAGGCAACTGAAGGAATACAGATGGGTTTTAGTCAGTAAAAGTCTGACACGCCCTCCCGCTCCGCCCAGAGCGGGAGAAGTCATTTAATAATTTCCCACTCAAACAAAAAAAAAACTAACTCAAGGAGTTGTTTTACTGATTCTAATGATTATAATTCTATAAATACATATTTGTTACAGTCGCGAATAATACTTTATTCAACATACACCTAGACACTGAGCTGCAAATTGCAAAAATCCTAACACACATAACAGGTAGATACATAACACAACAACACATGTACCTGCCAATCACAGCGTTAATCGCCCACCAATTGTTATCCACCTGCCCACCTAACATCCACGTAACATGCGAGATAATCCCCACATGACAGGGGATGTAACGCTGTCCACAATACCTTGACCACTCGGCTAATTTACATGTACGACATTTTGTTTACAATTTAGAGGATGAGTTGTAAACGATGGCTAAAGCAGATATCAGACGCTTCACTCTTTGTTAATTTTCCCACTCTGTTAGGGTTCCGTAAGTCCGAATGAAAAAACGGAACCCTTATAGGGTACTCGTGTGTCTGTCTGACTATCCGTCTGTCATAGCCGATTTGATCTGAATTTACTGGACCGATTACGTTGAAATTTGGTGCACACATGAATTTTTGTGACAGGAACGTGTACCGTAAATAATTGAATTTTCAATATTTGATTCACTTTTGGGGGAAAAATTTTAGAACAAAAAAAAGTTTTGTAAAGTGTACTGTGTGGCACATCAAATGAAAGGGCTTGTTATGAGGATTACAAATATTTCTTTTTATAATTTTAAAATTAAAAGTTTTAATGTTATTAAAGAAAATTGAGGGAAATTGACCATTGCCCCCGTTATCTCCGAAACTGCAAAGCCTCAAATAAAATAAAAATACAGAGAATAGTTCTATACTTATAGATTCCAGTAAAATCTATAAAAAGTCTATGGTCTTAAAATAACATGGTAAATCACTCAATACTATGCGTACAAACTTACATTTACAGTTGGTATGTATGGGGGAACATGTTTTTTAGCTACAATGTTAAGTTTGTTCTTGGGATAAATTCATCTTAACTACGGAACCCTTCATTGTGCGTGGTCGCACTTGGCCGGTTTTTGTTTCGCTGAATACAAAATAAATCAAAAGTGAAAAATGAATTCATTAATAAACCGACTCAACGGTATTGGATTTTGCCACTGCCATCTTTCCCTCGCTTAAAAAATTAAATGAAAGAAGCAGATGAACGTTCATTTCTTTAGAAGTTTTTCAGTGTCGTGTGAACGTGGAATGAAACAAAAATGAACCAATACTCGAGTGAACCATTCAGCGTCTGATATCGGCTTAAGCGACTGGCTGATTTTCATTTGTTTTTGTTATAAAACTACATCAATCACATGTCACAATACTAACCTGTAAACGTCTGCTGATTCTTCGTGTCGACTTGAATTAAACGAAAGTAATTCATGTCGAGTTAAAAGATTATCCAACCAGCATGGCTGTCAGTGCGCCGTACGCGTCATGGAGGTAACTTCTGCTGCTAATGACAACTACAAAGGACAAAGGAATACAGTTATCGTTTCATTTTGCAAAAGAATACTTCTGCCAATTGCCATCGACTCAAACTCAAACTCAAACTCAAAGCATTTATTTCAATTAAACCAATTACAGGCACTTTTGAATTGTCAAAGAGTCGGTCAGTTAGTCAGAAAATTGAAGCTAGTCGCCCATTCCAAAACGTAGATCTCTATGGAGAAGAATGGGCAAGACCTTTACAAAACTCCCGTGGGTAGAAATCGCACGTAGGTATTCATTAGGTACATAATAATAAATACATAATAATTTTATTGTACAACTAGCTGTGCCCCGCGACTTCGTTCGCGTGGAGGTCGTAAGATACACAATATACTAAAATAACAGCCACATTTTAATAAAACTCCCTCGTCCCCCGAGCCGTCGCCAACCGCCGCGTTGAATCGCCCGCCCGCGCTTTTTTCATTTTGCTCGGCTTCTAAGGGTCGTAGCGTGATGTTAAATAGCCTATAACTAACCTCGAGGATTGGGCTACCAAATACAAAAAGATTTTTTCAAATCTCATTTTTTGTTCATAATTTCATGGGTTTTAGTTTTTTTACGCGGAACCCTAATTATTTTTCTAAAATAAAAGTAGCCTAAGTTACCCGCAGTTATATCAGCTATCTGCCAGTGAAAGTTCCGTCAAAATCGGTCCAGCCGTTTCAGAGATTAGCCGGAACAAACAGACAGACAGACAAACAAAAATGTTAAAAAATGCTTTTTTGTTAATAGAACCGTTTGTACTTTCCTATGCATTTAGTAAAAAGTTGTTATTTTGACATTACAAACAGACACTTCAATTTTATTTACTTGTATGTATAGAACAGAAAGACGTAAATTTAGTCATACTCTAAACATGATTGTACGAGTGGTGGTCAAAATCTGGTTGAACATCTGGCTGCTGAACTAAGTGAAAAGATACATGTATCTCAGGAGCCCGAGTTACTTATTAACTCAAATGTTATCAGGTTAAAGTGACTCATTAATTACACGTTTCAATATTGATAAAGGTATTCATGAGGTGATCGTTAGAATATCTTCTGTATTGTCGTAAGACAAATTCTGCAACCAACTAGTTACCTTTGCTTTCTGTGCAAACTTAATCAACGTGTGAATATCAATTAACCGATTTATCCTATTATAAAGACGAGCACTTAGGACTGAGTAATGGCGGCTAGCAACTGCGGAATGATATTGGACGGAGTCAGACCGGACGACCTCGATGTCTTAGAAGGATGTAGTCGAGAGGTAGGATGGAATGGCGGCGTAAGACTACACGCAAAATGAAGAGTTGCCGCACAGTGAGGACTTGGATTTCAGAGTACAGCGCGGTTGGATAATCTCTTCGCTTAAAATGCATAACCTTTAGAATCTCTGATTGAATTAGAAGTTTTTTATAAGTGCCTCCCCTTACTGTAATACAGTAGGTGATTATTGATGCACGTAGACGTAGACTCGGCTAGACTAATGACAAAGTTACAGGGTCAACTGATAGATGGATATTGTATTACTTAAGGGGGATTACTGGGAGGCTTAATATTTGAGGCTAGGTTTTCACCCACGTTCACAGAGAAGCTATATAATTGGTTGATAGACGAATTTACATCAGTAGAGCCCAGGTTAAGATCATTGGGTGACTGGGGCTGAAAACTAAAGTTAGTGATGGCTTTGACTGCTTTGAGCTTCGAAGTTATTTTTAGGCTTTATCAACTCGTTTCTGTCATGTGTACGCTTCAGTTTTTTAAAGAGATCATTCAGAAAGTTGCGGGAACGCGTGAAAGTTGATTTAAAATAAATAGTTATCGGGTGACGAGGGCGATTTTTGATGACGGTTATCGCGATTTTGGAGGCAACGGACAAGACCCGTTGTCATCCATGGTTTGAGAACTCGGGTTTTGTTAGATACTTTTACAGTGTGCGAATGTTTAGGAGAAATATATCAACGAACAAATCGGCGTCCCGATTCGGATCAGATTCATTTAATACAGGGCTGAATTAATTTATTTATTTAAACTTTTCACACTCAAAAAAGTACAAAGGCGGACTTAATGCCTTAGGCATGAATGCTATCTAGTGGAATTCAGTGATATCTATGATAGTTCGCTTTTGATGGCAAATAGTTTAAATCGTAAAATAAGACTTGAAAACAAAACTTTATGAAAGTACAAAATTTTCAAACCGGCTTCAGTTTAAAGCTCTCAAAATTAACACTTCGTTCGTAGATCAAACTTGAAACTTGTTTACAAAAGTGACGTTTAAAATTAAACTTTATCTTTAGGACAATACGGTTCGAAATCATTCGTTAAAAGTTGCAAAAGGTTGATGAATACCGTCTTTAGATCATTTCATTCCGTTCGTTCGAGTATTCGACACCTTCGATGTAGGAAACACTCAACTTTATCTCTGGGGACAGGTGACGTACAGGGTGCTCTGTACAAAAATACTTAATTAATTGAGTTAAAACAAAACATGCATCTGGTGCGTTTTAACTACTTAAAAAGATATTAAAGAATGGTGTTCATTATCATTATAACTTTTTGAAAATATTATAACAATTAAAAAATTTGGAGCTGTCGAAAATGAATAATGACATTTCATCTACTACTACATTTCTGTCTGACAGTAAAATAATTCCTTTTACTTGCTTCAGTAGAAAAGTTTATTGTACTATTAAGTGCTCCAAAATGAATTACAATAATAATACGAGAATCTCGTGAAAGCGGAGAAAGATAAAAAAATCAAGTATCTTGACTTAGCACACGAGCTTGTCGACCTGTGGGCCGTGGACTCTGCAATCATTGTACCGATAATCGTTACGGTTAATGGCCTAATAGCGGAGCGCCTTGACCAACACCTCAGGAGGCTCTCATTGCGCGGCTGGGTTAAGTGCTTGATCCAGAAAGCAGTACTCCTGGACACGGCACGCATAGTGAGGAGGTTCCTCTCTCTAGAGCCTTGACCGCCGGCACTTTGGACCCTGTTCCTGATGCCGATGGGCCACTATTTTTTTATATTTTTAAATGTTTGTTTTTTGTTTTTATAAAAATATTTAAAATTTAAATAATATGTACAGAAAATGAAATAAAGAAAATAATAATCACACGTAGTAAGTCACTGTTACCTAAAGTTATTCATAATCACTGTTTCGTTTATCACCATTTTCATAGCACTTGTAAAAAAGAAGTTTGTTATTAATTAAATACTGTCTCGTTGGTCTAGTGTTCAAGGGCCTACTGCTGAGGATTAGTCTATCTGGAATTGTTCAGTAGCAGCCCGAAGTCTGGATTTGTGCCCGGTTGATGGCAATAGACTCGCCCCCTATTACATGGGACTTAAAACATAAATGCCGAAAGGCGAGAGTACTATGGGTATAGTACACCAACATAATACTGGGTATGGTACCAATAGACTACCTTTTTTTTTTGGACGGAAAATCATAAAATGACTTCTCCCGCTCTGGGCGGAGCGGGAGGGCGTGTCAGACTTTTACTGACTAAAACCCACCCGTGTTCCTTCTGTTGCCTGTGCCGGGGCCACGGTAACTCTTTCGAACATCCCGCGATCCTAGACCCATAGTACACCTACGTTGCCAGTTATGTTTTAAGCCCCATGTAATGGGGGGCGAGCCTATTGCACGCTATGTTTTCTCGAAGGGGGAGGCTTCGGGACAAGGCTTGATAATTATGTAATAATATCACAGTAACAACTACCTTTGTAGGTATCAGTTAAGTTTTGTGTCAACATGTATATACAAGATGTAACATAAATAACGCACAACCTCTTAAGGGGTCATTGTACTCATCATTATCAACAACTTTTACTATGGGACCAAACCTGAAATCGCGAAAAAAAAATCAGCTCTTCCCTACATTTTGACGAGTTAAGCGAATATAAATGTAGGGAGCAGCTGATTTTTTTTTCGCGATTTCAGGTTTAGTCCCGTAGTAAAAGTTGTTCATAATGATGAGTACAATGACCCTATAAGAGGTTGTGCGTTAATTATGTTACACCTTGTATACCACGATAGGGACTGTAAGTGTGAATAATATTCATTTGATTAAAATTTAAACATCGTTTTGCGTGCTTAAGAATATTAAATTACTTAGGCGTTTTGGTTTCGGTGGAGATGTAAAATAATGTTAAAAACAGATTTGTTGGCAATCGCGTTTTGTAAATGCGTGTCCGGTAAGCAGTAAATTAAAAGATACTGTTGTTTGTGATAATTTATTGTACAAATAAAATTATGATTTTGTTTCATTAGGTAGCGATACAGCTTTCCCTAGGAAAGCGGTACATTCATATGATAACGGCCGTCGTGAATATCTGTAATGTTCACCAGTATTTGACATTAAGATGTCAAAATACGATCTGTGTTTGAACAGTCGTTTTTGTGTGACCGTTCACCGCTTTCTTAGAAAATCAAAGCTTTATTAAATCTGTGGGTCAATCACACCATAAGGTCGCTGGATGTCCTGCGCGTCCAGTATAACAACATCTTCAGCATGATGTTGGGCTGCCTCGGTTCTGTAGTGCATCGGGGATGTTTGCACTGTATCGAACTGATGGCTTTCATGCCGTCATTCGCAAGAAAACTGTATCCCTGATCTGCAGAATGCGTGCCAGCTGCAACGGAATTCTGAAGACTGTAGCCGATAAGATCTCTTTTCCGATATGGAGATCCTTTATTAAGAGGGTAATTTGAATGTTTTCTTTTTTTATGATAAATGATGTGGACAAATGATATGGTTTTATCTTATTTTTATTTGAATATATTTTAATCTTATCTTATTTGAATGTATTTTAATTTTGATTTTAATGGTAATTTATTTTATTTTTGATTTTGTTTTTAATGTTAATTTAATTTTTTTAATGTAAAATGGACTATGGATCAAGTTATCTGAATTTTTTTTTTTTTTATAACTCGGTAAAAGGAATAGTATTGAATAGAATCCTCTTTAAATGCGTCGGGTTGTCGAGCTTGTGATCATGAGTTTGAATCCACAGCAATAGTTTTTCTTATCTTCTATACATACATACATATATACATATATGTACATACAAATAAATAAAATTGAAGTGTCTGTTTATAATGTCATAATAACAGATTTTTACTAAATGCATATCTATATATATACAGTATATATATATATAACAAACAAAATATTTTTAAAATTTTGTCTGTCTGATTGTTCCGGCTGATCTCCGAAATGGCTTGACTGATTTCGACGGGACTTTCATTGGCCGATAGCTGATACTCCTTACTAAAAGTAGGTTAAATAACTACTTAAGCTACTTTTATTATAGAAAAATAATTAGGGTTTCGCGCAAAAAAAATAAAACCAATGAAATTGTGAACAAAAATAATAACTCTGGAACTACAAGTCGGATTTGAAAAATTCTTTTTGCATTTGGTATCCCAATTTTTGAGGATGATTATATGTTATTTAACATCACGCTATCCTTAGGAGCTGAGCAAAATTAAAAAAGTTAAAAAGAACGCTAACCGAAAACGAAGTAGTAACGGGCGGGCCATGCAACGCAGCGGGTCGAGGGACGAGGGAGTTTTATTAAAATTTGGCTGTTATTTTAGTATATTGTGTATCTTATGACTTCCAAGTGAACGAAGTCGCGGGGCACAGCTAGTTTAAAATTAAAACGCAAGCAACTTAACTAAAAAGTTTGGTAGAAAACGATTTAAGATATTGTTGCTATTTTAAATCATGTCTATAAACCTAATCATCTAAAACACAAAACAGAAAAGGTACAAATAAAAATAGAATCCAAGAGCTCCACACTAACTTCACACGAAACTGAAATTCGATTTCTAAACAGGACACCCTGTACAGGCGCGGCAAGAAATCTAAATTGAATCGAAATTGTAAGAATTTCCGTGTGTGGGATACCTATTGTCGTGTGTGCACACAGTGAGAGTAGTGTATGTGTGTGAGTGAAACTGGCGGCGTGTGTGAGTGTGTGAGATTATGGGTTTTTCTTTAAGCCGTACGATTGTTTCTTTTGATACTCTAACGTATTTTCACGGTTTGTCGCTTATCAGGTTTGGAAAGCAATGAGCTACTTAGGGTATAAAGTATGTATATTATTTTTATTTTTAAATGGGAATTGAATCAGTAATTATAAAACAGTCAAATCCCTTGATGATGCAAGTCAAATACAAAATTATCTTGAAAATATTAACCTCTGGTGCACCAATAACTTAATGATCCTTAACACCACTAAATGCCATCAAATCACTGTAACTCGAAAAAAAAATCCTTTGATATTTGAATACACGCTTAACAACACCAAACTAAAATCCTTACTGCCCAACAGCTCGCCGCATGCTGCCCTACGGGTTTTAGTCTCTCACTTGGTCTGGCTCATCATCCTAGATCTGTTCCGGCAAAGTAAATTCTACCAACATAAACCTAGAGTTCAGAACGCGCAAGCCCCACCACGACGTCAACTTAGAGATACAGCGGTGGGGTTATTAGATTAATTATTATTCTTATTTATTTTATTTTTATTATTTTATTTTATTAGATTATTTTAGTACCAAGCCTTCGTTTGACGACACCCAATGCTTCCTATGTGCTTTTACACACGAACGGCATGCGTCAACGGCAAAGGCAACGTGTCGACGGATGCCGTCGACAACGTGTACTTTAGCTATTTTCATAGTGTAATGTCATACGGTATTCTGTTGTGGGGAAATGCCGCCGACATTCAGACTGTCTTTGTTTTGCAGAAAAGAGCTGTTCGATCAATTTATAAATTAAGGCCAAGACACTCTCTCAGAGAGAAATTTAAGGAGATTAATATAATGACTGTGCCTTCTCAGTATATTTTTGAAAATCTTTTATATGCCCATAAAAATATCAAATTGTTTAAAAAAATACAGTGATATCCATAATATGAACACTAGGAACAAACACAAATTTGTTGTACCTACAACAAGGCTCAAGAAAATAGGTGGCTCGTTCAGATGTCAATGTATACGTTTTTATAATAAACTTCCAAGCCCCGTTCAAGATCTGAGCCTTAATAAATTCAAATCATTTATTAAACGTAAGTTGTGCCAGAAAGCCTTTTATACTGTTAAAGATTACATTGAAGACAAAAAGGCGTGGGATTGAGCTGCTCCAATATTTTTTTTTTTAATATATTAGGTTGGGGAAAAAGTCTTTTCGCATTATAGTATGTATGAACTTGTAATAAAATCTCTTGGGCTATACTATTTGTATCTGGCTGGGTTTGGTATCATTGAAAGTTTAAATTTTAAAGAACATAATTCCAAATTCAAATTAGGAAAATGTGTGATTTTCATTTGTTTTTCGTACTGTCAAGATGAGTGAATCTAATGAAGAAATTCGATACATTTTAAAATTTTACTACAAAAAAGGTAAAAATGCAACGCAAGCCGCGAAAAAAATTTGCGATGTTTATGGACCTGGTGCAGTGTCTGTGAGAGTAGCACAAATTTGGTTTAAGCGTTTTCAATCCGGAAATTTTGATATCAAAGATGCACGTCGCTCTGGTCGCCCTATTACGGATAAAATGGATGCCATTTTTGAAAAAGTGGAGCAAGATCGGCATATCAGTAGTTACGACGTAGCTGAAGAACTGGGAATTGACCACAAAACAGTTTTGGCGCATTTGAAAAAAACTGGGTACACAAAAAAGCTCGATATTTGGGTACCTCACGAGCTCACTGAAAGAAACCTAATGAACCGTGTACTCATTTGTGATTCTTTATTACGACGTAATGAAACCGAACCATTTTTAAAGAAGCTGATAACTGGTGATGAAAAGTAGATCACGTACGACAAGAACGTGTGAAAAAGGTCGTGGTCAAAGGCCGGTCAGGCTTCACAGACTGTGGCGAAACCCGGGTTAACTCGCAACAAGGTGATGATGTGTGTGTGGTGGGATTGGAAGGGCATTATTCATTATGAGCTGTTACCACCAGGCAGGACCATCGATTCTGAACTCTACTGCGAACAACTGATGAGATTAAAGCAAGAAGTTGAGAGAAAGCGGCCGGAATTAATCAACAGAAGGGGTGTGGTTTTTCATCATGATAACGCTAGACCTCACACATCTTTAGCCACTCAGCAAAAATTAAGAGAGTTTGGCTGGGAGGTGTTAATGCATCCGCCGTATAGTCCTGACCTTGCACCTTCAGATTTCCACCTGTTTCGGTCTCTTCAGAATTCTTTAACCAGTGTCAGGTTAACATCACGAGAGGACTGCCAAAACCACTTGTCGCGGTATTTTGATCAGAAGTCCCAAAATTTCTATAGCAATGGGATCATGTCCCTACCTACAAGATGGCAAAAAGTTATCGAACAAAATAGTACCTACATACTTTAGTTAAATGTGAATAAACTATATTAAAAAATGTTTTGAATTTTCTTAAAAAATGTGAATAAACTTTTTCCCCTACCTATTACATACTGATTTTTTTTTGTTCTTTTCTTTTTGCTAACTTTTTTTTTCTTCTTATATACACATTGACATTGATGAATTTTATGGTCTTCACATGATCTGACCAAGATTATGTCTGGACTTTAAAAGCGACTGTGACCTCTGAGTTTTTGTCGGCGTTTCTTCTCAGAGTAGTCAGATAGGAAACGCCGGCCTCATCTAGTTTAAAAAAAAATGTTTGACGTGTTTGTATAAAGCTACTTACAGAAATAAAATCATTTATCATTAATTTATCACAAAATCATTTAACGTGCCGCTCGTGTAACCGAGCACCGTACTCAGTAGACGCGTCGGCGGCGGCCGTCGACGACGCAGTTGCCTCTGCCGTAGACGCGTGCTGCTCACATGCGAGCACTAAGCAACCAGACAACTAACGGCTAATTCTCATAGTTAAAATAACTTTCAAATTCCAGTTGCAATCTCTTCTCAGCGACAATCGTTGTCCAAAACTTGCATGACCGCGACATAAGTTGTAGCTCGCAAGTTCGAACCCAGACAGGCGCTTTACTTTGTGTAAATTATTTCATCACTACTGCTCTCAAAACGGTGAAACAAAACATCGTAAGGAAACCAGCATGTCCTAGAACCAAAAATTCGAAGACATGTGACATCTAGCAACCCGCACTGGGCCCGCGTGGGGGATTACGGCCCACTCCCTCTCACAGTGGAGGCCTGTGTCCCAGCACTGGACACACTACAGGCTGATTATGCTTAAAATTGTTGCTGAATTCTCCTATTGTGTTGGTACGAACTGATTGTAGACCTACGATCAGTCCGTGCCAACACAATAAAAGAATTCAGCAACATAACCACGCTACAACTTGCCTGTTGCTCAACCATTACCGTTGTGTGCAATATTCGTAGACTAATCGAATTACAAGCAAATAGCACAATGTTCCACTAGTTACAATTGATTTAAAACCCAGTACAAATCCACGCAAATCCAATGGAAACCCGTTAATAAAGTGCTACTGTTGGTAGAGCTAACTTTTCGCATTACTTGCCCGTTTGTTTCGCATGAATTTGTTTTAGTACCAATGTATCGCGTAATATGGTGCTACTGGAAAATACTGCATAAATTAACGTTTTCAAGTATACTAAGCGCCCATATAGACGTCATAACAATATAACTCCTCTATTGTTTCTGTTTCAATGTCCTTGAGAGCGTTAATTAGTGTTTACAGTCAGCTAACTAACCCTTCACGCAGACTAATATAAATATAGGGATATTCGATTATTTGTAAATAAAAATAATAATGCTAAAATCTCACAAGATAATAAAATGCAGTCAAGGAAATTAATTCTTAGGCCTTTTCGCTGATTTGTCGGTACGTCAGCGGTGTGGGATCAGCATGCTCGGTATACCCGGTACCGAAAGCTCACCGAGCGCCTATATTTCAATGAGCGTTTTCTGATTGGCTCAGTATGCACGTAAATGGTGCGGTATCGTTTCGGTTTACCACGTCTCGGTAGAAACATCCAGTGCCCACTCGGTGTTTACAGAGACACGTCACACGTTTTCTCGCGAGGATTTATTTAAGCGAGACTGCGCAAATTATACAGAAAACATAACGTCAGGTTCGTAAATGAAAGCAGTGCGTATCGTTTCGGTATACCAAGCATACTTTACCGCACCGCTGCCTCACCGACAAATCAGGAAAGGGCCTTAAATTGACAAGTAAATTTGCCACTTTATAGCCCTTTCATACAGCTCAAAGCAGAATGACAGTTGTGATTGGAAATTACGGACCTACGTATATTTATTTTCATATTAATAAATGAATATTAGACTGTCTCGTTGGTCTAGTGGTCGCAAGCGCTACTGCTGAGCAAGAGATCCTGGGTTCGATTCCAGGTCAGGCAACGTGTTATTGGGTTTTTCCATCTGAAATTTCTCAGTGGCAGCCCGGAGTCTGGATTGGTGCCCGGTTGATGGCAAAAGGCTGGCCACCTACCTAATACATGGGACTTATACATAACTGTCGAAATGTGCGTGCACTATAAGGTACACCTCAGCCTAACCCTTTGGGGATTACATTTTTTGTTCTGATATCATTAATAAGATCAGTTATAATACAATATCTCGAGCACCAAAACTTTAAACAAATGTCCTTAAGTGATTTAATTCTATTTTGAGCTCTTTTATGCTACAAAGGCACTAAGTATACACCACTTGAATATAAAAGAATATTTACAAAAATTGAATTTGAATTTTTATTTTTTTTTATTTTCATAGGCCCTATTCGCCAGCCTATTTCTTTAAATTATTACGGCAGTCATTTAATTTTTTTTTTTCAAAGAGATGTTTATTTACTAACAGATTATTAACATAAAAATATAATATCCAAACCTAACTAAAACTATTAAAAAACTAAAATATGAAGTCGAAAAATTCCTCCACATCGCTGCCAACTGGTAATGTACCCAAGAGACTAGCCTGGACTGGCTCTGGCCAGCCCTTGGGTTACCGGAAGTGTTAACCATTGGTTTGGAGATTTCATTGAACAAACCATGAGCACTCGAACCCAATGACCCGAGGGTTTCAAACCCAAATGGCTAGAAAATATTATTACCGAAAAGGCTATTATACTTTTGCTGCTTGAGGTTTTCCGCAGTCGCAGTAGCAGCGCTAGCATAGCACGCCGAGCCAGGACGATGGGATGGCGCCAGAGTATCGACACAATTTGCGTCCCACACTAAAGGCCTACCCACCTTCCATGGGAATAAAGGCACGCCGTCCGGCCTCTTTCTATCGTCGTGTGTCAAGCCATTGGATTCTAATACAGCTGGAACGCCGACGGTGACAAGGGCTCGTCGGATGATGTCATTAATGATCGCGTGCCGGGCTAAGTGACCCGCACCTTGGCTGCAAGACAGACCGTGGTGTCCGAGACTGTTGACAACTTTGCCACAGTGACAGCGATGAGGAGAACACCAAGGGGCCCTTAGTCGCAAGAAAGCAGCGAGGCGGAAAGTATTGTCGTTGAACAAAGTGCCTATGTTCGACTATGGTAGTGCATGAAGCCACAAACCCGACTCCCACTTACCTATAGCCAGCAGGCGCGCACGCTCCGCCGTAAATTGTTCTGTACTACTCTGCAAAGTGGCTCATCACACCGTCTCTGCGAAGATGGATTGTCGCGTGGATCTAGATCCCAGCAAGCTAGTCTCCAGGAGTCTATAGCCTCGGTTAAGCACGGCACATCAAAATTAATCAGTGTGGAGGCTAGGATTTTCCTGAATAATTTCTCAGTGCCGAGGACCGAGGATATGAAAGCCGGTAAATTAATAGTAGAAATTTTGCGGACGCCGAGACCTCCTATACGAATGGCTACCCGGCTTGTGCTTGAAGCTCGATCGTCCAAGGCCATGTTTAAGATCGAAGGTAATGTATGTCAGATAATTTGCTCCATTTTGTCTAAAAGGTGAGTGTGCTTCCATAAATGGGAAGTGCAAATGAAATATGTTAATTAGGGCCAAAACAGCAGTAATGGATTAAGGTTATGGCCGAATGCATGACATGTTAATTTAGAACAATATTTCTGAAACGTCATTTCATTAAATAACCTATTCAAAAAATCTTAACCGTAAACAAAAAGAGCCACCCTTGTTATTCCCTCATAATATTTTTAATTTTAAACTGTTCTACGAGTTAATCGGATTTTGGCAAGGATTTCCGCTGCATCTGTTGTTCAAAGTTTAAGTGAATTTTGATATCATTTCGTCAGCGTTTTTAAAGAATACAACCAACAGCTGTTCTGAATTTTAAAATGTGGTTTAAGATGTTAAAATTTTCGTATTCGTTGACAGTTTTGGCTTTCCAAAAATATACACTGGGAGCTTGAATAAAGATTAAAGTATATCCAACATGCGTAAGCATGCGTGGTGATACTATGGTGGTGATTAATGCATGCTTCTTCTCAGTTTGTAAAGAGGTTTTAGACGGTCTTAATTCTACTGTAAGCTTATTTCACTATTTATGATTCGATATCAATTGCGTTAAGTACTTTCACACATAATATAAACTGACACAAAATTATTCGATGCCAAAAGTAATAATAAATATTTAGCTCAATAATAAGATTTAAAAAAAAGAAGAATTAATCGACTTTTTTGCTGACTGTCAGTACCTATCATAATTAAGAGTTTATGGACACACAAAACTGTCTATAATCCATACCTACATTATTCATTTCTGATGGTAAACAAACTCTATACTTACCTACTATTTGCTGTGTAACATGATGCTGGTGACATTAGACGAATCGTTCCTTTTTCACTCTTGAACGTTACCACGATTTACAATCATGACAAGTCAAACCGTTTACTTCGCACAGAATCTCTTAACCGATTCATGGCCAATGACTCAACAGTTGAGTCATTAAAAAACCTTTAGGAAGGCCGATGGCTCAGAAAGGCTCAGATGATGCCGAGACGAGATGATGCTCAGATGATGCTCAGATGAGGCCGATGACTCAGAAAGGAAGGAGGAAATTGGCCATGAATCGGTTAAAGCAATCGCGCTGGCTATCAAAAGTTGCTTCAAAGTCGCCGAAGTCAAATAACATTGATCCTCTGCCATTAGTACGTACTAGAAACTAATCGACAATGATGTTAGTACAAGTTTGTTAATTGTAGCTGTTGTTAGGTTAATTACAACATTCCCGTTTAACTGGTGTAGTTTTGTCAATGGAATTAATTCTGTGATTTTCATGTCAAGACCAACTTATCTTTCATACCTATTATTTCTATTGACTTTAGATAATAGGAAGGACCGAACAAGTCTGTCGCATGTTGGATGAATCATGGGCTAAGGGCTAAATCTACCTCAATGTGGGTCCCAGAATACGTCCAGCTACTTCGAGATAGACACAGGAGAAGATGGCGGAACTAGCTTACGCCTACAGACAGGTTTGATCCACACTAGCTCAAGACAGAGAGGAGTGGAAAGGAGAAAGGGAGGCCTTTGCCCTGCAGTGAGACGACATGGGTTAAAAATAAAATAAATAAATAGGTATGGCGTGGTTGGCGGCAAATGGGCGGCCCATCCTGATGGCAAGTGGTCGCCGCATTTGGACATCTGCTATGCTACCAGATTCTTATTATTATTTTATTTTGTTAGTTAGATATTGTGGTGTGCGGTCTCGACTTCGAGGTGTGTTGGGGGAACTTTCTCGAAGATACTTATAAATTTAAAGACCGTTACACTCAATGAACTGGTTTATTAGCTTTAGCAGCTATTATAATAATATTTTTAATTCAACAGGTAAAGACTGGGGCTAAAACTATAGTGACTCGATACAGAACAAAATCACTATCTGTCATTATTTTTCACCTATTCTAAATTCCAATTGAAATCAGCGTTTGTCTAACCAGCCAATGTCATAATCCAAAGAGGATTCTTGCGGAAGGCAGGCTCAACTAAGGCCTCTACAGTACCTAAGTACGTATCAATGAATACATACATAATTTGTATATTTCTTTGAACTTTATGTTGACTTGCTTTTCTTTGATTTTGTTTTTAATTATGTTTTTTTTTTTACGTTCTGCACTCAATTGCATTATCAGACTTTATAATACCTATTAAGTATATCTTAACTTTAACTGTTTTGTAAATTAACATGTCCTTTATAAGCGAGCCGGGTGATCTGTAACTCAGGACCCTCCTACCTCAGACACCTTTCTCTATTTAAGATTGTGCATTTTATTAACCGGTACCTGTAATATGATGTTGAGATAAATAAAGATTTATGATTATGATGATTATGATTCATCGCAGGAGCGTACGGTTTCCATCCCAGAAACTATGTTGAAATGTCGCATGTGTCTATAATCTGTAATTAGTATAGGCAACCTCGTAAAGGCTAATATTAAATACTAGCACTTCCCGCGCGACTTCGTCCGCGTGGATTTCGTACTTTAGTACCCCGTTAGGGGTAGATTTTCAAAAAACCCTTCAACATGTTATTCTTTATTTTCGGTCTTAAGTATAAATACTGAGTTTCGAGTTGATTGAAACTCGCATTAAAATTCTCCCATACAAACTTTGACACCCCCCAATCCCCCTTTATAAAAACTAAAAATGAGATAAGTATTCGTGCCAAGTTTCAAGTTTATTAGCTTGAGAAATAAGATTTTTCATACAAACCAAATTCCCCCTATTCACCCCCTTAAAGGTCGAATTTCCAAAATTCCTTCCTTAGTGAACGCTTACAACATAAAAGGCATCAACTGCCAACATTTCAAGTTTTTCAAGTTTAATCTTGAGGAGCTCGTGGCTAAGTAATAACAGCCGCACGGGTCGATCCATCAGGTTAAGCTACGCTTGTCGGGGTTGGTTCGTGGATGGGTGACCATCTTTACATACCGAGACTCCTCCGTGCCTCGGAAAGCACGTTAAGCCGCTGGTCCCGGCTGTCATTCGTAGATCTTTGACAGTCGTTACGGGTCGTCAGAAGCCCGAAAGTCTGACAACCAGTCTTACCAAGGGGTATCGTATTACCCAGTTACTGGGTTGTGGAAGTCAGATAGGCAGTCGCTCCGTGTAAAATACTGGTATTCAGCTGCATCCGGTTAGATTGGAAGCCGACCCCAACATAGTTGGGAAAAGGCTAGGCAGATTGATTGTTTTGTAGCCTCTGCGTTGATGAATCAGTCAGGACAAGTAATTATATATGTATGATTAATTTAGTGCGAATTATTTTCAACAGTGACAACATTTACCACCACCACTACTAACACTTATTAGATGCTCTTCAAACCGGAACAAGGTCAATTGGCATGATGGTAGACTTCCCCGAACGAGGTGCTTCACAAAGGCCTCTACTGCTACTAAAATGTTTATGCCAAAAACAAGTACATTTTATAATGAAATTCTATCGTGGCTGGTTTAGGTATCTACCCAAAGATTTAGATCATTAGATTAGCCCTACCGCGTCAAAAGATGGTCGCGTTTCTGTTTCGTTTTGATACCCCTGACACACACAATGTCGCATACTGCCAAAGAAACGTCATTACGCGGGATGTGTGAGTTCAATCTTCACAGTACAGCCGCTATTTGCGCGGCATACATAAATAAGTACAGTGTGGGCCAATATAACGATTTAAATCTATGTGTCCACCTACCTCTGTCGCTATTTTGTTTAACATTTGAAAGACTACAAACAAAATTATTTGGAAACCTATTTCAGCTCCAGGCTATTTGTGTCAACCTCATATAAACGCGTAAATGTCACCAGAGAACTATTCTATTTTTACTTTAAGCTGTACGGAAAAGGAGTAGATAATACACATAAGTATGGCTTTATGCTCACGCAGTGCCCCAAAGTAATTTCAAGCTTTGTTTACAAGTATCTACCTACCTACTTTATTAGGTACGTTTTTGGTATAGTTGACCTTGTAATTGCCTGCCCTAAGGTTGAATGTCACTTGCTCGTCATAAAACGACAAGGTCTATTGGTCTATGTGACAGTTAGGTAGTTTCAACCATAGTAAAGTTTCAATTTAATAAATAATTAGTCTAGGGTGTAAAAATTAACCATTGTAATGTTATTAGATTAATTGCGGGGTGAGAGCCTGATAATCTGTCACACAGGGTATCCTAGTATGGACGCCAATCTCTCACAAAGGATCATATTTTACGCTTTTTGTCAAAACGCTATGATTTCTTGTCTCTATGTTGTTTATGTGAACCTTTGTGAAGAGAGAAATAAATAAATAAATAGTAATTGAAATAAATTAATTTCCTGGGAATGGTTTTCAAAAGTGATAATGCAATAACGAGGTTGTCTACACAATTTTTGTTTAAAGTACACAAATACCTGTAAGTACCTGCTTAAAAATAAGTAGGATTTTCAAAGAGTTTACTTTCTGTGACACCATTTTTGGTATTTTTGAAGTGTAAACTTCTTTAGGCGCGCTGAGCGATTTTTGGTAGGGGAAAATCTTACAGTTTCGCGTCACCGACATGCGACATGCTATGTTGTTAGCGGGAAATCTTACGGATTCCCGTCACCGACATGTGACATGATATGTTGGTAGGGGGAAATCTTATGGGTTCGCGTCACCGACATGCGACATGCTATGTTGGTAGGGGGAAATGTTACGGGTTCGCGTCACCGACATGCGACATGCTATGTCGGTAGGGGAAGATCTTACGGGTTCGCGGCACCAACATGCGACATGCTATGTTGGTAGGGGGAAATATTACGGGTTCGCGTCACCGACATACGACATACTATGTTGGTAGGGGGAAATCTTACAGTTTCGCGCCACCGACATGCGACATGCTATGTTAGTGCGGGGAAATCTTACAGTTTCGCGCCACCGACATGCGACATGCTATATTGGTAGGGGGAAATCTTACGGGTTTGCGCCACCGACATGCGACATGCTATACATAGTTTTACGTTTAAGTTTTCACTTCTGTTGGCAGTCCCTCCCTCCGACTGCATATTTTTTAAATTCACGTATGTAATTAAAGGACTGTAGTAGGTAGATGAGATGTTTGAAAGGTGGTTATGTGAGTTATTATTCACTTTGAAGTAAAGTAAGTCAGTTGTTTTTTCTATCGGGTCAAAGACTTTTATCTAAAATATATATATACGAGTATTATAATATATAAGATAAGTTTTAGTTTATGCGAAACCCGAAACACGTGTCTGGTATTTTTATGTAAAGAATCTATGTACAAAATTTCAAAACTGTATAATAAAAAATCACAAAGTTAAAAGCTTGTCATGTGATCTGGTTCTCCGTACAAAAACATGCTCACCACGCGGCGTCCCCGCGCTACCCGCGCCTCCAGCAGCGTCGTCTTGCGCTCATTGATAATAATTTGGCTGTAGGTACCTAACCGTACGGCGATTGTATTGTAACTACTGGTGATAACATTTTCCATCACACTTGCAGGCTTTGGACTGTCGTAAGTGTAGGTAGATATTATTGTGTTCTTTAATCGTAAATGCAGCCGTAAGTGATAAAATGTAGTCAATGCGATTTGGTGCACCTTATGCCAACCACGTAAAGTCCAAAGTGGATGAAATGTGTTAAACATCGCATTACATAACCACAGCAGGCTGTAGGTACAAATAATAATTTTCTACAACTAGCCATCTTGGCGTTTAAAACTGTTAGTCATCACTATTTTACAATAATTGTCTTGATCACTAATTACAATGCCGTGCCATTTTTGTGTACTGGACGTTTGTGTATGAGAAAGACATGGTTGCACGATACTGTGTTTTGCGCGTATGATTGCGGATAGAGTACGTAGTGTCGCTCGGTGTCCAACTTGTAACCTTTTTAAAATATTTTTGGGACAAAATATAACACGATGTAAAAATTATTGGAATCGATTCAGTTACTTATTCTGAACAAACTATATTCAGGTTTTGCATATACTAAAAATAATTTTGTATAAATAACTGCTTTTAAACAAGGCACATTTGCAGTCGTCTCCACGACGTCACAGAGAACGAGATGACGGCGCCGAAGTAGCGATACATACCTTACTATGACCGCATGTCCACCGCACGTCCTTCACCCGAGTGCCGTCATCCCGGCCGCTAAAGTTTCGAGTAGTTTGGCGTGACCGCTAGAACTCGGCGCGAGATTGTGAATTTGTGACGGGCCGATGTGCCGGCAATACAAGAAACGTTTGGTCTTGTCCACACGCTGTCTTCTCCCGACTTTTGTTTTGTCTATCATAGATAGATAAATAGAATACTCTTTATTATGCACACCATAAATATAACAGATATAAAAGTAGAAAATTTGGGCGGTCTTATCGCTAAGAGCGATCTTTTAAAGACAACCTTTGGATGAATTTAGGGAGAAAAGAGAGACAGAACTGCAGGTAGTCTGTGGTGTACCATTTACATAATTATATATAACAAATACATACATACATAAAACATTTACTTATATAAATAGATATATATAAAATAATAATCATAAAACACGTACAAAGAACATAAAAATGACTTATCATAACATTCTGAAACACCGATTTCCGTCGCGGTGGACAAACAATCGCCGTCACCGGGACGTCACGTTCAGTTCGAAAAAACTGGTTTCTCGGGGAAGTCCCGGTGACGGCTGTGGTGAAAAGCCGAAAAATCTTTGTAAAATTCTAAACCACTGATTCAAATGTTTGCTTTAGACATTAGATTGTTTAATGAAATTACTCTCGAATGGATGAATACACTATTCACAAAATTTGAGTGGTAGCAGCTTTGAGTAAACGAACCGTGAAAATATGAAAAATCTAGTAACATTATTCAAAGTAGGATCGTCGCACGCTTATTTAGTTAACTTTGCTTTTCATAAGCTGTGAATGTACTCAAAGGTTAGAGATTTCATTTCATTCGTTTCAGTTACTATGTAACAATACCTTTTTAGGTAATATTAGCCCGAGAACGATGACTGCTGAACGTAAACAGAACTCTTACCGACCGGTTAATGGAATTTTGTTATAGGTAATAATCAGTTTTAGGTCCGTATTACAAAACGTTCCTCAAGTCCAGTTCAATCGTCAATCAGTCGATCACTGCTTAAGTATAGAACCAGTTCTTGAGCACCGTTCATATTCCAGAACGGTAACCAATGTATACTCAGCTGAATCGAGTTTCAAATTGAGCCTCAAGCAGAGATATGTATTTTCTATTCATCAGCCTGTTTTCGTTTACAATTTATTTAATTTACCTACATTGTTCTGTTATTCATAGGATAAGAAATATTGAAATGTACCATAAGAGCCTAATTATTTAGTAAATCAGTGTTAATTTGTCAGTCCCGAATGGTATAATGCCACATTTATTTATTTAAACTTTTCATACTTAAAATAGTACAAAGGCGGACTTAATGCCACATTAATGCAGTAAATCTGTTTGAAGTCATTTTGTAAGCAAAATTGTCAGACCTTTGTAGAGTGTGACAAGGATATTTTGGCGCCTAAATGACAATGGCAGGAGGCGCTGTTCGGGATCCCCTAGGGCCGATGCCAGCTAAGGTCGCGGGATGTTCAAAAGAGTTACCGTGGCCCCGGCGCAGGCAACAGAAGGAACATGGGTGGGTTTTAGTCAGTAAAAGTCTGACACGCCCTCCCGCTCCGCCCAGAGCGGGAGAAGTCATTTGATGATTTCCCATCCAAAAAAAAAAAAACGAGGCGCTGCTGTTGGGAAACATTTGTGATTTTTTTACAGAAATGGCGGCGTTAATTCCGATTTTGAGTACGTACGTAATGGGGTTAAAAGAAACTTTAAACATGGATAGCCTATCACCAACAAGATAGCCACTGTGTTGTTGCTGAATAAACTGATTCCGCAAGGAACATATTTGAACAATTCTGCTATCTGTGTACTGCCTTCGTGGTCGAATAAATATTTCACCACATCTTGTGAAAACCTGTAGGCACCTCTTTTTAAAGTATTCACAATTATATGGATCCTTTGTACCTATCTCATAAATACCTGAGAGGAACACTAAAGTTCAACGTTATATTTGAATCATCGTTGACTAAATGATTGTAATATATCCATTTTGATATGAATAGGTACTTCAATTCTATAACAATTTATTACCTCGACAACGCAGATGAACTTGATAAGAACAAAAATTGACATGACAATCTATGCTCAAGCGCGGTCTCGACCACACTTGAGTGATTACAGATCCAATCACTGCGTGGTTCGATTCACGAACTGAGTAACGATCTAAAATAAAGCCAAACTCAGCTGAACCAATGAATCAATGAATCTATGCTTGAATCTCTGAATAAATGAGTCTATGCTTGAGGAACGTTCCAAAATTAAAGCTTGACTCAAAATTAGTTTCCTTCTGTACAAACGGAACTTAGAAAAGAATTTTTGAACGCAGTTTTTTCTATTGTTTAGTATTCTTTTGTCATATTTTGCAACAATCAGCGGCTATAAAAAAAAATCCGATTTTTGTCCCCAGTAGAGGTCTGGATTTGTGCCCGGTTGATGGCAATAGGCTCGCCCTGGGACTTAAATATAACTGGCAAAATGTATGTGTGCACTGTATTATGATTATAGGCGTGATGTTATGTGTTAATTTCCGAACGTGCAAAATAGACTATATCACTTTGATTTCGGCTTTTTTCACAATCAAAGTTAATGATTGACAACCCTAATTCTAACCTTCAAAAATATAAATAAGTTTTACTAACCGTGTTCAAGTTCATGACCCGTACAATTTAGTTTTAGTTCAAAAGTCATGCTAAAGTCAGTTAATGCTTATCCAGGCTTAAAATATAATTCGAATAATGCTTAGTAGGATTTATAGTTACGTTAGTTTGTCCGATTATTATTTGACGGTTTTGAGTAAATATTTTCGATTTGTAGTTTAAGTTTCATATTCACTTGCGTGGACACTGACAGTCGGGCTGGACTACAAATTCAAGGTCGCTCAGCGCACTACGGAGCGGGCTATGCTCGGAGTTTCTTTGATGAATAAAATCAGGAATGAAGTTATCCGGCAAAGAACCGGAGTGACCATAGCTTGCAGGATAAGCAAGCTGAAGTGACAGTGGGCTGGCCATGTTTGGTGAAGGACCGATGGCCGGTGGAGCAGACGAGTCCTGGAGTGGAGACCGCGTATCGTTAAGCATAGTGTGGGAGGCCACCCAGCTAGATGGACTGACGACCTTAAGGAGGTTTCTGAAACAGACTGGATGCGGAAGGTGGAGGAGAGGGTGTTGTTGTGCAGATTGGGAGAGGTCTATGTCCAGCTGTGGACTGCGATAGGCTAAGTTGATTGACTCACTTGCGATTCTTTATAAAGCTTTTTTGTTCATGTAACTGTCCCCTTTAGCTATTTATACTTTTACTAGCAACCCGCTTATGCTTCATACGGTTGCAATGGCGATAGTGTCTAAATATTGAGATTTCTGTTCTCTATCTGAGTTTAATATGCATGTTATATAAAGATATATCTTCCGGAATAAATTCTCTAAATGAATATGAAAACTGCATCAAAATCCATTGTCTAGTTTAGAAGAACAACGCGTTCACTCAGACATGACATGAAAAGCGACTTCAATTTATAATAAAATAAAAATAAATAAATAGTGTTTTATTATAGGCGAAACAAAAACCCATATACAAAAAAAAATTAAAACATGGGGGTATGTAAAGGTACCGATACTCTTCAAAACAATAAGTCAATCGTCAATTTTTTGTCGTCATTTTTTGTTAATAATATTATTATGTATAGATGTATAAAAATGCTTTTACAGGACGTAACAAAAAGGTACAGCTCGTACAAAATTACCGTTAAATAGCCGTTTGTAAATTATTTTATTTTAATTCCTTTGTAATTTACATTTCATGAACACGCATCATTTGAATGTTCACTTAGTACATTACGTTTTAACAATAATTAACTGAGTTGACATGCAATCATTATTGCAATAAATAAATTCGTATTTCATTTGTGAAGTTAATTTAATGAATGGTTATTCATCATCAATCATTTATTTCGGAAAACATCCATATCGTGTTAGTATTAGAACTTACCAAACTATGTTAATAAGTAGCATGAAAATAAAAAAATAAAATCAAGATTACAAAATTAAAATTAAAATCAATTGCAAAATAATAATTACAATAAAAAAATGAAAAAAAAATAATAATAAATAATAATACCAAAATTACAATTAAAAAAAAAAAAAATAATAATAATCTGTGGCCCGACTGTCAAGGTGACGGTCAAAAAACATTTTTCTCCGTAAAATTTTTTTGATTTTTAATTTTATTATACCACAATGTTATATTCTGTACCCATACACCACCCCTTGAAACCCAAGATTGAAATAAAAAACAAAAATTAGCCAGGATGCAAGAAGGAAATACGGAGAAAAAAATAGTACAATGTTGACGAGAAGTCGGGCACGACAATTGACCCAAAACACACACCCAACATCTTCGGGTTCGTCGCTCAGCTCCGCCTCGCAGTTACCGGAACCTGCTCCAGATGTGAGTCCAGTGATATCGGCCGCTGCAGTTGCGTCGAGCTCGAGCGACGAATACTTCTCTCCGCCGACGACACCACCACCAGTACGTCGGCGTGGAAGAGGCCGACCACCGGCCAGCTTAGGACTCCGAGGCCCACCGGCCTCTGATAGGGTCCCCGCTCCCGGTGGAAGTGTGCAGCGCATGAGGTGGACACAAACTGTCAACGAAAATGTCATGCGCGCATACTTTGGGGCTACAGAGGGGGGAAGTAACTTGACTGCGTACCGTGGTCGGATGCTCTCTCTGTTTCAGGTGCTTGAGCCAGCTGTCAACGTGACGGCGCAACGACTGTCGGATCAGGTGCGGGTCATCCAGCGTAATCATATGTTAGATGACACTGTACTTGATCGCCTGCGACGTGAAATACAGAGTAGCCATGTCGTCGCCCACCCGTCACAGACTGTTATTGCACCACAGTGCAACACAAGTCAAGCTGACGAGGGAAGTGACGACAGGGCTACAAATGTAAGTACCCAGTGCAATGAGCAATTGAGGAGTGCTTTGGAGGGTGCGATTCGAGAATATCGGTTCATATCGCCCGAACTTAGACCACGCTTACCTCGTTTGCCCATGCATAACAAAAATAGGGCGCTGGTGGCCGTCCTGGATTCGCAGTTGTCAAACTATTTTGATGACTGCGAAGACCTCACCGATACTCATTCGATTTTGTACTGTGCGGCTGTAGCGGCATGTCGTGTAGCTCACGTCAAATTTGCTAATGACTCTAGAGCTACACGACCAAAACCAGCCGTACCAGCTTGGCAGTGCAGAATTGAGCGCCGTATTGGTGAGGCCAGATCGCTCATCGGCAAACTAATCTGCTTCAAGGAGGGCAATACTCGCCCTAGAGTGATGCGCTTTGTGAGGCGGGCGTTCTCAGGGACCGATATTAGCCCTCAGGACTATATATCGCGTGTCACAGAGCGCATCGACTTCCTGAAGCAGAAAGTGTATGCATGGGCGAACCGTATTCGTAGGTATAAGAGGCGAGTAGAGCGATACACTCAGAATCGCACCTTTCAGAGCGATGAAAGGTGGGTTTATAGGACTTGGGAGCGACCGGACCAAGGTGTGACTGATACGCGCCTGCCGGATGATGATACCATGTGCTCTTTCTGGCGCAGTATCTGGTCGGTGCCTGTCAGCCACACCGAAAGTGACTGGGCTCGGGAAGTCGAGCGGGCCTGTGATCCAATACCAGAAATGGGGGCTATTACCATCTGTCCCCAAGACGTAGCTCGTGCAGTCCGTCCGTTACCTAACTGGAAGTCTCCAGGGCCGGACGGGCTGCACAACTTCTGGATCAAATGGTTTGCAAGATCGCACGCTCGCATGGCAGCTCAGTACCAGGCTGCTTTGGAGTCTGGTTCGCTACCCCAGTTCCTAACAACAGGAATTACCCACCTGCTCTATAAATCAGGTAACACCGCGGAACCCAGAAATTATAGGCCGATCACGTGTTTACGGACGGTCTATAAAGTTCTTACATCCATTTTGAGAGCTAAAATCAACAAACATATAGACACAAACTTCATCATGTCTGCCTCTCAAAATGGATGTAAGAATGGGTCCCGCGGTACTAAGGAGCTACTCCTCATTGATATGGCCATTAGCCAACAGGTTCGTCGTTCCCGAAAGGATCTGTCGACATGTTGGATAGATTATAAGAAGGCCTATGACTCGGTGCCACATACATGGCTCATGAGGGTGCTAGAGTTGTATAAAGTAGATGCAACTCTGCGCACCTTCCTGATATCGTGTATGGGGCAATGGAGGACGGTCCTTCGCTATCCAGGATGTCGAAATATCCAGAAGAATAGCGAGCCGATAAGGATTGAGCGAGGCATATTTCAGGGTGATAGTTTGAGTCCGCTTTGGTTCTGCTTAGCCTTGAATCCCCTAAGCACACTGCTGGAGGGTTCTGGTCTAGGCTATCGGCTGAGGAGAGGTGGTCAGGTTATATCTCACCTCCTCTACATGGATGACCTAAAACTCTTTGCCCCCAACAATTTGCAACTGATGGAGCTACTGAAAGTAACTGAAACTTTTAGTAGCGCTATCAGGATGGAATTTGGTGTGGACAAATGTGCGGTCATGCATGTAAAGCGAGGAGAGATTGTGGAATCCGAGGGAACCCAACTCTCGGATTCCATAAACCTTAGAGCCCTCTCCGCAACCGAAACCTATAAGTATTTGGGTATGTCGGAAGCGTTGGGCATTAATGCTGCTGACATGAAGCAATCGTTGAAGGAGCGCTTCTTTGGCCGCCTGAAGAAAGTATTTAATAGTCTTCTATCAGGCGGAAACAAGGTGCGCGCCTTCAACGGTTGGGTCATGCCGGTTTTGATGTACTCTTTCGGCATACTCAAATGGACTCAGACCGAACTAGACGCCCTGGATAGGAGGGCCCGTACACTGCTGACTGCATATCGAATGCATCACCCGCGATCATCGGTAATGAGACTGTATATCCCGCGAAAGTGTGGAGGTCGAGGCTTTTTAAATGTCAAGACCCTCCACAATCGCGAGATATGCAGTCTCAGGGAATATTTCCTTGAAGCCGACGTGGGGATGCATCGAGATGTGGTCGCAGTGGACAAGGGCCTCACCCCGCTCTCCTTGGCTAAAGAGAACTGGCGCAAGCCTGTAGTGCTTGACACTAACGATCGCCTGGAGGTATGGCAGAGTAAGGAGCTTCACGGACGCTTTTTCCGGGCCCTACATGAACCCGATGTAGATTTCCCAGCGTCCGTAGCCTGGCTGCGTTTTGGTGACCTCTTTGGGGAAACCGAAGGTTTTGTCTGTGCAATTATGGACGAAGTTATCATGACGAACAATTACCGGAGATTCATTGTGAAGGACGGCACGGTTGACATCTGTCGGGCATGCCACCGTCCGGGAGAATCAATCCGACACATCATCTCCGGGTGTTCTCGTCTAGCTAACGAAGAGTACTTGCATAGACACAACCTTGTAGCCAGGATTATCCATCAGCAACTTGCTCTGAAATACAGTCTCGTGGAATCGGAAGTGCCGTACTACAGGTATGTGCCCGACCCAGTTCTCGAAAATGGACATATCACATTGTACTGGGATCGATCCATCATCACTGACAGGACTATTGTTGCCAATAAGCCTGATATAGTGGTGGTGGATCGAATAGAGCGGCGCGCAATGATTATTGACGTAACTGTCCCGCATGACGGGAACCTCGTGAAAGCCGAGAAAGATTTTATTTTTTATTTTTATTTATTTATTTAAACCACAATTATAACACCTTCACAGATTGACCCAAGGCGATGTTATAACAATCTAAAAATATAAAAATAAATGACCTGTAAGCAAACTTACAAAGAATAATCTACTTACTACTATAACAATTACAAACATAGCAACGTTTATAATATCAAACCTGTTTCAATTATTATTTGTGCCATTTGAATGAATTTCGGCAGGTTTTGCCCAAATATATCCTCCGATACTGTAATAATGTTAATAATACGCGCGGCTCGTGACATAGGGGCAAACTTGAGTAAAACAAATCAAGTATCTTGACTTGGCCCGCGAGGTTGTCGACATGTGGGATGTGGACTCAGCGATCATTGTGCCGATAGTCGTTACAGCCAATGGCTTAATTGCCAAGAGCCTCGACCAACACCTAAGGAGGCTCTCGTTGGGCAGCTGGATTAAGGGCTTGATTCAGAAAGCGGTACTTCTGGACACGGCTCGCATTGTTAGGAGGTTCCTCTCTCTAGAGCCCTGACCGCCGGTAGCTTGGACTCTGTTCCCGATACCGGTGGGCTACTATTTTTTATATTTTTAAATGTTTTTTTATAATCTTTATATTCTAATATTTAAAAATATAATTTATGTGTATTTATTTTAATAAAGGAAATAATAATAAAAAAATAAATTAGAAATAAAACCAAAATTAAATTCAGTTGAGTCCAATCAAAATTAAACAAAATTAAATTAACATGAAATTAAAATTAAATCAAACTCAAATTAAAATCAAATCAAACTCAAATTAAAATTAAATCAAACTCAAATTAAAATTAAATCAAACTCAAATTAAAATTAAATCAAACTCAAATTAAAATTAAATCAAAATATATATATTTTTTTTAAAATAAAAATGTGTTAGTAGTGAGCGCCCAAAACAATGCGCATCCATTTATTTTGGATAGGGCAATCCGCACGCCATACAATCATCTGCAGGATGCCGTTGCTACTGCCTCGCACACGCTGTGACAAGGAAGCTACCCTTTTGCGCACAATCGCATGGAAGCCGTCCGTTCGCGCCTCCGCAAACATACCAGACGCACTACAATAGCGAGGTAACCGCATCAGCATCCTGAAAATGTTGTTATATTGGACACGCAGAGCATTAGCAGCCCGATGAGTGTAATTTATCCACAAACTGCTCGAGTAAAAGGATTGACAATATGCCTTAAAAAGAGTTATCTTTACTTCCCTCGAGCAGTGAGCAAACCTACGCGCAACCATGTTCCCCCTGACTGCCAATGCTCTGCGCTCCCTCTCAATGTCAGCATCATCCTGCAAATCGTCTGTCACAACGTGCCCCAAATACCTGAACCTGCTCACCACTGCTAGAACTGCACCATTAAGCATAATAGGCGGAACATGGAGTGGAGCACGTTTTCCACTCTTAAAAACCAGAACTTCACTCTTTTTACAGTTATATTTCAGTCCATGTTCCGCCGCGTACGCCTCACAGATCGCCACAAGTTTACGAACTGCGCTCACCGATGGGCCCAGCAGTACCATGTCGTCTGCATAACTGATGTTATTGACGCTAACATCATCCACGAAACAACCCACATGAGTACTGCTGAGCTCACAGAAGAGGTCATTAATATATAGGTTGAACAACAGAGGAGAAGTAATGCCCCCCTGCCTCACGCCACACTCCATGCCATATTCCTGGGAAAGAGCCCCCGCCCATCGTACCTGGTTTCGCTGGTACCGATACCAATGCCTTAACACTGATACAACCTCTACCGGCACACCAGCGCTCTCCAGCTTCATCCACAGTCTATCGTACAAAACAGTATCGAAGGCTCTGGATAAATCCAGAAAGCACGCGTATACCGGCGTACTCCTGTCAGTGTAATACCCGACAGCCTGCTTAACACACAAGATAGCACTTTCCGTAGAAAGTCCACCTCTAAAGCCGAATTGGGCATCGTGTAAATCCACATAAGTTTTAAGGGCAAAATTAATGTTAATGGGTAATTAAGCAAGCTGTCAAATACCTTGGCCAATACCGTAGCCAGCGATATATGCCGATAGTTGCTCCTATCTGATAGATCCCCGGTCTTGCACTTTACAACCGGAACAACGATCGTTCTGGTAAGCTCATCCGGCAAATAACCATGACACAAACAGAGATTGTAAAACATGGAGAGTACGCGCGGCAGGTGAACTCCTGCATTATGTTTATTGAAAACAACATTATGAATAAAATTTCTCAATGTATGCTTATTAAATGTATATTTAGTAGAAATGAGTAAATGTAGTTCCAAAAAGTACGTAGGTACCTATCTGCACGAATCCAGTCCCCGGGCTGCAACTGAAAACATCCAGTTATTAATATGGGAATCTCGACAAAACCTTACCCGAACCGGGATCGAACACTGGACCACACGCACACTACTTTTTTTTTCTGGATGGAAAATCATCAAATGACTTCTCCCGCTCTGGGCGAGGCTGGAGAACGTGTCAGACTTATAGAGGTATGAGGAACAGGGTGTGAAGTTCACTCATCCTCCATAGAAAAGGGAGGATCCTCCGACCAGACGGGTGTTGTGTCTGGTGGGCTACTGCCCGACGGTTGATGTCGGGATGTTGTATATATGCTAGTCGCGCGGTAAACTCTGATTGCGCGATGCAGGATTTTGTGTGACGTCAGTGTGATGCGTTCCAATGTGGCGATGTAGATGTGCCGCCACATCACTCCCCTCCGGAGACCGGAGGTCGATAGTGGGCTGAGTCGTGTATCTTGCGATGCTTGCCAGGGCCAGTTGAGGTTCCAGTGAGTCGGAACCGAGTGACGCATAGTTCGCGGTGAGTCGGAACTGTCTGCGGAGATGCCCCCAGTGAGTCGGGGTGGCGCTGCGTTATGCTCCAGTGCGTCGGATGTGGTACAGCGCCGGGTTGAGGCTGACTGCTGGCGTCGACCAGGAGAGGTTTGAAGGGCTCTGCTTGTTTGACCGGCCGAGAGTGCAGTGTGCTGTGCCAAGGTTGCTGATGAGGCTGAGGGTGATGACCAGGTATGCACGGTCGCTGCATGCTGGTGGTCAGGATACCCGTTGAAGCCGTGGGTGCTGGCTGGCTGTGTGACTCGCTGCTCGAAAGCTCGAGGAAGTGATGCTGATGACGTCACGCTGTAGTAGTTGCACGAAGGCTGCGCTGACGTTCATGTTCGGGGTCACCAGTATAGAGGCATGAGGAACAGGGTGTAAAGTTCACTCATCCTCCATAGAAAAGGGAGGATCCTCGGACCAGACGGGTGTTGTGTCTGGTGGGCTACTGCCCGACGGTTGATGTCGGGATGTTGTATATATGCTAGTCGCGCGGTAAACTCTGATTGCGCGATGCAGGATTTTGTGTGACGTCAGTGTGATGCGTTCCAATGTGGCGATGTAGATGTGCCGCCACAGACTTTTACCGACTAAAACCCACCCATGTTCTTTCAGTTGCCTGTGCCAGGGGCCACGGTAACTCTTTCGAACATCCAGAGGCCCTGGCTGAATAAATGATAAATTATTTTATTTCTGTAAGTAGGTTTATACAAACACTTTTATACGTCAAACATTTTTTTTTAAACTAGATGAGGCCGGCGTTTCCTATCTGACTACTCTGAGAAGAAAGGCCGAAACAAACTCAGAGGTCACAGTCTCTTTTAAAGTCCAGACATAATCTTGGTCAGATCATGTGAAGACCATGTAGTTTGGTGTCTGAAATGATCTTTTGAGGAAAGAACCACACAGAATAAGCTCGTAACCATTATTTTTTTGCAGAACTCTATGCGTTTCAGTCCGATATTTTACGTATACTTTCAAACCCAGAGCTCACTAACACTGATTTTGTAGTAGAAGCACAGCCTACACAAACATTATTATATGGCATTAATTATAACAATGCTTATACGACGAATTGAAAGCAAATAGTTGGCGTGTGGTTATGTAAGCAGGCCGCGTATGAACGTTTAAGCAACATGGCGCCTCTTTGACGGCAACTAAACGGTACTGTTTATGCACAAGTCTGTAGACTTCTTAGACAATGTTATGACTTCTATTGGAGCATCTTTTGTTGAGGCTTGTGCTTGACTACTGCTTTCTTAAAATAATCAATCGGTATCACCGAGTAAGTTTAGCATGCATAATAATGCATAATCAGCCTATAATGTTCCACTGCTGGGACACAGGCCTCCTCTCTTTGAGAGGGAGTGAGCTGTAATCAACCACGCGGGCCCAGTGCAGGTTGGTAGATGTCACATGTCTTCGAATTTTTGGTTCTAGGACATGCCGGTTCCCTCACGATGTTTTCCTTCAACGTTTTGAGAGCAGTGGTGATGAAATTATTTACACAAAGTAAAGCGCTTGCTGCGGTTCGAACCCGAATCGGGGCCGTTACCACTGGGGCACCACTGCTCCAAGTTTAACATAGGAGACAAAAATGAGGCAAATATTAAAAAAGTTCCTAATTCACTGTCAGAAAAGAAAGTGACTTAATGTTCTGACGAAAGCTAGTCAAGCTTGCTAACATTGCATGTAATAGACGATGAATCAAAAAACATAAATATAATGTTAATCAGAAAATTGTAGCTTAAAATGAAAGGTAACCAAAAAATTTAACCGACGAAAAAAAAACTGAAACTAAAAAATAAACCTTTCAGTCTTAATAAGCTCCTAAATTAATGTAATTAACAAATTTTGAGTCAGAGCCAAACAAACAATAAGTAAAGTAATGGCAGCTTGATTGATCATCGTTAATTTGATCTGCGTTGTTTGGCGCCGACTCAAAATTAATTAAAGAGCTTAGCAAGACTGAAAGGTTTATTTTTTTCCTTTCAGTTTCTTTTTTTTTCTAAAAATATTTTTAAACGATTTTATTGCTCGTGATGCTGACATTAATCGGTGTAATATTGTTATTATTTTTCCCAAATAAGGAATTCTGTTGCCATCGTCTGAACCTCGATGACAGTCATACCTCAGCAAGGTCTAAAGTTCTCAGGTGAATGAAATAAGTTGAAACATGACGTAGCTGCTGTAAAGTGCTGAGGGGCTCTCGCGATTGTCTTCCATCTTCAGTATCAGATCAACTCCAGGCCTATATTATGTTGTCGTGTCATCATAACTAAATATATGTGCAAAATTTCAACAGAATCGGTTCACAGTTGAAAATTCAGTAGGTGAAAAATCAATAATCCCCAATTTCTACATCAACTGCTAAAAGATCTGGAATCAGCATAGACCAAATACAAAGAACAGCAGGGTGGTCTCAAAACTCGGCCACTTTTGCTAGACATTATAACAGGCCTGTCGTTCAAGAACCAACTGTGTTCAGTGATGTGATATGGAACACTGTAAATAATATGGCTTGATTTTGTTGCTCTCATTTGATCATTTTTTTTAAATTTGTTATAAAAATTCTGTGATCTTAATAAATACCTTATTTTTGCAACCAAGTATTTACTTACCCATGAACACCCTGACTGACTTCAAACATCTACTCGTTAATGTCTCGGAGAAGGAGTAAGTAATGTGATTAAACGAACTTACCTTAAGTGAAGTTCTACACTTAGGGCTGGATTTTAGTTTTGAATGTTGGGACCAACTTCGAAGTATAATAGTCGGACTACTCTGTAAAAAGTTATGCGTAGTTAAACATAAAAAAAATATATACAAAGTATCCTAGAAATCGACCGACATACTGTAGGTGGTGATAGCTTTGGTCAAAACCTCCCAAAATAACAAAACATAATAATATGTTTCACAAAATCTTATAAAAAAATGTTTATTTATTAACAAAAAAATATTTGAAGAAAAAAATCAAATAATAGTGAATTTATGTTAAATTTATAAGTTTTTGTGAAGAATCAAAGGTAATTACGGATAGAGTAACTATTTAATAATATTTTGATGGAAAAAATTATTAATAAAAATATTTTACTTACACATAAAAGTCAAAAGAATGACGCATGGCGGTTATTTTGATTTTTTTGAAAATCTTGATATCTCGAAAACTATAAGATTTTGCGGAACATATGTTTTGTTATTTTGGGCGGGCTTTACCTAGGATTATAAAATAATGCCAATTATTTCTATAGCGAACACCTTTTTAATACTTTGTATCAAAACTTCAGTCCCACTTCCAACACAACGAAAAAGAGCTCGCGAACACTTTAAAATTCATCACCCACTTAAAAAACATTTGAACGTTTAAATTTTCATGGCAGTCATACATAGCTGGTCTACATAATTCTTTCTCTGAATTACTAATCTACATTGCAAAGGTAATAGATGCTGTGCTACGGGATGTGTTCCTACTAACAGTGTATTTGCTTGGCTTATTTGAATTTAGTTTGGATATGTTTGATTTGGAAATGATGTGTCTGTGTTTTAGTCCTGAAAGTGAAAATTCGACAGGTTTGGACAGGTTTATTACAGATTGCTGAGGTACTTGTTTGAAAGATTACTTGTGTTTGATCCCAAAATATGATGATTAAGGGTATATAGGATTATTTTAAATTGACTAGCTATATTTCGCAGACGCGATTGGTATCGATAACTAAACATGATAAAACAAAAATAAAAAAATAATTTGATGATTTCTTGTGAGGTCATCGACCGCAGTATACTCACTTGAAATATCAGTTTAAAAAATCCGTTTTTTCTTATGTACACTTCACAGACGAGATGGGAATCGATATCTAAACACGATAAAACATAAGAAAACACATTTTCTCAACTTATACTTCAAATAACTAACAGTAGTCATTGACCTCCCAAAAAAAAACATTAAATAACTATTTCGATATCGATACCCATCGCGTCTGTGGAGTTTAGCTAGCCAATTTAAAATAACCGTGTATAATTTAAAGTATCTTAATGCCTACAGTAAGATCTGATGGCATCATAATGAAGAGTGGGAGAAATTCAAATCGGCAAACAAAAGTCATTTATGCAAACTAGGCTGAGAATCAGCGCTATTTGAACGTCACAATTACATGAGACAGTGTCCCGAAAATGCCCATATAGCTGCAACTTGAAGTTATAACTGATAAACTAGGACCTTCGAAGTAATGTTATTATACTAATAACAATACCAAAACCATGGTCAGCAAGACGACCAGTCACCACAAGCAGAACCCGTTCACGAGCATTACGCAAAGATCAGCCATTGCCGATCGCCCAATATCTTTAAAAAATTCTCTCAAGAAACTCTAGCACTTAGCTGGTAAGCGGAACATTTTATTTTTTTTCATTTAAAAAAATATTATTATAGGTGATTCTACCTTAGCTTAGAAGCCATTCAAAACCATACCAACTGTTAAAGCCTCTATTAAAATCGAAAAAGTATCAAAGGTTGAACACCACGAGCCAATTAAGTACAAGCATTTATTACTAAACCCTAAAAAGTAATAAAAAATCTCGCATACATTTTAGCTTTAGCACCAAACAATACCACACATGCCTTTCTATTTAACCCAGCAACAATAAACGTTGGGAAAACAATTGGAAAATAAAACAAAGTACGGTAGTCAGTAATTGCTTTTAATAATTAACAGGCGCGAGTGAATCAAGCGATCACGGTGCGTTTCCAGCTACAAATCACTATGTGATTGTTGGTACAAGTTAAGAGGAAACGATGTCATGTTGATCGTCAGCACTTGATTTATTTTCTTTGCGTCTGCCGTTTGCGAAAGGTTTTCTGAAATCTAACATAAAATCACGCCTGTAATCCCCAAAGGGTATGGCCAGAAGTGTACCGACCGATACACACACATTTCGCCAGTTACATTTAAGTCCCGTGTAATAGGGGGTGAGCCTATTGCCATCAAGCGGGCAAAAATCCAGACTCCAGGTTGCTTCTGAGAAATTTCAGATGGAAAAACCCAATAATACTTTGCCCGACCCGGGAATCGAACCCAAGACCTCATGCTTAGCAGTAGCGCTAACGACCTCTAGATCAACGAACGAGGCATTATCTTGCTTGTTATAGAAGTAAGTTTGTAATTATTGTTTAACGACAAAGACAGATCGCTATTGATGGTAAACAGCATAATTCTATCTGTCCTTGTGTCAGGTCGGTAAGATTCCTTAATTTCTCATAGATGATTGGGACGTTAAAACAATAGATAGATAGGTTTTTCTATCTCCAGTATGCCAAAACTGGTGATAGATAGGTTATTGGTTCGGCCGTACGTAATCTCTAAGCTGTAGTAACTATTCTTCGAGATACATAGGTACGTGATGGTATGTGTTAAAGCCAATCTGTAAAACATTATACATCGGAATGGTTACATATTATGTACTAGCTGTGCCCCGCGACTTCGTTTGCGTGGAAGTCGTAAGATATACAATACAGGGTGGCGATTAGGTTATCACATTAATTGAAACCACGCATTTAGTACATGATTCTGGACCCCGCTGCGTTGAAATTTTTCGTCGGTTATTAAAAAAAAAATTTGCTGCTCCATACATTTTGACCTCGTAGGTAGACAAAAATGTATGGAGCAGCAAATTTTGTTTTTTAATAACAGACGAAAAATTTTAACGTAGCAGGGTTCAGAATCATGTACTGAATACGTGGTTTCAATTAATGTGATAACCTAATCGCCACCCTGTATACTAAAATAACAGCCACATTTTAATAAAACTCCCTCGTCCCCCGACCCGCCGCGTTGCATCGCCTGCCCGCGTATTACTTCGTTTTCGCTTAGTGTTCTTTCTGACTTTTAACTTTTTTCTCGGCTCCTAAGGGTCGTAGCGTGATGTTAAACAGCCTATAACTATCCTCGAGAATTGGGCTACCATTTGGTGCACCAATTCTAAAAGTTTTTCAAACCCAACTTTTTGTTTACAGTTTCATGGGTTTTATTTTTTTTTGCGTGGAACCCTAATTATTTTTCTAAAATAAAAGTAGCCTTGGTTACTCCCCGTAACATCAACTATCTGCCAATGAAGGCCCCGTAAAAATTTGTCTAGCCGTCTCGGAGATTAGCCGGAACAAACAGACAGACAGACAGACAAAAATTTTAATTTTATTCTTATGCATTTAGTAAAAAGTTGTTATTTCGACATTACAAACAGACTTCAATTTTATTAATTTGTATGTATAGATAATATCTAAACGTATTTCATTTTCGAGATAACTACGGTCAAAAGACCTACTGTTTAAAACGCCTAAAGATCATTTCACAGATTTTTATAATAACTAATGAATGAAATCCATAGAGGAGAATTCACCTGCGGTTTATTCAAATAAAATTAATTAACCTAAGGTAGGATAACGGACGATTCACAAGAGCGCACGAAGCGAGCTCAGGACTTGGGGCACCCCGACTCGGACAGGTTAGGTTCGAAGGGGATGGCTGGGTCTAGTGAGTAAGCGAAGCGTGCGAGCAAAGACCCCGTCATCACCTTCGTGGTTATTTTTTTTTAAACCTTTGAGCCCCCTGAAGCGGGGCTCCCTCGACTGCGCCTTATTTTTTTTTTCTCAGCTCCTATGATTTTGCGCACTTCGGGGTTTTCATAAATACACTATTAAGGGTTTTTCTACCAAAAAAAGAAAAAAACTACTTTAAAATAGCGATTTTTTTTTCTCGGCTCCTATTTTGCGCACTTTGGGGTAGTCACGGAGGGGTCTCGAAATGTATTGTATGATCACCCATCTACGAACCAACCGCGGCAAGCGTAGCTTAACCTTTGGTCGCCCCGTGCGGCTTTTATTATTTAGCCAGGAACCCCTCCGAATGGCAGATTAGTAATCATATAATTTCATGAATCTTGTTACTTTTGCGGCTGGACGTAGAGAGGATCTTTGGAATCCTGACAATTGTTGTTTTAATTGCTTTGCTATCTTAGCCTCACGGTAGCCTCTATTCATCTCTCTTCTCCCTTCTTTATGATTTGTGTCCTACAGGTAATAAGGTTAACCTATTATACCGCTGTCTTTTGCCACTGAGACCACACGCAAAACAGTCCTTTGGCCATATATCAAGCACATTCAGACACATTGGTCCATTTAATGAATTGCACCAAACGTCCTGATGCTTCCGAAATCTGTTGTGATTTAAACGCCGCCCAAATTTATTATAAGCTCAACATTCTCACTGATAACTCAGATTCAATTTAGGATGTCATGTGTGTTCCTGAAAATAAATTTTGTATACGCCAACAGTTTACGAACTACTACTATAAATAACGCCATGTTTGTGATCGGGACAAATCTTTTGCCGTTTCTGGCAAAAATCCAAACGGATCTACCGTAACTGAGGAATTTTCAAAGGTGAAAGTCTGTGGTAAACACACCGACAGCTATGTACCATCACGGACATTCGCGGTGAACGACTTTTCGACCTTATTACCATGGTTATAAGTACAGAGTAATGGTACACTCCATGGTTCAGTATAATAAGGGCTCGTGGCTCTACCGTAACTGAGGAATATTCAAAGGTGAAAGTCTGTGGTAAACACACAGACAGCTATGTAATGTACCATCGCGGACTTTCGCGGTGAACGACTTTTCGACCTTATTACCATGGTAATAAGTACAGAGTAATGGTACACTCCATGGTTCAGTATAATAAGGGCTCGTGGCTCTGCCGTAACTGAGGAATATTCAAAGGTGAAAGTCTGTGGTAAACACACAGACAGCTATGTACCATCACGGACATTCGCGGTGAACGACTTTTTGACCTTATTACCATGGTAATAAGTACAGAGTAATGGTACACTCCATGGTTCAGTATAATAAGGGCTCGTGGCTCCACACAGGTCGACCAAAGTTTAAGCTACGCTTGCCGCGGTCGGTTCGTGGATGGGTGACTATTCATTACATATCGATATCCCTCCGTGCCTCGAAACGTTGAGTTTGAGTCGTTACGGATAGTCAGAAGGCCAAAAGTCTAACAATAAGTCTTATCAAAGGGTATTCGTGTTGCCCAGTAACTGGGTTGTGGAGGTCAGATAGGCAGTCGTTTCATGTAAAATACTGGTTTCAGTTGCATTTGGTTAGACTGGAAGCCGACCGCAACATAGTTGGGAAAAGGCTAGGCAGATTGGTTCAGTACATTCATATGACTGGCAGAACCTAAACTGCACTGCTCTGTAAATTGAGCTAATAATTTCCAGAGACATAATACGCATTCATGTACATTTCAATAATCAATCAGTTATACAATTTTCTGAAAACATCAGATTCTAATCAGAAATCTGATGTTAGCCCCGACCGAAATATCAACAGCAAATCAGATCAATTAAAACGATAATTGACCACAGATTAAATTCCATACGAGTCCACTATCCGATAGCAAATGTCGTGGCAATGTAAATCCCAACAATTGTCTGATTATCGCATCTGGATTTCAATTTAGAGCGTTCCTACGAATCGTACTAAGCTGTTTGGTGGAACTGAATTACGAATGGTTTTACTTTGGTAATGCTGTGCAGCTTGGAATTGGGCAGGGTTGGGAACACAATTGTTTGTAAGTAATTAGGGTTTTTGTAGTGAAGATGATGCTGGAAAGAGGATTAATGATGCATTAATAGTCCTCCTGACCGAATTTCGGCCATGACAGCCAATCTCAGCGGCCTTCGGCGCGAGCGATATTAAATAGTTAACAAGTGTGAGCGCAGACACAGCTGCACTCTCTCTTCCCTCACTCTCATAGTCCGAGAGATCAGGCACAGGACCAACGGCTTAACTCTATTTCCGAGGCATGGGGGTTCCACACCGACAACTTCCAAACTCCGGGCTGCTACTGAGAAATTTCAAATGGGCAATCCCAATAACACGTTTGCTCAACCTGGGAATCGAACCCAGAACCCCATGCTCACCAATCACGCTTGTGACCACGAGACCAACGGAGCAGTGAGGCAAGACGAGGAGAAGTGGTATGGTTATTGCTATTGATTTCAACAAGAAAACTCCCGGACCGTAGGACCTCATTTCTAAGTTTGAGGATTGAAAATATGTCTGAATGAAAGTGACTGTCCATCATTTTCATTAATATAGGTAGAAGTACAAATCGTGGACTTTCCGCAATCAGGCGTTGAATGTGTCAATCATTTAATGTTTCTTGGAAAGTAAGTCCAACCATTGTATCGGTCCTGGCATCATAGGAATAAGCATGAAAACCTTTCTCATAACTCGGAAGTCCCAAATCCTTACAGTCCATAACAGGCTTGTGGAAGTTAAGACACAATCACTCTGTGTGCAATACAGACTAATATTCAAATGCATCTGTTTAGACTGAAGGTAGATCTAAAGAAGAAGAAGTAGAAGGAAGGAAGGAGGAGGGGTTAGGAGGATGAAAGGAGAAGAGGATCTATTGCATACTAACAGGTGGAGCAAAAGTATTGTCATAATGTGAATGTGCCATATTTTTGCAAATGGAATCACATTGTGATTGGATATATACGTTTACCATATCAAACTACAAACCTTGCTAGTCTTGAAAGCCAACATTGAAGAAGAAATCACCAATTTGGAGGATGTTTTGCGAGCAGCAATTCAAAATACCATAAAACGAGCACAACTGTGCATCCTCTCAGGAGGTGGTCATTTGACCGATATAATTTTTTCGACTTGATGTTATGAACTTTCCGTGTAAACAGAGCCCAAACTTTTTCATTTCCTTCCAAATGGCAGCCAATTCATATTATGACATTACTTTTGGCCCACCTTGTAATATTGCATAACATTTTTCTTCTAACTGAACAGGGGGCCAACCACCACCTCTTAAAGCAGTATTATTTTAATGTTACTTCAGTGTGAGAAAGAGATGGAGCTATACAGGACGTTTAGCTTCATCTCTTTCCCACACTCAAGTAAGATTAAAATAATACTGCGTTAAGAGGTGGTGGTCTAGCTCCTGACAGCTGGGTAGTTTGTTGCTCACTCCCCCTTAATTACTACAACATACGCCATCATAATTTAATATAGTAATCACAGTACTCTTTATCACTTTAAGAACGGATAGTATAGCCAATTTGGCTCAGTTAATTACGTGTAGGGGTCGGCTTGCGAGCTTGATATCGGACGCCGTATATAGTTGGATAGTTGAGTTAGTAGCGGTGACGTCATCACAGTAAAGCCTTGTCCACACTACAGAGAAAGATTTTTGTACCGATCCAGATTCTTGTCGAGATATCAAATTTAAGATTTTGTACTGTCATATTACAGCGTTAACTCTGCGATTTTCAAGCTTTTTGGTTTTCATGTGACAACTTTTTCCTTCTTCTTGTCGTCATTTTTCAAAGGAATAGTTGTTTTGCCGTACAGGCGTTAATTTTTATTTGACAGACGGTTCACTGCCCATTGTTCCTTTGAGACTGAATGATTTACCTAATTATTTATTTTTGAATTATCACGCCTAAATTATCCGATGTTCAAGTATACCTACGGGTCTAATTGTGATTGTGTACGTTATTATTGTGGCTAGTGGTCGTTATGTATTTTGGTTATTCGATTTGATTATTGAAAGTTCAACATATATATATATATTATATTATATTCTATTATATTATATTATTATTTGTATATTCTATTTTTCCTTGTCTCAGGAATATTTATTTATTTAAAATTTTCACACTCAAATAAAGTACAAAGGTGGACTTAGGTAATGCCTAAATGCCTGCTGTTTTGCTTTATGCTGATGAGTATTCTGCTGGACGCACGCTCGTATGCAAGCACCACCATTTAATTGGTTTGAAACCTTCAAAAAAGGTATATTATTTTTCTATTCTTCTATTCTATCAAAGATTCAGCGTTAATCTCTGTCCTTATTGCGAATTTCTTATCGTAGGACTATTTATGATCGATCCAAATTTACAGCTTCACCGAAGCGGATAAAGCGCTAGTCTACTTCAACCAGAGATTCACAGTGAATCGAACAGTCGACCTACAACGAGGCCACACCACGACACTTCGTGGACTCCTATCGTCAACACAGGATTCTTCGAAGCTGATCCAGATATTCATTTTTTTAATCTGAGCTATACCGTAGTTAATCAATGTACTTATTTATAATTTTATCTCACGACACGATTTTAAGTCTACAATTTACCTCGATCAGAACGGTGTCTAACCACGGTCTTACTTAGCGCTATCTTAGAAATAGTATATGTTTTGTTGTTGTAATTACATGTTTATCTCCTAAGGAGTCTATATTTTGTGTGCGTGTATCTAAAAAAAGCGGTTGCAACTAAGTTTCGTCAGGTCATGAACAAAAAATTACTAAAAAAATATTTAACCACACGACGCGTCTAAGTTTTTCTCATGTATATTTTAAACCTAATATACACCCGCAGTTTTTTATAACGTTTAAATCTTCGAATACCCTTTTTTATTTATTTATTTCCAGTAATAACAGTAGTAGTAGATAGTATCAGTAATGACAGTAATTTACTTTTTATATCCTTTTTTTAAGACAATTTCGGAGTATTTTTATTTATTTTTTAATCACAATTATACGTATTAAAATGATCGAATGTGCTTTTCGTTTTTATTTCGCTACAATAGGTGCTTTTAGTGTGGACGAAGCTTTATGGTTTCTCGTGATGGTTTTCATTTGACGACCGGTTTTACGACCTCGGTATAAGTTCCGGCTACGGTTAAGCTACATACATATTTAACATCTGTTTCATTTTTAATTTGGCTGGAGATAGTGCCCTTCCTGACAATGAGTAACAGGCCTTACGTGAAATTAGGGTATGTGTAAATTGATACTATGCCAAAGAAATAGGCCAATCCTTTACAGGGTTAGAAAACGACTACGAGGCCACAGCTTGCCTCCTTCTAAGTTACTAAGCCGTGTACATAATTATATCATTCATTTGATGATGATTGTGTGTATGTCTCTTAGGATTTTTTACTGTAGTAGTTATTGTAAATCTAAATATATTGAACTGTCTTACATAACATGTGTAAAACGCTTAATGAGTGTACGACTAAACGCCGACAGACACTACGCCGACAGACTGAACATCTACTAGACTTTACTTCGACGGGACTCTTCGCCGGCAGGACACTTTGCAGACAGACTGACAACAGGTCGACGGAGCCCCGCTACGCGGGGCTCCTATTTCTGTCTGCACGGTTAAAAGGAACCTAACCAAACCGAACCTCGAAGTGCCCCTGACGTCGACCGTCTAGGCTTAGGATTTTCGGGTCAGGTTCGGAATAATCAGAAGTAAGGATGCCCTGTCGGCAAAGTGTGGGATCCTGGAGAAATCGAGGAAAATCTTCAAATATTATAGGTACACCTATAGCGATTTGGGTATTTTTTATAGTAACTTGTGCTCTCAGAAAGCACCATTTGATGAAGTGGAACTGATCATGAAGACCACAGATGGCCACCGGAACAACTCAATACACGGGTTGTGAGCCCACGAAAGTATCCCACTTTAAAATAATTGCTAAGCAATATAAACTCGTCACAATGCATATGGTGAAGTGAAGCTAATAGTGAAGTACCAGGAGAACTCTTCAACTGTTAACGTCCCTGCATCGAGAAAAGCAATATTTTGTAAAAGGTGATGGCAAAAGATGATGGCATGAAGGCAAAAAAAAAAACAACCGACTTCCAAAAACAACACTACAAAGTGAAAAATAACTTTATTTTCGGAAATCGGTGGCAAAAACCTAAAATACAGATCCAAAGACACCGACTTCCGAAATTAAAGTAATTTTTCACTTTGTAGGGTTTTTTTTTTGGAAGTCGGTTGTTTTTATTTTTGCAGAAAAGTTTTTATTTTTCTCAACAAATATAAAAGTCGTTTTCCAGCAAACATTTTTGCTCAGTGTTACTTAGTTTGGTGTGCAGAAAGCGTAGGTAACGATTATGTGATGAATCTTTTTACACCCTGTAGGTATGGGTGTTTATAAATAAATAAATAAAATAAAATAATCTTTATTTCGGATAAGCAACATCCATATGGGTTAGTAAACAAAAAAAAGGATAACTTACATCTTACATCGCTGGAAAGCCTCCTTCCTCTTCTCTTGCTTTAATCGCTCACTCCTGTATTTCAACTCACCATATGGGCTGCTTTTGCCCCTACCTAAATCGGGTAAGTTACATTAAGTATCTAGGAGTGCAGATCGACGACTGTTTAACCTTTAGTACTCACATTGAAACACTTACTTCACGGTTGCGCAGGTTAATGTATGTTTTTAAGAACCTCCGCTACGTTGCTGACTCAAAGGTGATTAAGCTTGTGTATCTAGCACTCTGCCAATCCCTCATCCAATATTGTATTGTTACTTGGGGTGGTTCGGGAAGGTCCCACATGTTGAAAGTAGAACGCGCCCAAAGGGCACTGTTGAAGGTTGGTTGGCAGTTACCCTATCGCTTTCCGACCACAGACCTTTACAAAACTTGTAAGGTTCTAACTGTTCGCAAATTATATATACTCAATCTTTTAATGACAATTCACGGCCACACTCCCTACGATCCTTCTTTGATCTCCCAACGACGTAAGCATTCGGTCTGTCCCTCGATTCGTACAAATTGTGCTTCGACCCAACGCTTCTTCCGCTTCCTTAGCAGTCATGTGTACAATAACACTAACAAAATTTTAAACATATACCCCTTGTGCAAATCCAAATGTAAAGCAAAAATAATAAATTGGCTTCTTGATTTAGATTATTCTGAGACAGAAAATATTTTAGCTGTTTTAAAATAAATTAGATAGTAAATTTGTAGACCACATTTTAATACACACACCTCACTCACTCTAACAAATATACTTTCACACACACACACACACAACACGCAACACACACTCAACACGCACCATACACTACACACCCATAGACACACCATCTTTAGTTTTAACATTTTCCTATTTTAGTTTTTAAATATTCCTCTCTGTACGTGAAGGCTTTGATGTTTACAAGTTACCTAGTGCTTAATAGTATTGTTTTAAGAGGGTGAGAGCCTGGAGATCTGTCATACAGGTCCCGAACCCGCTACAGACTCCAGCTCTCACAAAGGTTACAAATTTGATGGAAATAATATGTCACGAACCAATGACTGTACCTTTTTGAGAGAAATAAATCTTATTTGTATTTGTATCTATGTTAGTAAACTTATGTACTATCTATTTGGAGACCAGGCTGCTGCTCAAAAGGCATCTTTGAACCACATCACCTAACAAAGGGGAATCGTACCTCCTCGCTATGGTCTTCAGGATGGAGTTGGAGCTGTCCCGTACTCTGCAGAGCCAAGAATCAGATTTCTGTCTGACGATAGCGTGGAAGCCATCGACGTGTGCCTGTGCAAACATACCTGATTCACTGCAGAAACGGGGCAACCCCATCAACATCCTGAACCCGTTATTATATTGGACCCGTAGGGCGCTAATAGCCCACTGAGTATAGTTGGTCCACAGGCTGCACGTGTAAAACACTTGGCAGTAAGCTTTAAAAAGCGTTATTTTGACTGCCTTGCTACAGCGTGCAAACCTGCGAGCCAGCATGTTACATCGGACTGCCAGCGCCCTACGTTCCCTCTCAATATCCACTTGGTCATTAAGGTCGTCGGTTACATAATGCCCCAAGTACTTGAACTGGAAAACTCGCAATATGTCATTCCCATTTAGTTTGATCGGGGGAACATACTCAGGACATTTACCACCGCCTTAAAGGCCAAGAACTCACTTTTCTTTACATTATAAATGTGACTGATATACAAGTAGCGTCCTCTGTTGTCGCGCAGCGGAAGCAGTCTAACAAGCATCCTAACGTGTGTGTCACTCGCCAATAGAGGGCGTCAGCATCAACGAACGATTTACGCCTAATTTCGATAACTGCTTGCGCTTCCCGACACTGGAGGCGCTGTTTTATGAATGAGTTAATGTTATATTATGAATGAATGTCGTAGTAATCGCCTGTCGACACTAGAGGCAGCACTGTAGAACCAGTTAGAATCTTCTAGAAACTTCCAGAACCGGAAATAGATTGTAAACGCGTGTTCCTTCCGCCCACATTGTATTACAGACTCGATTTTCATTGTATTGTTCTGTTCGCTTCCAGACTCCAAAGAGTGCACTAGTCTAGTCGTAGTCTCGTAAGTTTAACCGCGTTGATAAAAAGATTGTACTGCAGCCCTCCTTACCCGAATTCAGTGAATTGTAATAGTTTTAAACCTGTGGATACTGACAATAAATCTTGTAGTAGTGTTCGTGTGCATTTCATTGCTGCTAGATTAGTCCTCTGTCCTCAACAGTTGGTCCATTCGAGCCGGACGCTCCAGTGTATTGTTTCTTCGATAGTCTGATTCGGGCAGGTAGGGCTTCGGTTTAATCTTACGCGAAAGTGGTAGTGTGGTGTATGCAATACCGTCGACATGGTGAAAACACGCGGTATGCAAGAACCCGTCACAGCGGCCTCGGATGGGGACGAGCCCGTCTCCACGGAATTGGCAACAGCGGTGGGACTGGCAGACCCGCCCAACTATTCCGTCACAGAGTCGGACCGGACCCAACCTCACAGCCCTGGGGCGACGACACCCCCACACAGACAACCACGAGGCGAGACGAAAGCCGACAGGAAGGCGTTGGCCCGAGCGAGATTAGAACTCGCCGCCGCTAGGTTGGCGCTCTTGGAAGCAGAATCAGCAGAAGAAGAACTGTTAGAGGGAAGCTCTAGTGCGACATCGAAACGTCAGGCGGACGCCGCGGACACACTCGGCGAACACCGCGGCCACATCCGCCCGCCGCAATCACTAGTCGTGTCGCCTCACAGGGAGGCACCCACTCAGCCGCGACACGACGACTCACGGACGACGACGCCAGACGACGCGCCGCCGCCGCCGCCCTTGCCGCAACGTAGCGACGAGGGGAGCCTGCTGCAAGGACTGACTCAGGCATTATTAGAGGTAGCGCGGGGCAAACCCGCTGCCAGCAGGTATGAATTTGATTTACCTATTTATAGTGGCCACCCCGGCGAATGGCTGCATTTTAAAGCAGCGTATAATGAGTCCGCGTCGACTTACACAGAGGCAGGGAATTTAGCCCGTCTCAGAAAATCCTTGAGAGGGCCCGCGTTTGAGGCAGTTAAATGCCTATTCCTAGGGTCCACAGCCGTTCAAATTATGCAAAGGTTAGAATCTCGATTTGGACGACCCAACGCATTAATAACTTACGAATTAAATAAATTACGTCAGTTGCCTAAAGTATCAGATAACCCTACAGATATATGTGTGTTTGCATCGAAGGTCACAAACGCTATTGCCGCGGTGCAAGCTCTGAAAAGAACAGAATATTTATATAGCCCGGAGATGATTTCTGCAATTTCAGAAAAGTTGTCAGTTACGTTAAAGAGCCGGTGGTACGATTTTGAGATGGCTGCTGGTGACGCCGAGCCTGGCCTAGTAGTGTTGGGACGATTTCTCGAAAGAGAGGCCGATCTCAATGCGCGTCACGCCTCAGCGGAGGTGGAACATAAACGAGACCGTCCACAACGACCGGCTCACAAGACATTTAAAATAGAAACTGAGAAAACACCTTGCATAATATGCAATGGTAATTGTAGTAGCGTGGTTATCTGTTCCAACTTTAAGAAAATGTCAATAAATGATAGATGGGAAACTGCACGTAAAAATAAATTATGTTTCAGGTGCCTAAACCGACGAACATGGAAGCATAGATGCAAAAGCAAGCAGTGTGAAGTGCAAGACTGCGAGCATTATCATCACAGGCTACTGCACAGTGACAGCGGACAGGGAACGCGCGCCGCAAACGACTCCGAAGAGCGTCCTCGTGTCACAGCGACCGGGCACGTGGCGCCGCGCACGTACAACCAAGTTTTGCTGAAAGTAGTACCCGTAACACTATCGGGACCAAACGGTAAAGTAGACACATTTGCTTTGTTAGATGATGGATCGACAATAACCCTACTTACCACTGACGTCGCGCAGCAGATAGGCGCAAAGGGCCCAAATGAGCCATTTTACATCGAGGCCGTGGCAGGCGCACGCATTGACGCCACGAACTCGCAACGAGTCAAGGTAAATATACGAGGAAAGTACACAACCGAAGGCATAGACATCGAAGCCAGAACCATCGACAGACTCAAATTATCAGGCCAGTCGATACGTGCAAAGGACCTGTCGGGCTTCGAGCATCTGACACCAATAGCCGAGCAGCTAGTATACGATGCTGGCGTACCAACTGTCTTGATAGGCCAGGACAATTGGGCACTCCTGCTCGCCTCTGAAGCGCGAGTAGGCACAAAGGATGAACCAGTAGCATCACGCACACCACTTGGCTGGATTTTACATGGCAAAACCTGCGGCCTGACAAAAGTACATGTATTACCACAGATTGGAGAACGCTGCGGTCATAGCTTCGACAACGCAGAAGAAGCAAACCGGGTGTCTAAAGCAGTCGACGCGGTACATCGGCGAGGAAACTTCGTGTTGCAGAAGTGGGCGTCCAACGAGCCGGCCGCTGTCGCTGGCCTCTCGACCGAGCCCGCAGAGGCAGACACTCTGCTCAACAAGGAGGAGAAAATTCTCGGTCTTATTTGGCGACACCAGAATGACACTTTAGGATTCAACTTCAGGAAAGTAGACCCTTCTTATTTGAGCAAGCAGGTTACGAAACGTCAGTTGTTAAAAACGACAATGTCTTTGTATGACCCGCTGGGTCTAGCCGCGCCATTTACGACACAAGCAAAGTGCATATTGCAAGACGCTTGGCGTTTAAAAATCGGTTGGGACGAGCGCCTACCTAAAAGTCTAGAACGTAAATGGCACGACTGGATAAATGCCCTGCAAATTCTGAAAGGCGTTCATATTCCACGTTGTCACCCGGGTTATAATGACTCGACTAGGTTAGAGTTGCACGTATTCGTGGACGCGAGCGAACGAGCCTATGCTGCAGCAGCATATTGGCGTTCAGTGACCGGCATAGGTCAAGTGAATGTGTCGCTCGCGGCAGCGAAAGGGCGCGTTGCGCCCCTTAAGGTCACATCTATACCTAGACTTGAATTACAGGCTGCCGTGCTCGGCGGGCGACTGGCACGCTGCGTGGAAGAAGAGCACGATCGTCGCGCCGACCGCCGAGTCTTCTGGTCCGACTCGCGCACCGTGCTGGCGTGGCTGCGCGCCGGCGCACGCACTTTCAAACCGTTCGTCGCGCACAGAATAGCGGAATTAGAAGAAACCACGGAGCGGAACGCGGGCGCTGGGTCCCCACCGCTCACAATGTCGCCGACGACTCTACTCGCGATACACCGACTGACTTCACGGCAAGCCACCGCTGGTACATCGGCCCTTCGTTTCTCTATGACAACGAAATCGACTGGCCACAGGAAACGGACTCACACCCCTACATCGACACGGGCGAGGAGCGTGTCACCGTTACTACTGCTCACGAACAGTCTACATTAATAGAGGCGCTACCTGATGTTACACGTTTCTCTTCCTGGCTACGACTCATCCGGACCACGGCCCGCGTTCTTCAATTCATCGACCGACTTCGAGTTCACACCACAACAGCTGCACGCAAACGCAATAAAGGCGTTAGTGTAGACGACCCGAACTGGACGGTGAAGCAGCGGGAGGGTACGAGAAAGCGATCCAGAGTGCAGAGTCGCAACCTCAGCGTTACTCCGACAGTCTACATACCCTTTGGTACACAGTACACACGTCGAGCAGAGATACTTTGGACGCGTGCTATACAGGAAGAAAGTTTCGCAAATGAGTTACGTCACGTCACCAGCGGGAGAATGGTACCGGCTGACAGCCGGTTGAAGCGGCTATCTCTGACAGTCGACGAGCACAAGATAATGAGAATACGCTCACGCATCGCAGCAGCAGTCGATATATCACGCGAAACACAGTCACCAGCAGTATTAGACTGCGACCACCGTTACTGCCGCTTGTACATAGACTGGATCCATCGGAAGTTACACCACAGCGGCGTGGAATGCGTCGTGAATGAAGTACGACAACACTACTGGATTATACGTTTGAGACCATCCGTCCGTGCAGTAATCAAGCTTTGCCAACCCTGTAGACTTCGTCGAGCCGTACCGCCAGAGCCGCTGACAGGTGACTTACCACCCTGTCGACTGGCACACCATCAACGTCCATTCACGCACACAGGACTAGACTACTTCGGATCACTCTCTGTTACAGTAGCGAGACATCATGAGAAGCGCTACGTGGCATTGTTCACGTGCCTCACTACGCGTGCTGTCCATTTAGAAGTCGCCGCCTCGCTGTCGACGGATGCTGCTATACTCGCATTGAGGCGTATGATGGCACGTCGTGGGTGTCCTGAAGTCATTTGGAGTGATAACGGCACCAATTTCCATGGGGCAGATGCTGAGCTCCGTAAGGCCGCCCTAGAATCACTTCAACACGAAGCGGAGGTACGTCACATCGACTGGCGCTACATTCCACCAGGAGCGCCGTTCATGGGCGGCGCGTGGGAAAGATTGGTACGCACGGTAAAGACCGCATTGAATGCTACACTTGTTGATCGGCATCCGTATGAAGACGTGCTTCACACACTTCTGACAGAGGTAGAACACACGGTCAATTCCCGACCCTTGACCCATGTATCGGTTAACCCAGACGACGAAGAAGCTTTGACGCCTAACCACTTTCTGCTCGGCGCTCCCTCTAAAGTCCCGTTGCCAGGGACTTTCACAAGGCCGGACGAACTACGCCATTCTCATTGGAGAGCGTCGCAACGACTAGCGGACTTGTTTTGGCAACGATGGGTACGCGAAGTATTGCCTACGCTTCAAAACCGGCGGGAGCCGCATGGACGCGGCGACACGATCAAGGTGGGCGATCTGGTTGTCGTAGTGGACTCAAACTTACCAAGAAACATATGGCCAAAGGGGAGAGTCGAACGCACGTACCCAGGCGCAGATGGTGTCGTAAGAGTCGTCGACGTCAAAACCAAGAGCGGTGTAATGCGTCGTCCTGTTAAACGTCTCGTCGTTATACCAGTAGAAACTTAGTTGTTATTATGTTGCATTGTATTGTATTTGTAGACACTGCTGTAGAGTAGAATAAGTTCTCATATTATGTGTCTCCTTGTTTGGCGTCACTCCAGGATTCTGCTACAAGGAGGAGTTTGTTTTAGTTGAATTTGTTACTAATATATAGCAGAGCAAGGATTCTGGGGTGGCTACCCTTAACTTAAATTGTTATGTTATATAGTTTATTGAATTGTTTATTGCATTCAATTGTTAATATTGTGCATTGTATACCAGTCACTAGTGTGGTATCTATGTACATGGCATGTACACAGCGGGAGAAATGTGACTGATATACAAGTAGCGTCCTCTGTTGTCGCGCAGCGGAAGCAGTCTAACAAGCATCCTAACGTGTGTGTCACTCGCCAATAGAGGGCGTCAGCATCAACAACGATTTACGCCTAATTTCGATAACTGCTTGCGCTTCCCGACACTGGAGGCGCTGTTTTATGAATGAGTTAATGTTATATTATGAATGAATGTCGTAGTAATCGCCTGTCGACACTAGAGGCAGCACTGTAGAACCAGTTAGAATCTTCTAGAAACTTCCAGAACCGGAAATAGATTGTAAACGCGTGTTCCTTCCGCCCACATTGTATTACAGACTCGATTTTCATTGTATTGTTCTGTTCGCTTCCAGACTCCAAAGAGTGCACTAGTCTAGTCGTAGTCTCGTAAGTTTAACCGCGTTGATAAAAAGATTGTACTGCAGCCCTCCTTACCCGAATTCAGTGAATTGTAATAGTTTTAAACCTGTGGATACTGACAATAAATCTTGTAGTAGTGTTCGTGTGCATTTCATTGCTGCTAGATTAGTCCTCTGTCCTCAACAATAAACTAGGCCATGCTCTCGAGCATAGCCCTCACAACAATTGTGGGAGATTTATGGGAGATTGGTCGGAAAAGCAAACACAGGGAAGAGTGGAAAACTGTGGGGAGACCTTTGCCCAGCAGTGGGACAATACAGGTTGTAAAAAAACCGGCTAAGTGCAGGTGAGACCGTGCACAATGAAGGGCACCGTAGTTGGGATGAAGAAAGAAGAGACAAAATTATCCCAAGAACAAACTTAACATTCTAGTTGAAAAACATGTTCTGCCATACATTCCAACTGCAAATGTAAATTTGTACGCACAATATTGAGGGATTTACCGTGTCATTGGGCATGCAGGAAAAGAGGATGTATAGGAACCCTGTGTCAGGTATTTTTAGTCTGTATTTGTTTATGGTCGATAGTTTTAGTGCAATGGTTTTTTAGATCTTTTGGGAGACCATAGACTTCTTATAGGTTTTCCTGTATAAGTTAGTTAATCTATCAGTGTAGAACTATTTTCTGTATTTTTTTTTTTAATTTTAGTCTTATCAGTTTCGGAGACTATTTTCTGTATTTTTTTAAAATTTTAGTCTTATCAGTTTCGAAGATAAGGAGGGAATGGAATTTTAATCTATTTTTTTATTACATTTAAAACTATTTATTTTAAAATTATTAAAAAAAATGTTTGAGACCCTCACAGTAGGCCTTTTCGTTTAATATTACACGGGACTTAGAAAAATAAAAAATAAAAGCCTTATTTTCCTCCAAAAGTGAACTCCATATTCAAAATTCATTTATTTACGTTACACGTCCGTGTTTGGGTCACAGAAATGTGTACCAAATTTCAATTTAATCGATCCATTAGATTCGGAGCAAATTGGCTGTAACAGACGGACAAACACATGAGTGATCTTATAAGGTTTACGTGTTTTCATTTTGAGGTACCGAACCCTAAAAAAGGTATATGTTTCGTTGTTGATATAGTAATTATGATAAAATTGGATCATTTACCCCAGAAAATGTATTAAAACTTGTCTGCTTTCAGAAACTTTGAAAGATCTTAGTAATTACCAAAACTAATTAATTAAGACCTATCTTATAAACCAGGTAATGTATTAGGATAGCGATGTTTACCGACGCAGGCTCAGAACTGATTATAATTAACGTATTCTCCTCTGAATACAAGTTACTGCTTACCGATATTAATGACTTGACTACGGTTTTGCGTATGCTGAATTATTGGGAGAAAGTTTTGTTAATATCTAGATTAAATTTTATATTCACTCACATGTAGACGCACTGCAGGTTATCATCCTTACCTAGTTGCTATTCCACCAATTCGCACTAAGCGTTTCCAAATGTCTTTTGTGATGCGCACAGCAAAGGAGTGGAACTCTCTGCCTGCGTCTGTGTTTCCAAACGCATACAACCCCGATCTCTTCAAAGTGAGAGTGAACAGGCTTCTTCTGGGTAAGCTCGCTCCATCGTCGACTTTGTCTCTGTCATCTCTGACCTAGACTAGAGTCAAGAGCAAACCTATCTCAAATAAAAAAAAATAAAAAAAATGTCCGGCCTCCCGCGCAACGCGGGGTATATTGTCCTTGAATATATGTTGAACATTTTTTTCGCCGGCGCGGTGCGTTATCGCGATACATAAACACGGCTTTTAAACAAAAAAAATCTATGAACTGATAGTGCACTAGAATGACTGTTTCGTCAAGTGAACAGACCAGGCTACACTACAAAACTTACAAAGGTGTTAAAGTTGGTATAAACTTGACTGCCTCTTTGGTCTAGTGGTCACAAGCGCTACTGCTGAGCATAAGGTCCTGGGTTCAATTACCAGGTCTGGCAAATTGTTATTAGGTTTTCCATTCCCAGTAGCAGCTCGAAAGCCGGAGTCTGGATTTGTGCCCGGTTGATGGCAACAGGCTCGCCCCTTATTACATGGGACTTAAATATAACTGGCAAAATGTGAGTGTACTATAGGTGCACCTCTGCCTAACCCTTCTGGAAATACAGGCGTGATGTTATGTTATGTCCTACTAATATTATAAACGCGAAAGTTTGATGGATGTTTGTTACTCTTTCACGCAAAAACTACTAAACGGATTTTGATGAAATTTGGCACACATATAGTTTATAACCTGGATTAACATCTAGAATACTTTTAATCCCAATATCCCCACGGAATCGAGACTTATGCAGGTGAAACCGCGAGGCGCCGCTGTATGTAAATTTACCGTAATGGAATACGTCTAAATTGTAGAGATTAGCGACTCATTAAACATCGCTAAATATGCGCCTGAGAATAAGATTCTGCAATAAAACTCCTCTACTATGCAATTAGTTACCCAGTTAGAAGATCATGCGCCATAGCATACTATAGTCCAACTTATTGACATACTTTATAGATCTATATCAGAAATCGTAGGTGTGTCCGTGGCATCACCTGTCAGAATGTCCCTGTGTCCCTGTCAGAATATGTGGCCCTGTCAGAATATCAGCGCTGCGGTGTATGTTTTTTTTTTCAAATATCGCAGCATTATACAGAGATAGGAGCCTTTTCGGCCTCGCACAGGTCTTCTTTGTTTTTTTGTTTTTGTTTTAATTGTTTTCATGATATTGTTATTTTTAATGTTCTTTTTATTGTTGTATTTCCTGTATGTGTCCCAAATAAAACAGTTTTCTTTCTTAATTTTCTTAAATCACAAAAATGTTATAATAATATCTTGATTGACCTCGCATACTATGTAGATTGGCTGAAAAATAGTATCAGCTAAAATAAATATAAAAAGCATTGTGACGAAAAATAGCCCACCAAAATCTCGCAAAGGTCACACTTGTCCACACCCCACACATACCGTCAACCGTAATTACAATAGATCATTCTCAATTCCACGGAACAGTGCCAGGGCGAAGCTTAAACTAACACTAGGAATATCCATTCGAATCCCATGGCTTTGGCTCGTTTCCACAAATGAAAGGTTCTCTTCTAACAAGAGGACAACCTGCTATTCTCATTGGGCAGACAACTTTAGAAGGTTTACTTGTATTCTGTCCTTTACACCACAATACACTTGTAATTTGCGCCCGATTAATGGCAATTAGAAAACAGTGATGACGCAGTGGTAACGGCCCCGACTTACGAGTTGTAGGTCGAGGGTTCGAACCCAGGCAGGCGTTTTACTTTGTGCAAATTATTTCATCACTACTGCTCTCACAACGGTGAGGGAAAAAGAAAGAAGAAAGAAAGAAAATACATTTATTTAGCACCGACTAAAAGGCACACAATATAATATACTTACAACAGATTAAAAAAACATCAAAATCAAATAAAAAGTGTAAAGTGCGATGTAAGAAATTAGCAGGAAAGTGTGCCTCACGGCTGCGCCAAAACGCCCAGTGAAAACATCGAAAATCCCATGAGGAAACCGGCATGTTCTAGAACCAAAAATTCAAAGACATGTGACATGAACCAGCAAGCACTGGGCCCGCGTGGTAGATTACAGCACATTCCCTCTCACAGAGGCCTGTGTCCCAGCAGTGGGATGGGACATTATAGGCGGATTATGCTATGATGAATGGCAATTAACTCACCCCCTATCTATTCATCATCATCATTGATAGCCTTATTCCCCCCACTGCTGAGTAAAGGCCTCCCCTTTTTGTGCCATGCTTCCCTGGTCTGTGCGAGTCTTATCCAGCCGGTCAATTCTGTAAAAATCACATCGTGAAAACTTGGGTGAAGTGAGTCTGTCATTCCACCTGTCGATCTATTCTTTAAAAAACACGATCAGCCAATCTATTCAGATTGGCTGAACTATAAATCCCTTGTTAGCCGTCGTAACTGCAAAGCCTTTTTTTATAATGTTTTGTATGGGAAATCATCAAATGACTTCTCCCACTCTGGGCGGAGCGAGAATGCGTGTCAGACTTTTACTGACTAAAACCCACCCGTATTTCTTCAGTTGCCTGTGCCGGGCCCACGGTAACCCTTTCGAACATCCCGCAACCTTAGCTGGCATCGGCCCTAGAGGACCCCGTCAATAGTGCTAACATCTCTTTGAGGCGCGCGTGGAACACAACGCGCCGTCGACTCGGGCTTGGTCCTTACCGGACGGCGAGCTACCCATTGCTCGCCGTCTGCAAGCCCGCGCCTACGGTGGCCGGGAATCGGCTGCCAATTCCCGACGCCCAGGGCGCCTCCTGTTGTGACTAGGGGCGTGAGGGCGCAAAGCTTGCCTCTCCCTCACGCGTTCCGCCTCCTCCTTTTTTTATTTTTTATTTGAGATAGGTTTGCTCTTGACTCTAGTCTAGGTCAGAGATGACAGAGACAAAGTCGACGATAGAGCGAGCTTTCCCAGAAGAAGCCTGTTAACTCTCACTTTGAAAAGATCGGGGTTGTATGCGTTCGGAAACACAGACGCAGGCAGAGAGTTCCACTCCTTTGCTGTGCGCATCACAAAAGACGTTTGGAAACGCTTAGTGCGAATTGGTGGAATAACAACTAGGTAGGGATGGTAACCTGCAGTTCGTCTAGATGTCCGATGTTTGAAGGGGGCAGGCGGAATGAGGTCGTGGAGTTCTCGAGCACACTCACCGAAGTACAATCTGTAGAAGACCGACAAGCAGGCAACGTTGCGGCGATGAGCCAAGCTGTGAAGCTTGGCATCCACCAGTCTTACGTCGCCAATGAGCTTCTTAGCTCGCCTCCTTCGCGAGCATTACTGCCTCACAGAAGGAGGTGATGGCTTCCCATTTACTCTCGCTCCGTACCATGGTCTGGACCAGGGCTGGACGCGAGAGATCGCCGCCGCCGATCGCTTCGACGAGGTCACGGCGGTGCCCCGCCCAAGCCGAGAAGGTCTCCACCGTATGCTCCACCGTATCCTCCGGGCGATCCACTAACTGCACAGCATGCAAATAGATTTAGATAGGTGTGAACAGTGCAAAAAAAAGTTGCGAACAGTGAAACTCATCTTTCTGCCCCGTTTCAAAAAGATCGGAATGGTTATTCTGAACATTTTTTTGCTATGGAAACGTTCAAAATGTTTGTTTTAAAGTAAACTTGAAAAGTTATTACGATTCAAAACAGTCGGTTTTTTTATGCGAGGATGATTTTTTACGCGAAAGATTTTTTGCTTGAAATAATTTTACAAGAGTACCATCGCGGACATTTGCGGTGAACCACTTTTCAAGTATCTTGACTTAGCACACGAGGTTGTCGACATGTGGGACGTGGACTCTGTAACCATTGTACCGATAATCGTTACGGTTAATGGCCTAATAGCGGCGAGCCTCGACCAACACCTCAGGAGGCCCTCATTGCACCGCTGGGTCAAGGGCTTGATCCAGAAAGCAGTACTCCTGGACACGGCACGCATAGTGAGGAGGTTCCTCTCTCTAGAGCCCTGACCACCGGCACCTTGGACCCTGTTCCTAATGCCGATGGACCACAATTTTTTTATATTTTACATGTTTTTTTTTTGTTTTTATAAAAATATTTAAAAATGTAAATAATATGTACAGAAAATGAAATAAAAGTTAATATAATATAATATTATTATTATCTTCACATAATAAGGGGCATAAAATTAATTAGCGCTCATAGGTTCTATCTATAGTGACATCATTAAATGTTTAAAAGCTGTTTTTTTTTTTCAACAAAATAAGATAATTAAAACCGTTGTATCTTATACTATATCCACTGAAAAAGATTACTCGTCCTTCCAATTATCGACTTATTCGTTTATCGATTAACTCCTCTATTTCTTAGGGGATAAAGTTCAATTTGGCATAACTAAACGAGGTTATCCATTGGCTTGAACGAGGGTTCACGGCAATTGTTTTAAATAGCCGTTTTGGGGTAAAAGAAGTATTTTTAATGCCTTTCCTAAGTATAGATTAAAATCACATTGATTATACCGCATTATTCTTTAAAGCTTTTATTAAGTAAGGCAATCTTTTTCCATTAGAAGTCTGTGAAAAAATTGGTTTTGGTATGAAAATCATGTGCAGTATTTTTTGTTTAATAACAAGATTTTTTTGTATCACAAATTGCCTTCGAACTAACCTAACTGTGTAACAGCAGGGTTACCATAATATTTAGATGAGACTTCAGGGCGAAATTTACAGCTTTATTAAGAGTACAGTGAAATGAAAGTAAATATGAACTGAATTTGTATAAAATTAAAGCTCATTACTGTGTGTAATTTATTTCATCACATCTGCTCTCAAAACGGTGACTAAAAACTTCGTGAGGAAACCGGCATGTCCTAGAATCAAAAATTCGAAGACGTGACATTTACCAACCCACACTGGGCCCGCGTGGTGGATTTTGGCCCGCTCCCTCTCACAGAGAGGAGGCCTGTGTCCCAGCAGTGGGAACATTATAGGCTGATTATGTTATGTTTAATGCAAAAGCTTACACAATGTCTGGATTTGTGCCCGGTTAGTGGCAATAGGCTCGCCCCCTATTACATGGGACTTAAAACATTACTGGCATAATGTGGGTGTACCTATAGGAAAAGGGGAAAACAGGCGTAATGTCATGTATGCTCACACCAAGTAGGTATGTGATTAAATATGCAGACCTTAGGATACTGCTTTCCTATAACTATATACCCTTCAGTCACCTTAACCAACCTATCATTGCCAGAAACCTTTTTCAGGCACGCACCTCTGACTTTTCGTATTCACGTGCGTATTATTGTACGTGTAACAGGACGATTGACATTCCTTTAACCACGTAAAGAAAATCACGTTCTTTATCCGTATACAGAAAATAAGTCAAATCCAATGAATACTTTAGCCACAGGAAATTATTTTTCATTTTCTTATTTTTCAACATGATGTAGATCTGAGTCCGTAATAATAGGTAAATATTGCCGCCGCCGCGCCTCGCACCGCACCGTTGGTCAGTGACTTTTCGTAGATAAAGCGTGTTTACTTTTTATGCAGTTGATTCTGCTATTTATTTTGTTTGAAAACTGCATTTTTTTAAATTTCCATTATCTACTAATCTTCGTGTTTCAAAATGTTTCGATGGACTAGCACTGTGCTTGTTCTCATTTAATGTTGTACGTCCAGATACACGTTTTATAATTATCACTTGCTTAAAAAAACGTTGAAGGAAAACATCGTGAGGAAACAGGCATGCCTGAGAGATATTTTTCGACTGCATGTGAAGCCAAGTCAGAGGCCCATGCATGGGCGGCATAAAAACTCTAACACCAGGTTAGTCACTAACCACACGAAAAAGAAGAAAGAAGACCTTTTTCAAAGTTAAAATAAATCCATCATCAATCGAACTTTAAAACATAGTTTAGCCTACATAACCATTACCATATTTCGTCATTCTGGTAACCAATACCACACAGCACAGCTACAACTATTACACTAAGCTAAATACACACGGTCGGACGCACTGCTCACTGCTGATAACTCAGCTGAATGTGGCCTTATAATTAGAGCTGCGTTGCAATTAGATCTCAGTATAATTGGTGTTTATAATTATCTTGAGGTAAGCCGGATGAGGAATGTGTAGGTTGGGTATAATTATAGTCTAAACTATCTATATAGTATAAAAGGAGAAACTGACTGACTGACTGAGATACCCACAGCTGAAACTACTGGGACTAGGAACGTGAAATTTTGCACACAGCTTCCTTATTTTTTTTTTAAATTAAACATTTAAGGGGGTAAAAAGGGGAATTTTGTTGGTATGAAAAATGTTATTCCTTGAGTTAAAAAATACTTGAATCTTGTCACGTATACATGCCTAAGTAAATAAAAAAGTTTTTCATTTTATTTAGTTTTTCAAAACTAATCACTTATTTGCGAAAACTACCTTTTAAATGGGTGGAACGGGTGTTGAAAGTTTTAGGGGAAAATATGAATACTACGCGAATGAAGTCGTGGGCGAAGTGCTGGCTGTCTTCTAACTGGTGCTCAAATTGATTTGTTCAACATTGACAAAGGTATTTGATACTATAGCTATTGTCAAAATTTATGTTTTTTTTTTTATTTCAGGACACGTTTCGCCAATCGTGATAGATGAATTAAGAGATAACAGATGTTGAATTGTAAACTTGCCTTACGGAGTAAATTGTAAAAGCCGAATACATTAAAATTTGTATCTCGAATACCTTTAATTACAATTGTTCTGAGTCATAACAAAGCATAAACAATAACTTAGCCGCTAGAAACTCGGATAACAGACATCACCAAATAAACAGACGCGAAGAAAAGAAGCAATTTCTCATAAAATAACAAATTTAGTTAAATTCGGGACTGATAAAGTCCACTTCTGGCCAAAGTAAGTGGGTCCCCAAATTAATTCAAAAGATAACGGGCCGCGATAAATAATAGAAATGTTAGCTTTAAATAGAGGGACTTCATAACTTAGCATTGTGCTCAGGTTCCTTTAAGATTTCTTTGAGAGAAAAATCCTCGAATGGCCGGTTTATTTTTTATTCAGTGTAAAATGGGCTTGCTTTTAAGACAGTCCCATTTTCGTGGATTTTTCGGAGTTTTTTTTTTAATGTTTTTTATTGCTGAATGGGTCTGTAGAGTACCTTCATAATGTATGTGTTCTTTTTGTTCCAAATAAAAATGTTTTAAAAGAAATATTTTCTGAAAGATGATGAGAGAAATGTAGCATACCGATACAGGTATAGGTGATGATTGCTAAAACTTTGATTCGAAAGAGTAACCGTGGAGTTTCTTGCCCATTCTTCTCCATAGGTACCTACTACGCTTGGAATGGGTAACAAGCTTCATATTTCTGACTGACCGACTCCTTAACAATTCAAGGGTGCTTGTAATTTAATTAAAAATAAATGCTTTGAGTTGAGTTTGAAAATAAAAATCGGCAAATGATGTCTGCTGTGGCCAGCCCAAGAAATTTTTTACACATCGAGACAACACCGTTCCTCAATTAAACTATCGAATTATCGATCCTGGTTGTCAGACGACTTGTTTTATCGTACTGTATAATTCGGGCATACCTACTGCTTATCTTCTCGACAGCCTTAACTACCCTATACTAAAATGTCGCGGTAAATGGAGTATGTAACTAGGTTTGTCTGGTTTGTAAGCTAGACCAGCCACTTGTACCTATTAATTAGTTGTTCCTATAGGTTCAGTGTGTCTGTAAACCCTATTTGTCATTGTCATACCCTTGTCTTTAGCCAACATTTTAGTCTATATTACGTTCGTATAGGGATTATTATAATCTTCTTTGATGCGACTACTTTTTCTGGCTTGAAGTGTAATAAAGTTTTGGGGATACCAAATTACTTTGAATTATAGACGCAATAGTGTATTATTTTTATTTATTTTATTGGTCTTGGGAGAAATTGACATGGACTAATAAATAACAACATACCCAGCTGGTTTCGGTAACCATAAATAATAGTAATATTATAATATTATTTACTAAAACCAAGACTTAGCTTATTGTTACAAAAATAAAGAGATACAATTTCGATTATATGAGCAGCAAAAGTACAAGTACTAACTTACCTAAATTCATAAGATTATGTATTTTTATGGGAAAGTAACAGTAGAACTTTAGAAATCTAAAAACGCATAGCAAATACACGAGAAAATGATGAATTAGAAGAAGCGAGATACCTACATCAACTCAGCCTATCGCAGTCCACTGCTGGACATAGGCCTCTCTCAGGCTGCGCCACAACACTCTGTCCTCCGTCTTCCGCATCCAGTCTATCCCAGCCACCATCTTAAGGTCGTCGGTCGTCGACCAAAGGGACATCAAAGTAACCCAGTCCACAAAATACCTTGAATCAATTCAGAAGTTTCTATGAAACCAATAACGGCCCCAAAACTAAAAGATTCCACCCGAAAATCTTCCAAAACATTGTCCGTCGAAATCCTAAAAATATCTCTTCAACAAAACTACTTATCTTTAACAGAACTTCTATCGAGGAAACAATCTGGGCGAACATCAAGCTATGTGACGTCATGTCAAAACGTCGCCCGTCTGTCCTGTGTAGACGAAGGACCGAAATATCAGGCAATAGATACCTACATCGGGGTGGAAGATTTTGTTACCGACTATACAGTCAACAAAAGAGGAGTTCGCGGCTAAATAATAACAGCCGCACAGGTCGATCAAAGGTTAAGATATGCTTGCCGCGGTTGGATCGTGGATAGGTGATCCATTGCATATCGAGCCCCTCCGTGCCTCGGAAAGCACGTTAAGCAGTTGGTCCCGGCTGTCATTCGTAGATCTTTGACAGTCGCTATGGGTAGTCAGAAGCCCAAAGTTTGACAACCAGTCTTACCAAGGGGTATCGTGTTACCCTGTAACTAGGTTGTGGAGGTCAGATAAGCAGTCGCTCCATGCAAAATACTGGTATTCCCCAAAATTCTTGAGAAACGGCTGGGCAGATTATTGTACTGTCAACAAAAACATCTTGCACTGCGTAGGTAAAATTCAGGCTATCTTTTAAACTTGAGACACACTCAGAAAAAAAAGTCAAAGTATATTTTCATCATTGCACTAAAAAAAAATTATCTCAAAATTATGAAATAACTTTAATTTCGGAAGTCGGTGTCTTGGGGTCCGTGTTTTAGATTTTTTGCCACCGACTTCTGAAATTAAAGTTATTTCATAATTTTGTGTTAATTTCTTTTGAAGATGATGACGTAACCGAAGTAAAAGGAGTATGTAAGGATCGTAGCAGGTGGTGTTCTGTAGTTTCTGCTCAGCTCCATGGGAAGAAGGCGTGAGTTTATGTATGTGTTCTTTTTGAAGTCGATTTAATTTTTTTAATTACTTTGTTATGTCGTAATTTTTAGTTTTAAGTAAAAACAGGAATATTTGTTTGTAATAAGTAGTAAATAGTTTTGATTTAAATACTGCACTAGAATTTGACCAAGTCACACATGCTATCAATCACAATCTGAATGATTTTGAAGCAAATTGCTAATCCATTGCTTCATATGTTCGAAAAATTTTTCAGCTCAACAACGTAAATAACGCAATGAATGTTGTTGAACTGTCAGAATGAAACCGATTCCTATTCCGCAGTAGCTAGTATCAATTAGCCAGGCCGTCACACTTACACGTATTAATCCATCTCTTGAAAACTACTGAACCGATTTTGATGAAACTTGCACTGTTCCCTAAGTTGAAGTAAATGTAAGCCAATTAAAAAAAACATTATCATAATCCGACCAATAGTTTCTGAGAAATGCGTGGACAAACATATATACTAAGATACAAACATACACACACCTATAAAATTTTGTAAGTTTAATTATTATCACAAGTATGTCAATATATTGCAGTTCCAACAACATTACATTCATACGTGTCGAATTGATAACTTCCTTCTTTTTTTGAAGTTGGTTAATAATGAGTTTTACTTAGTAGCCTGGTTACTTATTTCTTTTGCAGACTGTACAGTTTACATGGTGTGGTTGTGTAGCGCGGTTTGTATTTATAGAGCAAACAGTAATAGGAGTTCTGTGGATATGAGATGTTGAATGTGAGAGTCCAGAGGGATGAATTAACTGTAGATTGGTACTGTAACCGTAATTGTGGAAAGTTGAGATCTCGACATACCTACCACTTTCTCATGGATACAAAGATTGAGTTTAATAACTAGCTAGGGCACAATGGGCCCCATTAATGAGGTACACTTACTTAGAAGACCTTTGATTTTGCGCCGGCTTAAGAAACCATTATCTCTTTAAATATTAAACTTAAACAATCGGAAGATGTAGTGACAAAAATTGAAAAGAATATGCTTAGATGGTTTGGTCATGTTGAGAGGATGAATGAAAGTCGACTAACAAAAGGTATTTACACGGCAGATGTGAGTGGAAACGCCGGGAGGGGGACGCCTTAGGAAGACATTATGGTTATCTTATTGGTGATGTTCTTCAGAAAGGTCAGGTGCGTAGTACTCGCAACCGGCGTAAGTGTATGACCAGATGTATGAACGTAAACGAGGCAAAAGGAGTATGTAAGGATCGTAGCAGGTGGCGTTCTGTAGTTTCTGCCTACCCCCATGGGAAGAAGGCGTGAGTTTATTTATGTATGTTAAACGATTAGCTAATATCATATCCAATAATTATAAATTAGGTACTTGGCAACATTAGCCATAATTTCACTATTATTTTATGTCGAGCAACACTGGACTCTTCTGTTACACTTGCATGGAATGGCAGTCACTTTTTTTGTTTTTTTTTCATAATACCCAACTTTTTTTATTTTTTTTTATTTAAAATGGGTTTGCTCTTGACTCTAGTCTAGGTCAGAGGTGACAGGGACAAAGTCGACGATGAAGCGAGCTTACCCAGAAGAAGCCTGTTCACTCACACTCTGAAAAGATCGGGGTTGTTTGCGTTCGGAAACACAGACGCAGGCAGAGAGTTCCACTCCTTTGCTGTGCGCATCACAAAAGACATTTGGAAACGGTTAGTGCGAATTGGTGGAATAGCAAATAGGTAGGGATGGTAAACCTGCAGTGCGTCCGATGGTAGAAGGGGGCCGGCGGAATGAGGTCGTCCACGACCAAGAACTCCAGTTCTTGAGCACTCTCACCGAAGTACAATAATAACAACTTATATCTAATCCATTTATTCTTAAAAATAAGGATCCCAACAATAATATTATCATCCTATACCTCATAATTACTCATACATCCTTCCACGTATAATTTTCGAACTCTGACTTGGTTGGTGTTAAAATATTTACATTCTCTAAGCAAACAGCGTTAGTTGCTGTCTCTTGGGTACCATTGAATTAAGCTGCGATGCCGTAGGCTACTGCTAGATATTTTATGTAGTACACCTATGTTCCGGTCCGGAGGATTATGGGTTTCGAGTTGAAGATACAAAGGAAGTTGGAATATGATACGTAGAGGAGCGAGACATGTTAGAACAAGACATTTTGGGTCAAACTCAAAGCATTGGCTCCACTGTACTGTAACACCCGCACGATCGTAGCTTCACAATTTTATAGCGTGTAGATGTCCTCGTGTAAATTACGTTCGCAAAATTTTACACTGCGCAAACGCCTAGTTTTTGAGAAAAAAATCCTAAAGTTTCAGAAAATTCAACAAAATCACACATTAAAATTGACATTTTACATCCAACGAATTTCATCGTTAGTTGTTCCGTGCTACGTGGAAACAAAGAGACAGCGGATTTTAATGGTTTAGTATATATTGTAAGTTTTTAACTCTTATTTTTTAAATAGCTGCTACCGCAATGAACTCAATTATGAAGCTTAATTAAAAAAATAAAGTTTGAAATAATAAAGTTTAATGTGTACTCTTATAAGATTGTCGGTAAGAATCGTAATCGAATGTAAGTGGCGCGAACGTTTGACAGCTGTCACTCATCGTCTGTACTCACAGTCGAAAGCGTCTATCGTACTCTTGTTTGCAACAGCGATTGATTGCCACCATGGCGTCCCCGAAGTCCCCGTCTTCATGTTCTGCTGCGTCATCTCCCGATCCCGAAGTGTTGTGGCTAGTATTGGACTATAGTAAGCTGCTTGTGCGCGCTGCTGCTGCTGTGTGAATGTGCAAGTGTTCCACACATACAGAAGAGTGGTTATGTTTTCCTAAGCCCTTGAGTCCCGCAAAACGGGGCTCCCTCGACCGTTTCTTATAAAAAAAATTCTCAGCTTCTATGGGTTTGCGCACTTTGGGGTTTTAAAAAATACACTAAAAAGCCCAAAAAAAATAGCTCCTATATAAAAGCGACGGGTGTTAAACTACAGTGCTTCCGGTGTAATGGCGGTGGAATAAATATTTATTTAAATATAAGGCTATACGTAAAACTACCAAAAACTATAAATACACACAATTTTGACACTGTCAGCTCTTGAACGCGGTTTAGATATGCTGAGCGCGTTCAGTTTCATTGGTGAAATTCACCCCTAAATGTATTAGATATCTGTGGATGTCTTGGTGACCCAGATAATGGCTATTGTTTCAAGTTGCGTGTGGTAAATGTAACTTTTTCAGTGTACTTACTTCGTTTATTTGGACGCTACGTACTTGAAGCAAAACTTTGTGTGAAGAACAGGATCTTATAGTGATCTTCCCAAGCAAGGTCATTCCCTGCTTTTCGTCTGTATACAAAAAGGCTTCAGATCAACCATAATCAATATTATGTTAATCTGAAAACTAACTACCTAAAACGAGATCACTCAACCCAACTGCTCATCACAAACTACAACCACACTACATGCTCTAACACCGACCCTTTCGCTCTCACCACTATTCACATCCACCCATCTCTCTCCCCAAATTTAATCAGGTTACAACCAAATTAAACGGCAGTATCGTAATGAAATCAAACCTGTCAAATCGGTATATCCACAAATTATTTGATAAAACGCTGAAATCATGCGCTCGTTAATAACAGATGCCCCTTTATGCCAATGATTTATTAGCGGTTTAAATTAGTGACGTCATTATCGGAAATGACACGTGTACCCGTAGCTATTGGATAGATGTCGAAAGCTTTTGATAGTTCGAAAATTAAAATGAGTTTGTATGTGTGAGTTTATATGTGTGTCGTATGCAAAGTTGGGTGTTGACTGTAGACAGAGAAAAGCAATAGACGAGTCACTAATCTAGACATCTATACAAATAAATACAATGGAAGTATCTGTTTGTAATGTCAAAATAACAACTTTTTTACTAAATGCAGTATATACGGTACTTATAACAAAAAAGCATTTTTTTTTAATTTTGGCTATCTATTTATTCCGGCTAATCTCCGAAATGGCACTGGCAGACAGCTGATGTTACGGGGAGTAACTTAGGCTACTTTTATTTTAGAAAAATAATTAGTGTTTCGCGTAAAAAAAATAAAACCCATGAAATTATGAACAAAAAGGCGGATTAAAAATTTTTTTTTTGCATTTGGTAGCCCAATTATTGAGGATAGTTATAGGCTATGTAACATCACGCTACAACCCTAATTATTACCGGAACCCTAATTATTTTTCTAAAAAAGTAGCCTTAGTTACTCGCCGTAACATCAGCTATCTGCCAGTGAAAGTCCGGTCAAAATCGGTCCAGCTGTTTCGGAGATCAGCCGGAACAGACAGACAAAAATTTTAAAAATTGCTTTTTTGTTATAGGTACCGTTTATACTTTCTTATGCATTTAGTAAAAAGCTATTATTTTGACATTACAAACCGACACTTCAATATTTATTTGTATAGAATATAGAATACATATTTGTTATGGTCGCGAATCATATTTTAATCAACATACAACCTAATACTGCCCTGCAAATTGTAAAAAAAAAACGGAAGAAAATTAGATTTTTGCAGGTCCCCTGGCGCTTTCGTCTTAAATACCTAGTACCTACCAGTATACAAGTGACTGTAAAAGACTATCAACATTTAATAAAAATATACGCTTATGCTGCGGCAACATTGTCGCGATAACGTGAATTTCACTTCGCGCGCTCTCTGTTGTACAGCGAGACGACGAGCGGTGAGCGAGAGAAAGCGCGCGAAGTGTGGTTCGCATTATCGCGACAACGTAGCCGTATCATAACAGCTATTCTACAGCTCTATCAACGGTGTTGTGTTATTCTGTCTATTTTATAAATGTGAGTGTGTGCAAGCTGGCGGTTGTTAGAATTCTCTTCTCTCTCTGTGTGGGTGTGTGTGTGTTATTGCCTTTTCAATAGTCCATTGATAGAATATCAGGCAAATTGTTATCTGTTGTGGAAACACGAATGTTGTGTTGTTTCAATTAACGATTTTACACTGATTGAAACTGTTTGATGTGGTGTTGTTGGTAAATCTGTACATCTATACAAATAAATAAAATTGAAGTTACTGTTTGTAATATCAAAATAACAACTTTTTACTGAATTCATATGAACGTATATACGGTCCCTACTTATAACAAAAACGTATTTTTTTAAAATTTTTGTCTGTCTGTTTGTTTGTTCCGGCTAATATCCGAAACGGATGAACCGATTTTGACGGAACTTTCACTGGCAGATAGCTGATATTACGGGTAGTAACTTAGGCTATTTTTATTTCAGAAAAATAATTACGGTTCCGCGCAAAAAAAATAAAAACCATGAAATTGTGCACAAAAAGTCGGATTTGAAAAATTCTTTTTGCATTTGGTAGCCCAATTCTCGTGGATAATTATAGGCTATTTAACATCACGCTACGACCCTTAGTAACCGTGCAACAAGAAAAAAAGTCAGAAAGAATGCTAAGCGAAAACGAAGAAGTATTCCCGCTTGAGAACCTGAGCACCTATTTTTTGGGCACCAATGCATTGAGCACCGAAGGTATTAAATGGATTGGTGCTCATATAGGTGCTCAAACGCGAATACTTCAAAACGAAGTACGAGCGCGGGCGGGCGATGCCACGCGGCGAGTCGGGGGACGGGGGACGAGGGAGTTTTATTGAAATGTGGCTATTATTTTAGTATATTGTGTATCTTATAACTTCTATGCGAAAAAAGTCACGGGGCATAGCTAGTTATTAGTAAATACTGTTGTGTTGATAGTAATAAGTTCACGTCCTTTAGTTTCGACGACAACTAAATCCGATATCACCGGTCTGGACGAGACATAATTAGTTACATTTTTTTGTGTCGCTGAGTAGAACACGTAACACCTTACGGCCGAACCCAATAACCTATTTTCAATAAACGACAGATCGCTATTGATGGTACACAGTATAATTCTATCTATCCCTAGGTCAGGCCACTAAGATTCCATGGTCTCTTATAGATCATTGGGACGTTAAAACCATAGATAAGTAGGTTTTCTATCTCCAGTATGCCAAAACTGATGATAGATAGGTTATTGGGTTCGGCCGTTACCGAATACGTCATCTATTCAGTCTCGAATCTAAGTGTTCATTTAAGTCTTATTTGTTGGTATGGCTGGTATCTACACTTGTTTAGAGACATTACTTACATAACGGCTGGCCAATGGTACCTAAGAGTTCTCTAGTCGTCACCACCTACTGGAAGACGCAGCAAGGGTACGCCCACAGGGTGGACCGATGACCTTCGAAATCCGCTGGGTGCAGCAAACGCAGAAACGTTTGTTGCCAGTCAATCTTCTTGAGTCCCCATGTAATTTCAGTGGCGGCCCAGTAGTAACGGCCCTGACATACGAGTTGTTGGTCGTGGGTTCGAACCCAGGCAGGCGCTTTACTTTGTGTAAATAATTTAATCACCACTACTATCAAAATATTGTGAGGTAATTAGAATGTCCTAGAACAAAAAATTCGAAGGCATGTGATATCTACCAACCCGCACTGGGCCCGCGTGGTAGATTTCAGCCCACTCCCTCTCGAAGAGAGGAGGCCTGCGACCCAGGAGTGGGAGCATTATAGGCTGATTATGCTCCATTATCAGTATCAAGTCTCAATTTCAATTCACTCACCTGGTTGATTGAGGATACAGACTTGGCTTGTATCCTCAATCAACCAGGTGAGTTAGAGTTACAAGGAGATAAATCCGGCACGGTAACACGGAACGCTTCAGTTTTCACTTAACACGGCACAGATACCATCAGATACCATTTCCTGACGCAAGCAGGTGTTCCTGTAGGTTTCCATTGTTTACTTACAAATTGAGTTTTTGAACTTTCATTGGAACGGAGTTCTTTAACGCCGCTTGTAGTAGGAATAAACAGCTTGTTAAAAACTATAGGTACTCTGATGGCGCTGTATTTAAAAACAAAAACAAATACTTTTGACACTTGACACTTGAGACCATACTAGATGGCTCTGTATTAATAAAAAATACACAGCGAAAGGAACATTGTTCCTATCGGGTGTTGCACGACACCTCACATTTTTTTTTTACTATGTGACTGTTTTGTTAGAAAATGTAATGTTATTTAAATCAGAGGTGTTGCAGGTGATGTCTTTTCAGGATGGGAATATAAAAATTATAGGCAGATATTGCAATGTTCCTTTTTACTTTACAATTAAAAATAAGTCACAGCACGTAGAACAATATAGGCTAATTTATCTATTGCAATAATAATTAAAAATAATTTTCTATTGCAATTTACAAAAAGATAGTGTGCATTTATGTAATAATTATAAATATGTCGAAAATACGTTATTCGTCGTTTGATTAGTCGGGACACTAGCGCCACCAGCGGCGCTCGACAGAGTCTACAACATAACGCTCGTCGACTGGTCACCGGAGTTAAGCAGGGCTTGTCAGTGCCGTTCCGTATAGTTGCGTCGTGTACCTACAGTGTGTGAATAGCTAGTGTGATTAATTTGATCTTGAATTATAATTTGATTTGAAGTGCAAACGGTTTTTCTATTGCGTAATAACCAACACTACCCATAGCACGCCCACAGTAGTTAAAATATAGCTGATGATAACTAGAGAGATGTAACTTCTCCGTCGAATAAATAAACAATGTGATAGTGTAGCGGCATATCTACATCGCCAAAATAGAACGCGTCACACTGACGTCACGCAAAATCCTGCATCGGGCAATCAGAGTTTACCACGCGACTAGCATATAATATACAACATCCCGACATCAACTGTCGGGCAGTAGCCCACCAGACACAACACCCGTCTGGTTGGAGGATCCTCCCTTTTCATAGAGGATGAGTGAACTTACACCCCTGTTCCTCATGCCTCTATAATAGTAAAAGGATTTTGCTTCCCTGGTAAATATTTTTGTTGGTTTTAGAATAATTTCTTACGTAATAGATAGTTTATATGTTTGACCTCAAAACTAGGTTCTATTCCTGAACTAATTAACTTACTTGTACTTCCAATTTCATTAGAAATCTCGTGCCGTCAAACAACGGACCCTTCTCTACCCGATGTTAGAAACATCGACACGTAACGAACCTGTCACCGAAGTCGGTTTAATTCACGCCGAAATAGACTACACAGTTTTCCTAATACAGAAGCCTTTACATAGTTCTAATATTATTTAGATGAGGTTTGAAGAGTTTTATCATGTTGCTATGTAGAATGTATACTAGAGTGTAAATAACGGGTAAGAATTAATTTAAAAAAAATCAGTAACACCCTTGGGTGAGGAGCTCGTGGCTAAGTAATAACAGCCGCATGGGTCGATCCATCAGGTTAAGCTACGCTTGCCGGGGTTGGTCCGTGGATGGGTGACCATCTTTACATACCGAGACTCCTCCGTGCCTCGGAAAGCACGTTAAGCCGTTGGTCCCGGCTGTCATTCGTGGATCTTTGACAGTCGTTACGGGTCGTCAGAAGCCCGAAAGTCTGACAACCAGTCTTACCAAGGGGTATCGTATTACCCAGTAACTGGGTTGTGGAGGTCAGATAGGCAGTCGCTCCATGTAAAATACTAGTATTCAGCTGCATCCGGTTAGACTGGAAGCCGACCCCAATATAGTTGGGAAAAGGCTAGGCAGATGATGATGAGTAACACCCTTGGGTCCATAACAGAGATCAGAAAACGTTTTACTTTTCAAAAACAAGTACAGCATACTGGGATTTTTTGGAGATAAATTGGACTGGGATTGGATTGGGATTTGGACTGTAGACCGTTACCTTAGCAGGTATGGTCACTAAAGCTTTTTTTTTTTTTGGATGGGAAATCATCAAATGACTTCTCCCGCTCTGGGCGGAGCGTGAGGGCGTGTCAGACTTTTACTGACTAAAACCCACCCGTGTTCCTTCAGTCGCCTGTGCCGGGGCCACGGTAACTCTTTCGAACATCCCGCAACCCCGGCTGGATGGTCACTAAAGCTACGGTCTCCTAAAATACGGTGGCCGTCACATGACGGCCGCAGTGACAGCTGTCATGAAAATGATATCAACGGGGTTTTACTTTACGGTGTCAAAAAACGCTCTCTAGGGCCACCAACTTACTTTCATAGATAATGTTTCTGTGACGTCATTCGACGGTAAATTGCGGACGCTATCGGCGACGCGGCGGCCACCACAGTCTTAGATAACCGTGGGTTAAGACAGTTGCCTTTCCTGCGCCGGTGCTCGACCTTTGGCTCGGGAGGAGGCACGGCTCCTTGTCGTTTCGGGTGACGCAGGTGCTCTCGGGGCATGGTTGCTTCGGGAAGTACCTGTGTCGCATAACCAGGGAGCCAGACGCCCGGTGTCACCACTGCGTCGACTGTCGGGAGGACACGGCGCGGCATACGCTGGCAGAGTGTGCCGCTTGGGAGGAGCCGCGCCGTGCCCTCATCTCTAGAGTAGGCAGTGACCTGTCGCTGCCGGCTGTCGTTAATTCGATGGTCGGCAGCGAGGAGTCCTGGGACGCGGTGGTTTCCTTCTGCGAGACAGTCATCTCGCAGAAGGAGGCTGCGGAAAGGGAGAGGGAGATCACATCCTCTCACCCAGCCCGCAGCAGGCGCACTGGGCGTCGGCGGAGGGCGGACAACGCCCTCTTCCAGCCCCCCTAAATGGGTCCAGGGGCGACGGACTCGGGGACGTCCGTCGCCCCCCATACATCGGACCCGAGGTGGCGGCGCGTAGTGTTCCACGCGCGCCCCTCTTAGACGTCGCGGGGGGAGTCAAACACCTCACTCCCCCCCTCGACACGAGGAGAGGCCTGCCGTGGCGGGCCGGCACCAGCCGGGGGTTGCGGAAGGATCGTAAGTTCCCGCGACCCTCGGCGTAGGTGTGAGATGGAACACCGGGGTGGTTTTTAGTCAGTAAGAGTCTGACAGACCCCTCCGCCCGTCCCAGGGCGGAGGACATCCATGAGGATTTTCCACCCCGAAACAAAAAAAAAAAAAAAAAGTTGCCTTTCCTGCGTCTTCATCATCGATAGTCATCTTGATTTCATAACCAGCTGCCCCCGTGGTTTCATTCACATAAGTATCGATCCCGTGTGAATATCGGGATAAAAATACCATATGTACTAACCCAGGTCATGGTCTACCTATTTGCCAAATTTCATCCAAATCCGATTAACCGTTTTAGCGTGAAAGCGTAACAGACAAATTCACTTTCGCATTTATAATATAAACTAGTTGTTGTCCCCGGCTTCACCTGCGTGAATTTCAGTCCATACTTCCCTATATGAATCGGATTTTGTTTACAATTTCAAGGGTTTTAAAATTTTGCGCGGAACCCTAATTATTTTTCTAAAATATAAGTAGCCTAAGTTACTCACTATAACATCAGCTATGTGCCAGTGAAAGTCACGTCAAAATCGGTCCAGCCGTTTCGGAGATTAGCCGGAACAAACAAACAGACAGACAGACCAAAATTATTATTTTTTTATAAGTACCGCTTATACTTTCGTAAGCATTTAGTAAAAATTGTTATTTTGATATTACAAACAGACACTTCTATTTTTTTTAATAGTTATTACATATCATGCAAATGTCGGCTACGGTGACTATTTTAGTTTCTGACGGTAACACACAGGCTGTGCTCTGATGTGGCTAAGGTAACCTATCTTGACAGTAAAGGTACGTGCACAGTGCGAACATGTTAGAATGCCATTGTGGTAATGTTATTGTATGTTGGAGGGTGGTTTACTCTTGAGGTGATCTCTCCTGCTGTCGAGATCTCTCTTCCGCTGGCCTTCAAAGTCATAAACATTTTGTTTTACCAAACGCCTCCAAACAGGTCTATCTTTTGCCGACTACGCCCAACGAGAGGGGTAATTTTGCATCTCTTCATATGTCTTTTCTGAACGTCTTTGTGTCTGAGGAACTGGCTGCCTTGTTTCCGCCTGCCGTCCTTGAGTTCAGAAAAGAAGATGCGCTTTGCTACCCTCTCGTCAGGCATCCTCACAACGTGTCCAGACCAGCGTAGTTGCCGACGCATCAGATAAACCTATATTCCGCAGACGCCCTTCGCAGGACATTTGTGTTTCTAATAAGGTCGGACCAAAATCGCTCGGTAATATAGTTAGGACTAGCTGTGCCCGCGACTTCGTCCGCGTGGAATAGTCACTTTTCGGGCAGCATATTTTAAATTACATATACCGTCGTTTGGGTAGCTAAAAATTTACTTTACAGTAATGCTTCTCTGTATACGATATTTAACGTATGGCCATCGGGGATGAAAGCATACAGGCTCCTAGGATTGCTAACCCGTGACAGAGCCACATACAACTGACCGTGCGAGAAACAGCTGATACTTAGATCTACACCCATAACTTTCAGCGTCTGACCTTGGGCTTTATTAATTGTCATCGCAAAACTGGATTTTTTGGAGATAAATTGGACTGGGATTGGATTGGGATTTGGACTGTAGACCGTTACCTTAGCAGGTATAGTCACTAAAGATTTTTTATTTTTTTTTGGATGGGAAATCATTGAATGACTTCTCCCGCTCTGGGCGGAGCGGGAGGGCGTGTCAGACTTTTACTGACTAAAACCCACCCGTGTTCCTTCTGTTGCCTGTGCCGGGGCCACGGTAACTCTTTCGAACATCCCGCGACCCTAGCTGGCATCGGCCCTAGCGGACCCCGTCAATAGTGCTGACATCTCTTTGAGGCGCGCGTGGAACACAACGCGCCGTCGACTCGGGCTTGGTCCTTACCGGACGGCGAGCTAGCCATTGCTCGCCGTCTGCAAACCCGTGCCTACGGTGGCCGGGAATCGGCTGCCAATTCCCGACAGAATACCTTACTTAACAAATGTTCGCCGTGATTCTTTAAATTGACATAACTTTTTTATTTATGAACCGATTGACATGAAATAAACACTAAACGTTAAGTGAAGCTTACTACAATACATTAGTGAAAACCGCATCTAAATCGAATAAGCCGTTTCTGATATTAACGTGCACAAACACACAGACAATCAGACAAACAGATTAAAAAAAAATTAATTACAATTTCGGGTTCGGCATCGATATAATAACAACCCCTGCTACTTTTTTTTATATATTTCCATTGTACAGACACCACTTTTCTACAATTTTATTATATGTATAGATAACACGAGAGCAATCATCCGTTAAATAATTTTGACAAGGTTTGAAGTTACTTATTGATAGAGGATAATGAATACAGACCTCTATCAATCATAGCGTCCCAGAATAGCCCAAAACAGATAAGCTAATTTCCAGAACGCAACTTTGATCATGACACTAGCAATATAATAAATTAATTAATAATAATTTATTTTGGACCAAATACTTGAGCACATTTTATAAACCTGCCAAACTGCGTGACAGTTTGACGGCAGGATTAACGCTTGTCTTAAAACATTTGGTATAAACAATCTAAAACAAACATATAAACATTTTGGTATAAACATTTGGTATAAATAATAAATAATTCATTAATTAAAAATAAAATAAAATTAAATGTTAAAATTACATAATTTAAAACCTAACAATCTTAAAATAATAATAATAATATGTACAAGTATATAAAAAAGGGGGGAAATAATCAGAGGGCATCAAAAAATTCATCCGCATCGCTGTCAACAGGAAAAGTGCCCAGAAGGCTGGCAGCATTGCCACGTTGTATAGCAATGCTGATTCTTTGGCTAAAAAATAGGCCAGCCCTCTGGTCACGTGTGGAGTCGACCAACCGCCTGGTGATGTCTCGAAAAACTAAGTGGGCACTCGGACCCCATGGCCCAAGTGTTTCAACCCCAAACGGCTCGAATATATATAAGTCCCAATAAGATTGGAGTATTTGCGCCGTTTGAGATTTTCCGCACCCACAGCAGCCGCCCCAGCACAGCCAGCCATGCTAGGAAGATGGGATAGCGCAAGGGTGTCGACACACGTTGCATCCCACACCAAAGGCCTACCTACCTTCCAAGGCATTATGGTCAATCCATCTGTTCTCTTCCCATCGTCGCGTGCTAAGCCATTGGGTTCTAAAACAGCCGGCACCCCGGCGGTGACAAGAGCACGATGAATGATGTCATTGATGCTGGCGTGCCGTGCTATCCGGCCTGCACTCTTACTGCAGGATAGGCCATGTTGTCCGAGGCAGTCGACACCGTCACCGCATTGGCAGCGATGCGGAGCCACGCAAGGAGCGCCCAGACGCAGACAAGTAGCGAGCCGGAAGGAGGTGTCACCCAGCATAGTGCCTATATTGGGTGACGGTAGCGCCTGAATGTTAAATTGTGATGTTTAATTTAGATTTAGATTGATAATATACTTACCGTTATAAGAATTTAATCATAATAGCAGCACGGACCGCCGCGCCGCCGGCACACACGAGCGGCTCGCGTCAACGACAGAGGCAACTGCAGCGGCCGCTTTGTCGCCGCCGATATCGTGCCTCTAGAGCATTTGAGCACCGTACTCGAATACACGAGCGGCACGCACCCGACGGCCGAAGTCGAAGCGTTGACGGCGGCCGCCGACGAGAGCTGAAGGCCGCGTTCGCCCCGCCTACGCGCGTATAAGCACTAAGGGCTGATTTAACCAAAGTCAGATATCTTTTATCCGGGGAATAAAATTGACGTCTGACCGTTATTGTATGGAAAATCTGTCAGAAATTAAAAATTATTCGCTGGATTACTAGGTACAAAACATAACATAACATCACGCCCTCTTTCCCCGAAGAGTTAGGCAGAGGTGCACCTACAGTACACCCACATTTCACCAGTTGTGTTTAAGTCCCATGGCGTCTATTGCCATGTACCGGGCACAAATCCAGACTCCGGGCTGCTACTGAGAAATTCCAAATAGAAATACCCAATAACACTTTTTGCCCGACCCCGGAATCGAACCTAGGACCTCATGCTCAGCAGTAGCGCTTGCGACCACTAGACCAACGAGGCAGTCAAAATCTAGGTACAAAAGTTTGGTCGAATTCGCCCTAAGCACTTCAGTATTGACATATAGAGACCAACATGACCAGAACTGATCTGATCACCTAGCTAGGCGGTTGTCTCCAAAATATCTTCGTCTTTAAAAGGCTTCTATATTCTTCATTCAAATTATCGTGAGCGAAGCCAACGGCAAAAGTTATTATGTACTAGGAGATTATTATTTGAAGCATTTAGCTAAGGTAAGCTGATGGCTGGTGGAGCAGACGAGTCCTGGAGTGGAGACCACGTCCAATACGCGGTCTCCGATCCAGGACTCGTCTGCTCAAGCATAGTGTGGGACGCACCACAGCTAGATGGACCGACAACCTTAAAAAGGTGGCTGGGACAGACTGGATGGCGGAGGACAAGGTGGTGTGGCGCAGCCTGGGAGAGGCCTAAGTCCAGCAGTGGACTGCAATAGGCAGAGTCAATTGTTGTTGATGAGCTAAGGTAAAATATATAGCTTGTGCCAGTTTTAGTTTAGTCTCAGAAACACCCAAAATGAGACAAGCCAATTTCCACCACGCAAACTTTAAACATGCTAGCCTACAGAGTTAGACACGTCAATATTCAAAGTAAAATATCTCTCAGTACAATGTCAAATAACAAAGTCAAGATAGAAGAACATTTTTTCTTTGCTAAACTTTCAGCTGTAGACACGGATGATTGATTTATGAGCTTTCCTCACTTATATTAGTTTTTTGTTAGTTCTAACTTACAAGCCCTTTCATATTTTCTTTGTTCTAATTCAAAGTTTGTAGGCTTACATAATAAAGTTTGATAAAATATACATCATAGTGTAATAAAAATATTCCTTTGTTTTATATTGGTCTTCGCTGATTAAGGGCTGATTTCACCAAAGAAACTTGACGCGATAAGCACATAAACCACGTTTAAGAGCTGTTAGTGTCATTATTTTCTTTGGAATAATGACACACAGCTCTTGAACGTAGTTTAGATGTGCTGTTCGCGTTCAGTTTCATTGGTGAAATCCGCACTAAATATTATTTAGTCATTGTATAGTCGACCACGCAATTGCTTTACAACCCTACGACTAACTTGCACTTGCATGTCACAAAACGACAGTGTCTATTTGTCTATGAGACAGTAAGACAATTGACGTAGAGTATCAATTTGCTCAACAATTAATTTCCCTGTCTGTATAACCAATAAACCTATCTATGAATAACCGTGTATATCACCTACAATAAATCTATACTAATAATTAAGCTGAAGAGTTTGTTTTTTTGTTTGTTTGTTTGAACGCGCTAATCTCTGGAACTACCACTAGAACCCTTAGGATCCGAGCGAAAAGAAAAAAGAGTCAGAAAGAACGCTAAGTGAACGAAGTAATAGCGCAGACAAGCGATGCGATGCGACGGGGTGAGTCGGGGGAACAAGAAATTTCTCGAGGATGAAGTCGCGGGCTGAAGATAGTTCTTCAAATAAAATAAATCCGTTACCATAGCAACACGAGTAAATAGTCGCTCTATTTACGTAACACCACTTCACGGAATACTCAAATCTCCCCGCTACATACATACCACATTAGTGGTCCCATAATCCTTGGGCCTATTTCTGGGACGGATACAGTTACCAAACAGATTAACATTCAATCTATCAGTGGATGATATCAGCAGAAAGCGCGTTGTCAGGAAATTCGATTTATTTGTGGACTAAATCCGCCATTTTGGAAAAGGGTCGCTTAGCAGTTCCATTTCAATATGTCTGCTCCAGAATGTGTGTAATGTGTAATGTAATGTATCGTGTAATGTAACGGGAATGGACGGCATTACGAACATTACATGTAATGCTCGGGCTGGTGCTCGCACTGATCCATCGGCTGTCGGTTTTCGGTTTTCAGCGCGAACACAAAAGCTCTCGCAGTCGAACACATACAGGATTCGCGTTGTGTATTTATGCTGGCCAGACTATTCGCATTACATTACATTAATAAATGATAAATGATTTTATTTCTGTAAAGCCGTGTACAGACGCGTGTAATCTGTAATGTAATTTATTGTGTAATATAACGCGAATTCTGCGTGTGGACGCACTACGAGCATTACATGTAACGCTCGGGCTGGCGCTCGCGCTGATCCCACATTACACACGTCTGGACACGGCTTAACTAGATTTATACAAACACTTTTAAGCCGTGTCCAGACGTGTGTAATGTGTAGTGTTATGTAAGGTTAAAAGCGTGCACGGCATACAAACGAGCATCGTGTTTGCGCTAGAAACCGACAGCCGATGGATCAGCGCGAGCGCCAGCCCGAGCATTACATGTAGTGCTCGTAGTGCGTCCACACGCAGAATTCGCGTTACATTACAACATAAATTACATTACACATTACACGCGTCTGTACACGGCTTAACACGTCAAACATTTTTTTTTTTTAACTAGATGAGGTCAGCGTTTCCTATCTGACTACTCTGAGAAGAAAGGCCGAAACAAGCTCAGAGGTCACAGTCTCTTTTAAAGTCCGGACATAATCTTGGTCAGATCATATGAAGACCATGTATGTTGGTGTCTGAAATGGTCTTTTGAGGAAAGAACCACACAGATTGAGTGGACCTGTCCAGTCAGTGCACGCATCTGTCAGTAAAAAGTGAAAAGGAGATGGGTTAGTGATTTAAGTACATTGCATTTGGGCACGCCACAATTGCGGCGATAAGTCCCCTCTTTGAGGAGTGGCTGGAGAGGGTTGCCACGGCATCCTCACCTTCCGCCTGACGCAGGTCCTCACTGGACACGGGTGCTTCGGGAGGTACCTGTTCCGGATAAGGCGGGAGAAAACGCCCGGGTGTCACCACTGTGTGGATCGCCCGGAGGACACGGTGGAGCATACGGTGGAGGTCTGCCCAGCTTGGGCGGAGCACCGCCGTGTCCTCGCGGAAGCGATCGGCGGCGGCGATCTCTCGCGTCCGGCCCTGGTCCAGGCCATGGTACGGAGCGAGAGTACATGGGAAGCCATTACCTCATTCTGCGAAGCAGTAATGCTCGCAAAGGAGGAGGCGGGACGCGTGAGGGAGAGGCAAGCTTTGCGCCCTCACGCCCCTAGTCGCCGCAGGAGACGCCCTGGGCGTCGGGAATTGGAAGCCGATTCCCGGCCACCGTAGGCGCGGGCTTGCGGACGGCGAGCAATGGGTAGCTCGCCGTCCGGTAAGGACCAAGCCCGAGTCGACGGCGCGTTGTGTTCCACGCGCACCTCAAAGAGATGTCAGCTCTATTGACGGGGTCCACTAGGGCCGATGCCAGCTAGGATTGCGGGATGTTCGAAAGAGTTACCGTGGCCCCGGCACAGGCAACAGAAGGAACACGGGTGGGTTTTAGTTAGTAAAAGTCTGACACGCCGTCCCGCTCCGCCCAGAGCGGGAGAAGTCATTTGATGATTTCCCATCCACAAAAAAAAATGTACATTGCATTAAATTGCTAATGGCTCCTTTGACATTAAATTACTTGACCAGATAAACTTTAAAATACCAACTCGATCTGTGCGCACTCCACAATTATTCAGTATTCCCGCTAGTAACAATAATGTTTCGGAAAACAATCCGTTATCCAGAATGTGCAGGCAATATAATGCAATATGCCCTAAGGTAGACTTGTTTTTGAACAGCTTTAACGAATTTAGAAATTCCTTATATAAGTTTTAAATGCAACAGTGTCATTATCTCATATTATTCCACCTTAACTGTCACTAAAGAAGCATATTAAATGTTGAACGCTGTGTAGAGTAATAATTGTACTTCAGATTTATATACTGTATATTGTCATATCTGTGCTGAATTGTCTTAGTTTGTAGTCTGTCTCTGTACTTATTAAAATAAAATAATCGTACAGCTCAACTTATAACATAAGGAGCTCAACGATTTATTTATTACATTACACATGTCTGAACTCGGCTCAACACCTTCCTCGTAACTGTCACACTTGATTGCAGTTTTAAATAGTCGATTGTAATATTGGTCGAGTTTCTCGAATATTTGTGAACTGGAATTAAATACCTCGGTTTGGTTTTCAGAAGGATATTACATTGGTACTTATAGAAATCCAAGAAAACGAAATTAATGGAAACTCGGCCCCGTGGAATTGGAGGCATGAAAATTCAGGCAATTTAATCATTAATAAACGAGAGCAGTGGTGGTCCTGTGGTAACGACCGCGACTTATGAGTCATTGAGGTCGTAGGTTCAAATCCAGACAGGTGCTTTATTTTATGTAAATTATTTCATCACAACTGCTCTCAAAACGGTGAAGGAAAGCATCGTGAGGAAATCGGCATGTCATAGAACCACAAATTCGAAGACATGTGATATCAACCGCACTGTGCCCACGTGGTAGATTACAGCCCACTCCCTCCCGAAGAGAGGGGGCCTGTGTCCCAGCGGTGGGGACATTAAAGGCTGATTATGCTACACGTGTAAAAGCCGCAGTGAGCACAATCTGCTCTAATGACGGCATTATAGGTAAGCAGTTTCCTTCGTCTTAATCCAAATATTGATTCGCATACCAATTCGTCACATTATGTACAATTTGTAGTATCTCCTTACTAGTCTCCCGCCCTTGCTTCGCACTGTTAGTGTCTAAGTTTAATAATAATGTATTGTACACATTAATAAGAATACATTTTATAAATGATGGTGAAATCAAAATACTTTCCGTAGTACAGAACAACAACGCGGTCCCACACACAGACACGAAAAACGAATTATGTACAATTTGTTCATTCTGATATCACATAGATCTAGGGAGTCATTGTACTCATGAACAAATTTGACTATGAGACCAAACCTGAAATTGCGAAAAAAAATCAGGTGTTCCCTACATTTTCACGAGTAACGCAAACATAAATGTAGGGAACAGTAGATTTTTTTTTTGCGATTTCAGGTTTGTTGCCATAGTAAAAGTTGTTCATAACGATAAGTACAATGACCCCCTCGAGTTATGGGATATCAAAAAGGAATACGTTGGCAAGCTAAATTGAGAACGAATTACCTTTCGATGATATTTTTAGCTCGGAAAATCATCAATGTAGTGAAATCGTTGCGGCGATCGGGGCCCGTTTGCCAATCCAAACTGAACACAAATAGTTCGTCACTTATGGGGGAGGCTTGACTATTTTTTTTTTTTTTACTGAGATAAGAACCAGAGACTAAGCTCAAATAAGACCAAGTCCACTGTTTAAGCTTCAAAAACAAGGCTATGATAGAATTTACCATAAACTCCACACTTGACAAATGGGTATTGTAACAGTCCACATGGATTGTTATGGTACCGGGGTGATTGTGGTGTGCCAAATGAAAAACTATTGGCGATATTAGCTGTTAATTATTCTTATAAAATTCTATTACATCCTTTACAACAATAAGATCACCGGTTGTCAGATCCGGAAGGCCAACTGACCACTTACAACTGTTCTTTCTGTACTCTATTCAAATCAATGTTTGTCTTTTTAAACAATTCTTAATTCTTTATTGCGTACCATAATGTATAATATAGTCGGTCAGGAATTATTATTATAAGTATTAGTCACAATTATGGACCCTGTCTGGCACAGCATAGATCAAGTAGGAGAGAGAAGGAAGAAAACTGGGTACTTAATGTGATAAATTGTATTATTAGTTTAGTAGGTTTTACTGTTTTATTAATACAGAATTGAATTTATGAATTATAATAATTGTTTTTTAACTTAGATACATTTATTTATTTAGTAACATTTAAAACTTTAGATTTTATCATTTTAAGAACAGTTTATTTATTTAAATATTCATTATTATTTGATTTACTTATTATTAGAATAGAACACAATATAATACTACATAAAAATTACAGATATAAATGTAGAGATTTTACACATAGGGTGACACAATGGGCGGTCAGAACCCTAATTCCCGTAACTAAAAAAGTTCGAAATCTAGTCGCAATCTCATGCCAGCGACAATCAAATGTCATAAATCTAGGGAAATTTAATGTTCTTAAAATTACGATAATTGCTCCGCTTATCGCTAAAAGCGATCTTTTACAGACAACGTTTGGATGGATTAAAGGGAGAAGGAGAGACAGTACTCTTTGTATTATTATTTTTACTTAGTGCGTAATTAGTATTTATTATCCCTAAATTAATTATTGGACGCTCCATATTTATTTAAATATTTATTATCCATATTATGAGTAGGTAGAGGCGTATATTTAATAGTGAGTATTTGTAGATACAAATAAATAGTTATGAAGTTACTTATAATTTATCATTTATCATTTAAGTATTCGCCTATAATATAGTAGCATTTGCTTACAAGGAAAGCTTCAATTTATTGATAAAGATGTCCTATTTATTTAAATACTTTATTATTTCGGGTAACTTATTATAATTATTAATGGTCATGACAAAGATACTATTAGAGTGCATTTTCAGTCGCGATTTTGGTAAGTTTAGTCTATTTTTATGTCTTAAAATAATTTTCGTTTTTAAGTCCTCTCTTTTTGTAAGGAATTCTGGATACTTACGCACGAACTTACAAACTTCAAATATATAAAGACAGGGTTATCATGTTATCATGGGTTATCACATGCATTATCGACTTACCTCAACAGCGGTAAAGGTGAGATCATCCTTAAGGTTGACATTAAAAATGCCTTCAATTCCGTAAACAGGGACACCTTGTTGACAGAAGTCCAAAAAGAAATACCCAAAATTTACAGTTTCCTATATCAATGTTACAGGCACCCCTCTAAATTACTTTATAAAGACAACCTTTTGAAATCAGCCGTTGGATGTCAACAGGGTGACCCTCTTGGGCCAGTCATTTTTAGTTTGGCAATAAATCCGACAACTAAATTCTGAATTCAACGTATGGTATTTGGATGACGGAACCCTAGGAGGTAATGTAGACACAGTCTTAAAAGATTTAGCTTTTATAAAAGAAAAATTTAGTTCCATCGGCCTAGACCTTAACCTTTCAAAATGTGAAATTCATCTTCCCCAAACCACTGACAGACAGACTACCATAGCAAAATTTAATACAATAGCACCAAATATCAAAATTACGGAAAGAAACTCTCTTCACCTCCTAGGGTCCCCAATTTTTGACGAATCCTTTCCAACGTTTGTTGAGGAAAAAATTCAAAATTTTCATGACGTCTCGGAAAGACTATTCAAAATTAACAGCCATTCGGCCTTCACACTAATTCGATACTGCTGCTTTGGACCAAAATTTACGTATAGCCTTCGCTCCTCCCATCTATGGAAGCATCCACAACTTTTAGAAAAAGTAGACCAAATTATTAGAAACACACTAACTTCTATTCTAAATGTGGCTCTGGACGACCGAGCGTGGCAGCAAGCTACACTTCCCATTCGCCTGGGTGGTCTCGGCGTCCGCAAAATTTCAAGTATAAGTTTACCGGCCTTCCTCTCTTCGGTCCACGGTACCGACAAATTAACCAGGAAAATTTTATCTTCCTCACTGGTCGATTTTGAGGTACCGTGTTTGACCGATGCGTTGAACGCGTGGAAGATGGCTTGTCCCAATACGGATTTACCTGACAACCCAGCCTCCCAGAAACGGTGGGACGTGCCGCTCTGCAGTATTATACGGAATACCCTAGTAAATACGTCATTTAATACTGCTGAGCGTGCCCGTCTGCTGGCTGTGGGAGAATGGGAGTCAGGCTTGTGGCTTCAAGCGCTTCCGTCATCCACCATAGGCACTATGATGGATGACTCTTCGTTTCGGCTTGCTACGTGTCTCCGCTTAGGCGCACCTTGTGTTGCTCCGCATCGGTGTCACTGCGGTGAAGCTGTCGACAACCTCGGACACCATGGCCTGTCCTGCTGCAGGAGTGCAGGCCGCATAGCACGACACGCCAGCATTAACGATATTATTCGTCGAGCTCTTGTCACCGCCGGCGTACCAGCGATATTAGAACCAAGCGGCTTGGTACGTGACGATGGGAAGAGACCAGACGGCATGACGTTGTTGCCTTGGAAGGTGGGTAGACCTCTGGTGTGGGACGCAACCTGTGTCGACACCCTTGCGCCATCTCATGTTCCAAGCACGGCGAGCTGTGCTGGCGCCGCTGCTGCGGCTGCTGAGACCCTTAAGCGGCGCAAATACTGTAACCTTATCGGTAACTACAGTTTTGAGCCGTTTGGGGTCGAAACGCTCGGGTCATGGGGCCCGAGTGCGCGTCTCCTTTTTAAGGAAATTTCTCGCCGACTGGTCGACACTTCACGTGACCAGAGGGCTGGCTCGTTCTTTGGCCAAAGAATTAGCATTGCCATTCAACGTGGCAATGCTGCCAGTCTTCTGGGCACGTTTCCGGATGACAGCGATGCGGACGAGTACTTCGACGCCTAAGTTTCCTTTTGTTTTGTATATTTATTTGTATAGTTAGTTAGTTCGTTAGTTAGTAGAAAAAGATATTTTAAGTTTTTTTTAACATATAATTATTATAATAACTTCCTAAAATTAAAAGACAGGGTAGAGATAAGATTTTTAGTTCCTGAAAATGGGGTTTACAGCTACCGGTGACTTCAATATTTACTAAGACTCTTATTAGTTTTTTTTTTGTAGGGTAAATAGTGTGGGTGCGTCAGTACTGTTGCCCCATAAGAGATATAAATCACCTAAACTCGATAAGGTTGCATGCTAATTGTAATAATTAAAATCAATATTATATTATTCATTTGATTGAACATTGGCATTTGTGTCATGACATTCTAAAGCATGCCTACTAACCAGTATTACTACATGTTAGCAAATAAATAAATAATAACACACCAGGTTAAAACCTTTACAGTACTTACCTACATATTCAAAGTCCTTGGTACTAACAGTAAAAGGATGTTTTTGATTCTTAGTTTTTTTTTTAATAATTAATATATTGTAATAATTTATCCTTAATTCGTCTTTTGATATCCACAGAAAGCTTTTATAAATCAATTGATTTATTGCACCTTGAATCAGTTTGCATTGACCAGCATAGATCGCATTTAGGCTTTATCTGCGATGGCATTAATCTCGGTAACTTATCTGACTGCTGATTTATCGACGATTCGCACTTAACATCATAACATCACGCCTTGTTTCTCCGAAGGGTTATGCAGAGGTGTACCTATAGTACCTATAATACACCCACATTTCGCCAGTTATGTTTAAGTCCCATGTAATTGGGGGCGAGCCTATTGCCATCAACCGGGCACAATTACAGACTCCAGGCTGCTACTGAGAAATTCCAGGTGGAAAAATCCGATAACACTTTGCCCGACCCGGGAATCGAACCTAGGAACTCATGCTCAGCAATAGCGCTTGTGACCACTAGACCAACGAGACAGTCACTCGCACTTGTGTGACAAATCGCATTTGATCTTTAATTTCTCTCTTACAGACACCTGCAGATCTCCATAGGCATCAGGTCGACCGTTTTGATTTGTTGGCCATTCAATAACCTAAAAAACCGGCCAATGGCGTGTCGGACCACGCACTTTGAATGGATCCGAAGTTGGGATGAATTTATCCCAAGATCAAATTTAAAATTGTAGTTAAATAACATGTTCTCCCGTACATTCCAACTGCAAATGTAAGTTTGAATGCACAATATTGAGAGATTTATCGTGTTACAAGATCTTAGACTTCTGATAGGTTTTCCTGTAATCTATAAGTGCAGAACTATTTTCTGTATTTTTTTCAAGCAGTTTCGCAGAAAAGGGGGAATGGTCAAATTCCATCTATTATCTTTAAAACTACTTATTTTAAAAATATAAAAAATATACATATATTCTAGACCCCCATAGTAAGGCCTTTCATTTGATATGTCACACGGTATAGTTTGCAAAACCTTTATTTTTATTCTCTTATTTGCCCCCAAAAGTGACCCTCATATTCAAAATTCATTTATTTACGTAACACTTCCGTTTTTGGTTCACAGAAATTGATATGTGTACCAAATTTCAAGTTAACACTCACAACCAATTTGCTCCAAATCTAATGGATCGCATTAGATTTGGAGCAAATTGGCTGCCACAGATGGACAGACAGACAGACACAGGAGTGATCCTATAAGGGTTCGTTGTTTCCTTTTACGGCTACAAAACCAAACAGGGAGACAAAGCCCTCAAAAATGATTTCCTTTCCCTCACCATACCCTTAAGGCGAAAGCGCCAGATAGCCTGGGAAATTAAAATTTTCTTACGTTTTTTGCAATTTGCAAGTCAGCATTGTGTTGTATGTTGGTCAAAATATGATTCGCTACCATAAAAAGTATGTATTTACAGAATTATAATAATTAAAGGCATCAATACAACTCTGGTAATTATATTGAATGGCTATTTCATGAAATCTTGACAATTAGGATTTTACAAACTCATGCAGTTGTATTACTGATTTTGATTTTTTTTATTTTTTATTATTTGAGATAGGTTTGCTCTTGACTCTAGTCTAGGTCAGAGATGACAGAGACAAAGTCGACGTTGGAGTGAGCTTACCCAGAAGAAGTCTGTTCACTCTCACTTTGAAGAGATCGGGGTTGTATGCGTTCGGAAACACAGACGCAGGCAGAGAGTTCCACTCCTTTGCTGTGCGCATCACAAAAGACATTTGGAAACGCTTAGTGTGAATTGGTGGAATAGCAACTAGGTAGGGATGGTAACCAGCAGTGCGTCTAGATGTCCGATGGTGGAAGGGGGCAGGTGGAATAAGGTCGTGCAGTTCTCGAGCACACTCACCGAAGTACAATCTTTAGAAGACCGACAAGCAGGCAACCTGATGGTTATAATTCTGTAAATGCATGTTTGTTAAGGTTGTGAATTATACTTTAATCAACATACAACTTAATACCGACTTGCAAATTGCAAAAAACATAAAAGCTTTTAATTTCGCGGGCTAGGTACCTGGCACTTCCCCCTTAACACAGTCTATCTGATTTCAAAATTGGCTCTCACACCGCAACAAGTTGCGATCTCCGAACCTCGATAATTGGACTTTTACTGGTGAGTATATTCGTGTAACTTTGGGCAAATAATTGCCAACATTTTATTTTTATTTTTGCTGTTGGATAGTGAGGTTTTATTTGAGGGTACACGGTATCGTTAGCAATCATAAAGAGCTTCTATTTTGCGTGGTTGCTATGTTTAAAGTAAGGGAAGATATAAAGAGTATTCTATTCCATTCCACTCTACAAGAGCCAAGGATCTGCAAGGAGAGCATCTTTCTTGTTAATCTTTGACGTCCAAAAGTGCCTTTTATGTGCCTATTTGAATATACGATTTAACTTTGACTTTGTAAAGAAACAAGTTTGTGCCTACATACATATTTAGGTATTGTCTACTTGATTGGAATTAAGAACATTGTCTAACTTTACTGCGTAAATAACAATGTTTGTTTGTTAAACAGCCCTATAATTACACGATCACAATTATGTATCCACTCACATGCCTGCCTCAAATACCCACGCACAGCATAGTTCACATAACTCCACACACACCACGAGTATATGCCACATATAAATATATAACAATATTCATACAATATGGATCGCTTTGAGTAGGCATGTCCTATTATTAACGGAGTACTGAGCATTTCACAGATGACTTCTTTCACCATTTTTGATAGCAACATCAAGGATTACCTCGACTTTTGCCCGATTACGTTTTTATATGTTCGTTGATGTAGATTACCAATGGGTTTGGTTGATGATAAGATAGATATGACGGAGAAGGTACCATCTCTCTAGTTATCGTCAGTCATATTTTAACTACTGTGGGCGTGCTGTGGGTAGTATTGGTTATTACGCAATAGAAAAACTGTTTGCAAATCAAAACAAATTATAATTTCTTGATCAAATTAATCACACTAGCTTTTCACACACTGTAGGTACATGACGCAACTATACGGAACGCGCGACACTTTCTAAACGTGTTCACTGCTCGACAGCCACCGACATACTCTGCTTAACTCCGGTCGACGTGCGTTATGTTGTAGACTCTGTCGAGCGCTAATTGGTGGCGCTGGCGTCCTGATTAGTCAAACGACGACTAACGTATTTCCGACAGATTAATAGTAAATTAAATGCAGAAATAAAAAGAAAAGAAGAAAATGAGCAGAAAGAAGAATGTGCGATCGTCAAATGCGATCTGCAACTACAGGTATCTATGTATGTAGGTAGTATCTACAACATAGCTAGTTTTTAAACCCTAATTGATTGTGGAGTTAGTAGTATTATAGTATTTTATATCACGAAGCGACGCGCACTTTACTTGTGTCAACTAAGTGTACAAACACGCTGTGAATGTGTGCGTGAAGACGAGTAGCGTCTGCACATAACACACACTTCCGACTTCGGAACGTCTCGGACGGTACGGAGAGCTCCTGCGTTTACACACACATTCACAGCGTGTTTGTACACTTGGTAACTCAAGTGCACGTTGCTTCGTGAGATAAAAATGCTGTAGTGTCATACGGCCGAGCCCAATAACCTATCTATTACTAGTTTCGGTTTACTGGAGATAAAAAACCTATCTATCTATGGTTTTAACGTTCCAATACTGTAAGAGATTATGGAATCTTACAGGCCTAACATAAGGACAGGATAGAATTATACTGTCTACCATCAATAGCGATCTGTTTTTTACTTAATTTAATTTTTTTTTAATTTATCATTTATACAAAAGAACACAGGATTACATTGTTTAATAGAAACCAAAAACCACTAAGGTACTAAGGTACCCAGGTAGGTAGGTAGGTAGGTAAGGTACTTAAAATAGGTTATTGGGTTCAGCCATTAGACATCGCTCATCTGGGTATATTTTCTGTTGTTTTAAAATTAACGGATCTTGTTGCATGTTGGAGTAATCATAAAATTCTCATTGCAGAGTTTAAGCTCACTAAACCTGCTCACTGCCAGATTTCTACTTCCGGTTTTCAGTCACCCTAATTTTATATTGGTCTTATAATAATGAAGAGAGTGAAAAAGACTGAAAAGTCCATCATTGATAAATGCCTGGTTTTAACCTCACACTGGTTTTAAAAGTGACTGCCTCATTGGTCTAGTGGTCGCAAGCACTACTGCTAAGCATGAGGTCCTGGGTTCTATGCTCGGGTTGGGCAAAGTGATATTGGGTTTTTCCATCTGAAAGAATTTCTCAGTAGCAGCTGGGAGTCTGGATTTGTGCCTGGTTGATGGCAATAGGCTCGCTCTCTATTACATGGGACTTAAACATAACTGGCGATATGTGGGTGTGCTATAGGTATACCTCTGCCTACCCTTTCGGGGAATACAGGCGTGATGTTATGTATATATGGTTTTAAAAAATTGGTTCTACAATTGGACAACTATAACCTCCAGTTTACAAACAGAAAAATCGTAGTACGACCGATACAATGCATAAACGTCATTTTACCGTTATTTTGCTGTAAATATTCACAGAACATGTTTCAACAACAACTTTTGCCAATTAGCTTTGATACAACATTTTGTAGAGGCAGCTATTCAACGAAATACGAGTATACAGTTCGTGAAAAGCGAACATATTTTAAACGCATATTATATAGCACTGAAATGCTGCTGTACCTAATTATTTTCTTGTGTAGATAAACAAAGTAAACATGATATGTCATGTTCTCAAATGTATTTTATTGTTGTACATTGCATGTTACCAGTTGCAGCATAACTCTGCATGTCAAAACTTTTTGGTTCTTTATAATCAACCTTTTTTCCGTTTGTATTTGAGCCTGGTCGATTTTTATCTTTTTATTTCGTGATTCGAATTTCAAACTGTCATTCGATGGGAACGCTTGATTGACAATTTGCTGTCGTTTGTGATTTTACTGAAGAAAAACGAATTTTTACGTCCCAAAGATTACAATTAGTGGAAAATATTTATCGTAAAAGTGTTCGCACACTATATCCCTGCCGAATACCATAGGGCAAAGCAATTTTAAGTATGGTATATTAAGTACGAGTCTAACCATTCATCTTTATTTTTCCTGGTACGTATCTTTTAACAGTTTTCCTCAATCGGAAGTTCAGTCTGATCACGCTGGTCTAACCCTAATTCATTTTGTCTTAGGATTGAACAGTTTTGAACAGGCCGCCTTTCGGCCTCCAGGTTTTGGCCTAAAATAACGCTGGACGTCCTTGGCCAACGTCGAGAGTTGGACCGCATTTTGACCGCTGAAAGTCTCGCAACCAACGCCAGTTCCTGAACAAAGAACTGCGACTCCCTACAGTCTACGTCACCTCGCCGGACGCAATTACTTATGCCACGGTTTTTTTTATGATATTTTACGTTCTAATTTAATAGTGTAGATAGTAACCCTCTGCAGATTTTTTAATTCATTAACTACTTAATTTTATTTTCAAATATGTAAAATGCGAGATACCTTGGTTCTCTGATCTTTTTTTTATAACGATATGTTTTGGTAGCGTTACTTATTAGTGATTGCAATCGTCTAGTTAGTACGTTTTATTTCTCGTTCGTTATTCGCGTACCTATCGGACCAAAGTTCTCTATTTTATTCCCTTCACACAAGTCAACCTGCATTTTTTTTACCATACTGTTTATTTTTTACCTTTTAATGTTTTTTTATATTTTTATTTTAAAAACAAAATTAAACGTGTCGTAGCAGAAAAGTGAATCTCCGTCTTTTTTTTTTTTTTTCGCTACACAGTCTACAGTGATAAGAAATATAACGACTTAATAATCCTTTTTAGTTTATAGTGTTTTATTACTGTGGGACATCGGGTACGACTGGGTAGTTTGCTACGCTGACGACACGCTGGTCCTGGCGCAGGGGAGGTCGCACCAGGCGGCGGCTGAATTAGCGACACGCGGGGTTGCGACAATCGTAGAGAGGATCCGGCAATTGGGACTCGAGGTGGCCTTGCACAAGTCTGAGGCCATGTGTTTTCATGGTCCTCGGAACGCGCCACCATCGGGTTCCCAAATAACGGTAGGAGGGGTTTCCATCGGTGTCGAGTCGACGATGAAGTACCTGGGACTCGTCCTCGACAGCCGGTGGAATTTCGTGGAGCATTTCCGAGGTTTGGCTCCCAGACTGGAGCGGGCTGGGGCCGCCTTGAGGCGGCTCCTGCCCAATCTGGGGGGTCCAAACGCCTCCTGCCGGAGGCCCTACGCGGGGGTCGTGCGTTCCATGGCCCTTTACGGAGCTTCGGTATGGGCGCGTTCCGTGAGGCGGCGACCGGTCCGTCGGTTGAACGCGTCCCAGAGGGTCATGGCTATCCGGTTAGCCCGGGGATACCGCACGGTCTCCGGGGAGGCGGCGAACCTCCTTGCCGGATTACCGCCATGAGATCTGGAGGCAAAAGTCCTCGCGCACATGTGGGAGTGGCGTGAGGAGGCAGGACGCCGGGGCGTAACTCCGTTACGGCGAGAAATCGCGGCACGGCGGACAGAGCTCCGGTAGGATCTCATGGCGGCATGGAGAGTGCAATTGTCGCAACCCAGCGCTGGGCACGCCACAATTGCGGCGATAAGTCCCCTCTTTGAGGAGTGGCTGGAGAGGCGCCACAGCGTCCTCACCTTCCGCCTGACGCAGGTCCTCACCGGACATGGGTGCTTCGGGAGGTACCTGTTCTGAATAAGGTGGGAGGGAACGCCCGGGTGTCACCACTGTGTGGATCACCTGGAGGACACGGTGGAGCATACGGTGGAGGTCTGCCCGGCTTAAGCGGAGCACCGCCGTGTCCTCGCGGAAGCGATCGGCGGCAGCGATCTCTCGCGTCCGGCCCTGGTCCAGGCCATGGTACGGAGCGAGAGTACATGGGAAGCCATTACCTCCTTCTGCGAAGCAGTAATGCTCGCAAAGGAGGAGGCGGGACGCGTGAGGGAGAGGCAAACTTTGCGCCCTCACGCCCCTAGTCGCCGCAGGAGACGCCCTGGGCGTCGGGAATTGGCAGCCAATTTCCGGCCACCGTAGGCGCGGGCTTGCGGACGGCGAGCAATGGGTAGCTCGCCGTCTGGTAAGGACCAGGCCCGAGTCAACGGCGCGTTGTGTTCCACGCGCGCCTCAAAGAGATGTCAGCAGCATTGAAGGGGTCTGCTAGAACCGATACCAGCCGGGGTTGCGGGATGTTCGAAAGAGTTACCGTGGCCCTGGCACAGGCAACAGAAGGAACACGGGTGGGTTTTAGTCAGTAAAAGTCTGACACGCCCTCCCGCTCCGCCCAGAGCGGGAGAAGTCATTTGATGATTTCCCATCCACAAAAAAAAAAAGTGTTTTATTAGGGAGAGACTTGTGCCTAAGTAATATCAGCCGCACGAGTCGACCATTCAGGTTAAGCTAAGCTTGCCACGGTTGGTCCGTGGATGGGGGACCATCTTTACATACTAAGACCCCTCCGTGCCTCGAAAAGCAAGTAAGCCGTTGGTCCCGTCAGTCATTCGTGGATCTTTGACAGTCGTTACGCGTCGTAAGAAGCCCGAAAGTCTGACAACCAGTCTTACCAAGGGGTATCGTGTTACTCAATTACTGGGTTGTGGAGATCAGATAGGCAGTCGCTCCATGTAAAATACTGGTATTAGACTGGACGCCGACCCCAACATAGTTGGGAAAAGACTAGGCTGATGATGAGTGTTTTATTAGGATATATGTAGCTCAGTGCAATGACGTCGCTGCAACAAACGTGGCCACGTGCTTGGCGCAAACAGTATAAGCAACATAGACGTGCTGTTGAAACGAAAAGAAGAAGAAGCTCAGTGACGTTCTAGCGAGGAAACTTATATATGACCAATTTCAAACTCAAACTCAAAGCATTTATTTCAATTAAACCAATTACAAGCACTTTTGAATTGTCAGAGTCAGCCAGTTAGTCAGAAAATTGAAGCTAGTCGCCCGTTCCAAAACATAGATCTCTATGGAGAAGAACGGGCAAGAAACTCCATGGACACTCTTTTAAATCAAAATTATTACAAAATCCTGGGTACATTGCTCTTGTTGCTTCTATATGTGAGAACAGTGTAAAAAATAAATAATTAAAAACAATTCAAAATATAAGATTAAAAATAAGCCCTAGCAGTTAAGAGATGACCAGTCTCCACTGACGGCGCCCGTTCACGAACATGACGCGTGGATCAGCACCATCCAACTCAACCATTTTGTAGGGAACCGAATGATCCAACATACGCGCCACCATCTGCATCAGCATCATCATCATCAATTTGAAAACAAAATCCCGTGCACACGATGAACACATATGTTAGCAAGCGTTACTATAGCGGCCGAACGCTGCAAGCAAGAATAGTCCTTACTGTGTATATATTTTCGTTTCTCCCATAGTACAATTGGAGAGGCATATTTCCAGCAATCGATTGCAGCAGGCTGGTGACAATCAGATGCCGTAATAAAAAACAAACAGAATGGATTTTTATAAGCTCAACAAAATTATTGTACCTACATCTTATGATCCGGTTAGACTGGAAGCCGACCTCAACATAGTTGGGAAAAGGCTAGGCAGATGATCGTTATAACTCCATATATTTATACCTTACACCATATGTAACATTGTCTGTTATTCCGAAAATATTAACCATAGGTTAAGATTAAATGGGAACCGACTATGTTACCCCCGGGACATCTTTACTTCGAAATATTATGGGCATTGGTGCGTTTCACCGGAGATCCCTAAGGCCTCTGTTTACAGCCGCGAGTGATGCGACTAGCGTCAAGCGACACGCACGCGCGTCATCTGTTTCCGTCCGTCTCTCAGTCACCTCGCGGTGACTCGTGGCATGCTCTCTAAACAACATCTTTCATTTGTTTTCTCCGCAAACTATTGTCTTAAGCTGCATTTACACGGCAGCGGTGCAAGTTTCTGGAACTTTCAAGAGCAATAATCGCATGCCATAATCACGTTCATTTATTGCCATTCAAAAATTGTATGGTTCCATAAAATGACATACAATAATTAAATGCAAGTTTATCGTTCAATAAAATTGCATGCGACTGACACCAAGGCCATTTTATTATAACTACACTTTTTGTTAGCGAAGCACACGGGTGCAGAAGATGGCTAGACCACTGTGTTGTGTCCTTATCAGCGTGGCAAACTATTGTTAGGGTAGGCATAGAAGAGAATGTATTTTTATCTGACCACCTACCACTATACATATATTGAGTGTGACCTGAATTTAGTTAGACCGAAGATAACGATGCAACATTTTCGCTATTGTGATGTGACTTGGGGTGAGAGGGATGACTCGCAAATTACGAAATATCGTAATTTATGCAATGATAGGCTGCGCAACATCGATTTTCCTCATGAATTTCAAAAGTGTAGTTATGGGTCTTGCAATGTGGTCGAACATAAAAGTATCCTGGATAATTTATATAAAACTATTGTAGATATTTTAAGTGACGCAGCTGTAATGACGAGTGAGAAGGTTAGGCCCAAGACAAGGAGAGGCAGATTGTTGTGTGGCTGGAACAAGCATGTTCGAGACGCTTACCGAGAGGCCAGGCTTAATTTCAAAGAATGGGTAATACATAATAGACCGACCTCTGGAGTAATATATGAAAAAATGTGGGAGTCCCGGAAAATATTTAAGGGTCGTCATAAATGGTGCCAAAAAAATAGTGAACAACTAAAAATGGATTTTTTTGCCGAGAAAAGAGCCGCAAACAACTTTAGTAAGTTCTGGAAAGCCACAGGTAAGATGGATACCAAGCCTGGGCTGCCGGTGAGCGTCGGGGGAATGAGTGATCCAAAGCAAATTGCAAATATGTTCGTGGAACATTTCAAAATGCGATCACCCCTTGGCCCCTCAGGTACGATAACCGGTGCTGAGTCCTTCCGTGAGGGAGTGGAACCGGTAATGTTTTTCTCGACGAAACAGGTCAGAGCGGTAGTTAAAAACATGAGTAGAGGTAAATCACCCGGACACGATGGACTCAGCATCGAACATTTTAAGTATGCTGGTATTCACCTGCCAAGGGTCCTGTCTCTGTTTTATTCAATGTGCATTAGTCACTCGTATCTACCGGCAGAGCTAATGAGAACGATTGTGGTACCGATTGTCAAAAACAGGACAGGGGATATCTCGGACAGGGGAAACTACCGGCCAATCTCTCTTGCAACTACCATTGCTAAAATATTGGACAGTATACTTGATTGGTGCTTGGAAAAACATCTGGACCTGCACGACTCACAGTTTGGGTTTCAACCTGGGCTGTCCACTGAAAGTGCAATCCTAAGTCTCAAGAATACTGTCCAATATTATACAGATCGTAAAACGCCGGTGTATGCCTGTTTCCTGGATTTTTCCAGGGCTTTTGACTTTGTGTCATATGATGTGCTCTGGAGGAAGTTAGGGGATAGGAATGTACCGGCGGAAGTTCTTAAGGTTCTGCAATTTTGGTATGCTAACCAAACGAATCAGGTGAAGTGGTCCAACATTCTCTCTGAGGCTTATGGGTTGGAGTGCGGGGTGAGGCAGGGGGGGTTGACCTCACCCAGGCTCTTCAACCTTTATGTGAATGACCTCATAGTCGAGCTCAGCAGTATGCGTGTGGGCTGTCGGGTGGGTGGTGTTAATATTAATAGCATCAGCTATACAGACGACATGGTGCTGCTGGGCCTGACTGCGGGTTCTATTGGAGAGATGTTGAAAGTTTGTGAAGACTACGCGGCTAGGCATGGGCTCGTGTATAACGTGAAGAAATGTGAGTACATGGTCTTTGGGGTCGCCGGTAAGTGTGCAGATTATTCACCTAACCTTACCCTAAATGGCTTGAGCATAAGAAGAGTAAAACAATTTAAATATCTGGGACATATGCTTACCGACGACCTGAAAGACAATGTGGATATTGAGAGGGAGCGCAGGGCTTTGGCGGTCCGCGGTAATATGTTGGCTCGTAGATTCGCCCGCTGCCAGGTAAAAATAACGCTTTTCAAAGCGTATTGTCAGGGTCTGTACACGGGTGGTCTGTGTACACCAAAAGGTCGCTAGATGTCCTGCGGGTCCAGTACAACAATGTGTTTAGAATGCTCTTGAGACTACCCCGGTTCTGTAGTGCGTCAGAGATGTTTACGCAGAACCGTACTGATGGCTTCCACGCAATTGTGCGGAAGAAAATAGCGTCTGTGGCAGCTAGAACCCGGGCCGGGGGCAACAGCATTCTAAAAACAGTGACTGAGAATGTGTTTTCCCCTTTTATGAGGCATTTTGTGGAGAAGATGACCGGTTGAGAAACTGGTTTCGTCTTCTTTACAAAGTAACTCATACCCAAATTGTGTATCTTAATTTATGTATGTACTAACACTAGGTTTAAGGTACTTTACTAACACTACGGATCTCTGTTATATGATTATTTGAAAAAAAAAAAAAAAAAATTGCAAGGCGATTATTGCATGCAAGTTTTACCTCGTCTAAACACAGAGTTGCACGTCCTTGTACAATTGATTCAGGTATTAATTACCCGTATTGGCGCTGCCATAAATATTTCATTAAAATTTGATTGAACGTCTTCTCAAGATTTTTTTTTTAACTTGTTTGAATGATAGAAAATTTTCATGCCAGAATTTAATGTGATTTTATTTTACGTGCGATTATATTGTTAGTGCTGTACACACTTTTGCGGGATGTTCGAAAGAGTTACCGTGGCCCCGGCACAGGCAACAGAAGGAACACGGGTGGGTTTTAGTCAGTAAAAGTCTGACACGCCCTCCCGCTCCGCCCAGAGCGGGAGAAGTCATTTGATGATTTCCCATCCACAAAAAAAAAAGAAAAAAAAAAGTGCTGTACACACTTGTATGAGTTCTGAACGGCAACTAACTTGCACGTATCGTACAACAATATTGGACGTACTGTATACACCTAAACAAGTTTTGAACGGCAACTAACTTGCCACAACCGTGTAGCTTTAAGACGCGTGTCGCTTGAGCGTGTAGCTTTGAGACGCGCGTCGCTTGAGCGTGTAGCTTTGAGACGCACGTCGCTTGAGCGTGTAGCATTAAGACGCGTGTCATTTGAGCGTGTAGCTTTAAGACGCGTGTCGCTTGAGCGTGTAGCTTTAAGACACATGTCGCTTGATCGTGTAGCTTTAAGACGCGTGTCGCTTGAGCGTGTAGCTTTAAGACACATGTCGCTTGAGCGTGTAGCTTTAAGACGCGTGTCGCTTGAGTGTGTAGCTTTAAGACACGTGTCGCTTGAGCGTGTAGCTTTAAGACGCGTGTCGCTTGAGGGTGTAGCTTTAACCGCGAAAGCCCCACCGGCGCCTTTTCAGCGCCGCTTTTCGACTTACCGTCAAGCCCCACCGGCGCCTTTTCGGCGCCGGTGACTCACGCGTTTCACGCACGGATAAAATTACTATAATTCAGTCTTATATCGGCTGTGGGTAGTTTTAGTCTATGGTATGGAAGATATTCTCGTCAAATAAATAATTCTAAACCAAAAATAATCGTATGGCAATTTTTGTGAGCGCAGTCACAAACGTACCGTGCCATCGGAATTCTCCCGGGGCTTGAGCGTCGTTGACGTCATCGCGTATTAGGCTTAGCCGGTTAAGACGCGTGTCGCTTGAGCGTGTAGCTTTAAGACGCGTGTCACTTGAGCGTGTAGCTTTAAGGCCCGTGTCGCTTGAGCGTGTAGCTTTAAGACGCGTGTCGCTTGAGCGTGTAGCTTTAAGACACATGTCGCTTGATCGTGTAGCTTTAAGACGCGTGTCGCTTGAGCGTGTAGCTTTAAGACACATGTCGCTTGAGCGTGTAGCTTTAAGACGCGTGTCGCTTGAGTGTGTAGCTTTAAGACACGTGTCGCTTGAGCGTGTAGCTTTAAGACGCGTGTCGCTTGAGGATGTAGCTTTAAGACGCGTGTCGCCTGAGCGTGTAGCTTTAATACGCGTGTCGCTTGAGCGTGTAGATTTAAGACGCGTGTCGTTTAAGCGTGTAGCTTTAAGACGCGTGTCGCTTGAGCGTGTAGCTTTAAGACGCGTATCGCTTTAGCGTGTAGCTTTAAGACGCGTGTCGCTTGAGCGTGTAGCTTTAAGACGCGTGTCGCTTTAGCGTGTAGCTTTAAGACGTGTGTCGCTTGAGCGTGAAGCTTTAAGACGCGTGTCGCTTTAGCGTGTAGCTTTAAGACGCGTGTCGCTTGAGCGTGTAGCTTTAAGACGCGTGTCGCTTGAGCGTGTAGCTTTAAGACGCGTGTCGCTTGAGCGTGTAGCTCGTGGCCACGGGGTAAGCCTCCTTATGTTCTTAGGATGGTCGCAGTGTGGATTTAGTCGTTTGGGATCTAAAATACCCCTTCGCCTTTCCTAGGAGGGTATCTTTGAGGATTTACAAGTAAGTGTGTTGTTTTTTACCCAACAGGAGATGAGAGTTTCAAGCCGTCTTTATTGATACTTGTCTAAAAGTTTACATTTATTATACTACATCCGGCTTCCAGTTACATTCAACGGAGTTGGGAAAAGATGTATTATGCACAATAACGGCCGAACCCGATTACCTATCTATCACTAGTTTTGGTTTACTGGAGATAGAAAACCCTATATAATTATGGTTTTAACATCCTACATATCTATAAAAGACTAGCTTTTGCCCGCGGCTTCGCCCGCATGTATGTTGGAATATATCAAATTAGTACCTACCCTACGTGTTAATCCAGGTTCTAAAACATCTGTATGCCAAATTTCCTCTAAATTCAATCAACCGTTTTTGCGCCAATCCGGAACATACATACATCCCGACAAACAACAAACGGACAAACATTCTAAAAACTATAGTGTGCGCAACAGACTCGTTCAATCACTTCTTTTTAAATATATGCAATGCACAGTTCTGACTTAGTTACTATTTTTAACCGACTTCAAAAAAAGGAGGAGGTTATCAATTCGGTTGTATGGTTTTTTTTTAATGTTTGTTACCGTTACTCCGTAATTTTTATAAAACGATTTTAAAAAATATTTTTTATTTGAAAGGATTGGACTTCCAGATTGGTCCCATTTTTATCCAAATCCAGTTCTGATGATAGGACCCATGAGGAATTGAGGGATCCCCTCAAATATTATTGGCAAACACATAGTGATTTTGGTATTTTTGTCAACAAATCAAGCATTTTCATTCAGAAAGTATGATTTGGTGAAGTGGAACTGACGAAGAAGACCACAGATGGCTACAGGAACTCATCAATGATAAGTATTTCACGGGTGGCGATAAAATATCTCGATTAAGATAGTTAAACGACTATGACGAAAGCAAATAAATGCTTCTGATGAAAATGGTACCATTGAACGCAGATCGGTAATAAAACAATGTATCCTAGCCGTATTGGGGCTTATTGGAAACGTCATGAGATGCACTCTGGCTATAAATTATTTTTAAACGACTTCAAAAAAGGAGGAGGTTCTCAGTTCTTCCGAATATTTTTTTTATGGTTCCCCGATTACTCGAAGACGGCTAGACCGATTTGGAAAATTCTTTTTTTGTTTGAAAGGGTATACTTTCCAGGTGGTCCCATTGTCATCAAGTCAGGATCTGATGATGGGATCCTGGAGGAATCGAGGGAACTCTTCAATATAGGCACACCTATAGCGATTTTGGTATTTTTTATAGTAGCTTGTGCATTTGCTCTCGGAAAGCAACATTTGGTGAAGTGGAATTGATGACGAAGATCACAGATGGTAAGATGGCCACCGGAACAACTCAATAATAAGTATTTCACGGGTTGCGATTCCATCACTTTAAAATGATTGCTAAGCAATAGAAGCTCGTCACCATGCTTATGGTGAAGTGGAGCTGTTGGTGAAGTACCAAGAGAACTCCTCAACAATTAACGTCCCTGCATCGGGAAAAGCAATATTTTGTAAAAGGTGATGAGCAGTTGTCATTAGGCTATTGTAACTCAGATAAATTACAAACAGACCCACTAAAAAGTGAACAATAAAAACAACCGACTTCCAAAACAAACACTACAAAGTGAAAAATAACTTTAATTTCGGAAGTCAGTGGTAAAAACCTAAAATAAAGATCCAAAGCCACTGACTTCAGAAAAAGTATTAGTACCGAGTTTCGAGTTAATATGACAGCGCGTTAAAATTTTTCCTTACTTATTCCTTACTGTTCTTACGGTCTTAGTGTTCCTTACTTGTTTTAAAAACTAAAAGTGACAATTTTTATTATTTCCTGAGGCAAATATTGCCATGTTTCAAGTGTATTAACCAAAGGAATAAGATTTTTCATATAATCTGTATCCCCTCTTTTCACCCCCACAGGGGGGAAATTTCGAAAAATCGTTTCGGATTTTTCCATAACTGAAATCAAAGATTTCTTATATCATCTTTTGAGTTAATCAAGCCACACAGTAAAATCCTCCTCTTAAAAATCTAATTACCCCTTCTCACCCCGTCAGGGGTAGTTTTGAAAAACCCAATAGTAAGAAACTTTATTGCTTATTTAGGCAAATATTCGTGCCAAGTTTCAAGTTAATTAACCAAAGGAATAAGATTTTTCATATAATCTGTATCCCCTCTTTTCACCCCCACAGGGGTGGAATTAAAAAAAATGGTTTAAGATATTTCCATCACTTGAATCAAAGATTTCTTATACTAAGTTTTGAGTTAATCAAGCCACACAGTAAAATCTTCCTCTTAAAAATCTAATTACCCCTTTTCACCCCGTCAGGGGTAGTTTTGAAAAACCAATAGTAAGAAACTTTATTGCTGGGCAAATATTCCTGCCAAGTTTCAAGTTTATTAACAAAATGAATAAGATTTTTCATATAAACTGTATCCCCTCTTTTCACCCTCACAGAGGTGGAATTTAAAAAAATCGTTTAGGATATTTCCAAAACTTGACTCAAAGATTATTCATACCAAATTTCGAGTTAATCAAGCTACGCAGTAAAATTCTCCCCTGTAAAATTGACAGCCCCTTTTCACCCCGTCCGGGGTTGATTTTCGAAAAACCTTGATACAGGTTATTCTTTGTTTTTGGATTTTAGTATAAATACTGAGTTTCGAGTTAATCGGACTGCGTGTTAAAATTCTTCCATACAAATTTTGACGCCCCCCAATCCCCCTCGTGGGGGTAGTTTAGAAAATCCAAAAATTACAAAGTTCATAATTTACTAAGATAAGTATTTGTGCTAAGTTTCAAGTTTATTAATTCAAGGAATAAGATTTTTCATACAAAAGAAATCCCCCCTTTTCACCCTCTTAAAGGTCGAATTTCCAAAAACCCCTTCTTAGTGCTCCCCTACGTTATAAAAGGAAGCCGTGGGCAAAATTTCACGTTCCTAGTCCCAGTAGTTTCGGCTGTGCGTTGATATGTCAGTCAGTCAGTCAGTCAGTCAGTCAGTCAGTTTCTTCTTTTATATATATAGATTATGGAATCTTACCGGCCTGACATAAGGACAAATAGAATTATACTGTCTACCATCAATAGCGATCTGACTTTTACTGAAAATAGGTTATTGGGTTCGATCGTAAGTGATAGAGTGTGTAGAGATAGATAGAATATACTTTTGTACAGTATTGTTTTACTTGTGCACAGTTTTAATAAATAAATATGCTACTTGTACAAGGTACATTATAAATACCTAATACCTTCAGAGAAAGCGAGCATGATTTATCTATTTATTTAGTTCAATTAAGTGATAAATGCTATTTTAGAGAAGATAGATTTTTTTTTGGCGCACAGATAACACAAAGCCTGCGGCGCGCGGCGTGTGAGTCGATGCCGATGGAACGTAATGTTGCCATTCTTAATATTGTACTTATATAAACATTTTAGATTTAGGTATTGTATTTATTTTGTTTCTTTTTTAAATTACATTGCATACTGCACCGGCTGACGTCATCACGTCAACGCCGGCTGTCGCTGAAAACCAGCGCTGGGGCTCTGTCTCGCATAGGGTTGCAGCATTATGCTGAGCGATGGCCGTGTTGCGTGGATGTGATGCATATTTTTCCCTAACTTGTTTCTTTTTGTGTTTGTAGGTATTCTTTTTTTGGCGTCATGTTTACCGCAAAAAAACGTATTTTCTTTCCTTCTTTCTTCTTTTAACAAGATTTTAGATGATTTTTATATATAAGAACATAATACCCGGTATAATCGACTGAATAGAATGCTGCTCCTGTAGAATCAGTGCATCGCATCGCAGTGCAGTCTGGGCACGTACTATTCAGTTGAATATATTACGGTACGTGTTGTCGACATCTGCGCGATTGCATTCTATGTGAGAGTTTACAGATTTTCAATATTCTTCAACTTCGACTATTTGAAACCCACTTCGGAAATGGAAGAGGTTATCAAATCGGAGGATGTTTCTATGAAAATTGTTTTAAATCTTCGGACTTTGCCAAAAAAGTTTAAATAACTTAAAAATATAAATACTTGTATCCAACCATACATTTATTCCCTGATGAAGTCAGCAGAGGTGAATTTTGTGCACACATATAAAAAGATTACAGCTTAGTCGTCATTCGAACACTAGTTTCAAGAAAGTCCTTATTATTATTATTTTAATACACAATGATGGCACACAAGACGGACTTAATACTCTGTGACATTGTTTATTAGCCAACCTTTGGGTTACAAAGAAATGCTAATGGAACAGCTACATACCTACCATCGCAGACAAAAAGACCCCGGCACTGCACTACAATATACCTAAATAGGTGCTCTGCTCCCCGGTCTTCACTACATACCTACCTTACTAAATCTACGGTTTACGGTCAGTGGCCGCCATATAACGTCCGCAATTTACCGGCGAATGACGTCACTGAAACGTTATTGGAATTAAGTTCTTTAACTCGTCTTGCGGAGTTAACTGGTAGAAATCGTCACGTAAGGGAAAAGCGTTATACCCCCTCCATGGTACTTTCTCTCTATTATAATGTAATAAAGGGTTTTCCAATAGGGACGGGTCGATGTTGACAGTCTGTGGCAGCCATACTATTTTGGTGGGATCTGTAAAATCTGTTGTATATTATGCAGTCAGTGATGCCAAATCACCATGGCAAGTTACACGGTTGAGCAGCATGTGCAAATGATAAAACTTTATTATCAAAATGAGTGTTCGTTAGTGCAAACGTTGCGCGCATTGCGCCCATTTTACGGCAGACGCGGTGGCCCTTCAAAGTCCACTCTCCAACGATTGGTGACTAAATTTGAGACGACCGGTTCGGTAAACAACCAACCAACACCTTTACGTCAAAGGAACGCCAGATCGGCCGAGAACATCGCCGCTGTACGTGAGAGTGTTCAGGAGACTCCGAGGCAGTCGATTTCTCGCCGTGCTCAAGAACTCGGCCTTTCGCAGACCTCAACTTGGAGAATTTTGCATCGGGACTTGGGGCTGCATCCGTACAAGATCCAACTGACCCAAGAGCTCAAAGTTAATGACCATAGACAACGCCGTGTGTTCGCTGAATGGGCATCGGAACGCTTGGAAGAGGACCCCGATTTTGGCCGAAAAATAATCTTTAGCGACGAGGCACATTTTTGGATGAATGGTTTTGTTAATAAGCAAAATTGCCGTATATGGGATGACCACAACCCACATGAGGTTCACCAGGTGGCAATGCATCCACAAAAAGTTACTGTTTGGTGCGGATTTTGGTGTGGCGGCGTCATTGGTCCGTACTTCTTCGAAAACGACGTTGGCGAGGCCATCACCGTCAACGGCGAGCGCTACAGATCAATGATAAACAATTTCTTTTGGCATGAATTGAACAATATGGACGTGAACGACATGTGGTTCCAGCAAGATGGCGCTACTTGCCACACAGCGAACGACACAATCGACATTCTGCATGAACGGTTTGAGGGTAGAGTTATCTCTCGCAGAGGTGACGTGAATTGGCCACCAAGATCGTGTGATTTGACTCCGCTAGATTTTTTCTTCTGGGGTTTTCTGAAGTCGCAGGTCTATGCCAATAAACCACATTCGACCGTTGCCCTGAAAGCCAACATAACGCAGGCCATCGCTCGGATTCAGCCGGATCTATGCAGCAGAGTCGTTAAAAATTGGGCCTCTCGGATTCGTGCCACCATACGAAGCTGCGGCGAACATTTGAACGATGTTATATTCCATCCATAATGGCATAAATGGGCCTTTTAAATAAAAAATAAATTTCGTTAATATCTCACACACATCTTGTTTTATTCAATTTTAACATCGACCCGTCCTTGTTGAAAGACCCTTTAGAAAGAGACAGAGACAGAGAGAAAGTATGAGTTTATTGTGGGTAGGAAAAACAGTCTATGCGAGCTAAAAGAAACTTCGAAAAAGAAGCTATTTTCAAGGTCTCAAGTTTCAAATGTCAAAAGTTTTTTGTTTTAAAATCATACGTGGATTATATAATTATATTATCTCATTATTGAAACGAAGTTCCTTAACGCGGCTTGCAATAGGAGCAGTGGTCTCGAACGTCATAGAGCGAGATCGGTAGAGTTGCCGTATATTTGTACCCAAAATCGCTATTTTACAAAAAAATACAATATTCAATCAAATTCGTTTATTTATTGAAAAAAAAAACTTACAGACTAATTTATAACGAGAGCCCATATCGGTAGAAATACCGAAAAATTGGTAGGTTCGAGACCACTGAATAGGAGTTGACTGGTAGAAATCGTCACGTAATGAAAAAGCGTTATGCGACTGCGTTAAGCATTATTTCTCCATGCTACTTACTCTCTCTCTGACTCTTTCTATTATATGCGAATGTGTGTGCGTGAGATTATCGTGTAAGGAACTTCGTTTCTGACGGGGCTTCCACGACCGCATAAGTTTTTTTTTTTTATGAAAGTAAGTTGGTTGTTTTCCTAGAGAGCGTTTTTGACACCGTAATGTCAAACCCTGCCATCGTGTTTATGACAGCCGTCACAGTGGCCGTTATTTGGCGACCACAGCTCTTCTAAGAAACCGTAGCTTTACTAGCTAATCTTAACACTACGGCATGAGTTTAATGATTTTCAGCGAGCCAAGGAAAGAAGATCCAAAATCCTATTCAATACAAATGTCAGCCACGACTCTCAATCAGGCTCGTTCAAGCTAGCAAGCTCGCTCACCTACTCGACTATTTACGTGCGAGTACTGCGCGTTAAAACCGGCGATGTATCAACAAGTCGGCGAGCAGTGAGGCGAGCGACGCACTCGACCGTAAACATTGAATGAACGGGGACCGCTTGTGAATCAGCTGAAACTTGTACCGGCGCTGTTCTAATTCTACTACGGATTACTTAAACGTCACTGGTTTTTATCAGATCTGTCAGTTTTACAAAAAAAATAAACTCAACAAAATCTATCTATCCAGGTATACTCTATTCAAATAAATAAAATTGTAGTGTCTGTTTGTAATGTCAAAATAACAACTTTTTACTAAATGCATATGAAAGTATGTGTTTAAGTACGGTACTTATAACAAAAAACTATTCTTAATTTTTTTTTCTGTCTATCTATCTGTCTGTCCATCTGTCTGTCTGTCTGTTCATTCTGGCTAATCTCCGAAAGGGCCGGATCGATTTTGACGAGACTCATCGGCAGATAGCTGATGTTACAAGGAGTCACTTAGGCTACTTTTGTTTGAGAACAATAATGGGCTCCGCGCAAAAAAAATAAAACCCATGGAATTGTGAGTCGGATTTCAAACATTCTTTTTGCATTTGGTAGCTTAATTCTCGAGAACAGGTATAGGCTATTTAACATCACACTACTCTTATGAGCCGTGCAAAAAGAAAAAAGCCGAAAGAACACTAAGCGAAAACGAAGTAATAGCGCGGGCGGGCAGTGCAACGCGATGGGTCGGGGGACGAGGAAGTTTTATTAAAATGTGGTTGTTAGTTTAGTATATTGTGTATCTTACGACTTCCACGCGAACGAAGTCGCGGGGCACAGCTAGTATAATCTGTAAGCTGATGACATTCATCATGCGTATCGCTAAGGAGTGGAACTCCTTGTCAGAGTCCGTGTTTCCCGACAGCCTTCAGGAAGTCTTCCATTCAAGGTTACTTAAAAGTAACCTTGAATTACTTATAGGTACCTAAGCTTGTCCACCATCGACTGTAATAATCGATTGTGATTCAGGTATGACAGTGGTCTAATGCGAGCCTTTCTTATGACAGACACACAGAACAACATCAACTTCTCTCTTGTAGTGGCTATGCCTTTGGTCCAAATTTTCACGTCATAAATAAGTCGACTCGAGAGTAAAAAGGAACACAATATAATCCTCTTACAAGCAGTATCATTAAAGTAGCTCTTCACACTAACAATTTCTTCGAAATGTCTAGCTTTTCAAAACTTTTAGCGTCATCAACTTTTTGAGTAAACAACAAAATCTCGAGTGTCCCTTTTGAAAATTTGTATAGTTGTGAGATAAGAAATTGTAGTCTTCAGCATTCTATACTTGTTAAATGTTCACAAATTATTAAAGTTTTGAATTTGTAAAGACATAATTATTTTGAAGTCGTTTTGCCTAGAAACGTAAGTTCTTTGATGTTGTCATGAAAGAGGAGTTTAATGTAGATAGCTTTTGCCCGCGGCTCCACCTGTGTGGTTGTCGGAAATAATCCCAAGGGATACGTACTACCGAGATAAAAAATATCAAACTCAAACTCGAGCATTTATTTTAAATAAACCAATTACAGGCACTTTTGAACTGTCAAGGGGTCGGTCAATCAGAAAGATGAAGCTAGTCGCCCATTCCAAAGCCTAGTAGGTTCCTATGGAGAAGAACGGGCAAGAAACTCCATGGACACTCTTTTGAATCAAAACATTTGTTACAAAATATTGGTTACATCATTCATGTTGAAATTTTACATGCGAGAACAATGTGGAAAGACGTGCACGTTAAAAGTGTCCGTAATAAAAAGATAAAAACAATTTAAAAATTAAAATAAGCCGTAGCAGCTAAGAGATGACCAGTCCCTACTGACGGCGCCCGTTCACGAACATGACGCATGGATCAGCACCATATCCTATGTCCTAACCCAGGTCATGGTCTATCCGTGTGCCAAATGTACAAGCTTGTTCAGCCGTTATGGCGTAAAAAGATAACACACAGACATACAAAGTTACTTTCGCGTTTATAGGTAATATTAAAAGTATGGAAATATAGATACATTTTGTTTTGAGTAGGAAGTCGTCAAATGACTTCTTCTGCCCTGGGCGGAGCGGGAGGGCGTGCCAGACTTTTACGTGGCCCCTGACATAGGCCCTTTACGTGGCCCCTGGCATAGGCAACTGAAGGAACACGGGTGGGTTTTAGTCAGTAAAATACACATTATGAACACAAAGAGAATTTTCATGATTTCGTAAATTTTATGACAGGCAAATAGATCTAATTATATACTTATATTTACCAGAGGAAATAGGTAGGTATCTACTATTATTTAGTTTAAGAAACGTTTTAAAAATTAATAAACGTTAAATTTTAAACATGTCCTCCTACAATATTAAATGTGTCTATAAGTTCTCATAGAGCGACATGAACGTAAGCTGTTGGAAAAACGTTGCGACGTCAGATTAACAGACTGCACTCACACCGAACCAAATGAGTAAAAATGTCAAAGCTGCACCCCAATTGCGTAACACTCTTTCACAAAAAAAAACTTTTTACAAAAAAAAAAAAAACAACCGACATCCAAAAAATAACACTACAAAGTGAAAAATAATTTTAATTTCGGAAGTCGGTGTCTTTGGATCTGTATTTGAGGTTTTTGCCACCGACTTCCGAAATTAAAGTTATTTTTCAGTGTGTAGTGTTTTTTTTTGGAGGTCGGTTGTTTATTTTTTGGTAAAAAAGTTTTTTATTTTTCACTTCTCAGTGGGTCGGTTTTTAATTTATCTAAGTTAAAATAGCATAGTGACAACTGCTCATCACTTTTTACAAAACATTGCTTTTCCCGATGCAGGGACGTTAATTGTTAAGGAGTTCTCCTGGTACTTCACCATCAGCTCCACTTCACCATATAAATTGTGACGAGCTTATATTGCTTAGCATAATTTTAAAGTCATCGAATCGTAACCCGTGAAATACTTATTATTGAGTTGTTTCGGTGGCCATCTTATCTTCTGTGGTCTTCGTCATCAGTTCCACTTCACCAAATGGTGCTTTCCGAGAATAAATGCACAAGTATACTATAAAATATACCTGTGTGCCTATAATATTTGCAGAGTTCCCTCGATTTCTCCAGGATACCATCATCAGACCTGACCTGATGAGTATGGGGCCACCTGGAGAGTATACCCTTTCAAACAAAAAATAATTTTTCAAATCGGTCCACCCGTCTTCGAGTAATCGGGGAACACACTTATAAAAAAAAGATTCGGATGAACTGAGTGAGAACCTCCTCCTTTTTAGAAGTTGGTTAAAAATAATTTATAGCCAGAGTGCATCTCATCACAATTCCAATAAGCCCAAACATGTCTAGGATACATTGTTTTATTACGGAGTTCCGGTGCCTACCTTCCGGCTTCATCATCAGATCAATTCGATGGTACCATTTTCATCAGCACTATTTATTTAAATTGGCTTCTTCATTGTCGCTTGACTATCTTAATCGAGATATGTGAAATACTTATCATTGAGGAGTTCCCGTAGCCATCTGTGGTCTTCTCCATCAGTTCTACTTCACCAAATAATATTTTCTGAATGCAAATGCTTGACTTGCGGTTGAAAATATTAAAATCACTATGTGTTTGCCTATAATATTTGAGGAGTTCCCTCAATTCCTCATGAACCCTGTCATCAGAACTGGACTTTGATAAAAATGGAACCAATCTGGAACAATTTCCTTTCAAATAAAAAAAGAATTTTCCAAATCGGTTTATAAATGACGGAGTACTGAGGTAACAAACATTAAAAAAAACATACAACCGAATTGATAACCTCCTCCTTTTTTTGAAGTCGGTTGAAAAAAGAAATTCCCTATCCATTTCTTAATATGTTTGAAAAATTCGTTTGCTTTACAGCGTAAATAACGCAATGAATGTTGTCCAATTAACGCAATTACCCCGATGATCATAATGGTCATTCTTATACATAGTTATAACGTTACAGGCTGAACAGATGATGATGAGAACACACAGTGAAATTCACACATCAATCCATTCATCCATCCATCCATGAATCCATTCATCCATCCATCCATCAATCCATCCATCCATCCATCCATCAATCCATCAATCCATTCATCCATCCATCCATTCTCCATCCATCCATCCATCATCCTCACAAACTTTCGCGTTTATGATATTTGTAGAAAGTAGGATCAGTGAGTTCACGATCAATTAGTTGGAATATTTAGCCACGTATGCAAATAAACTCATGCTTGGGCTAATCTATACCTACTATTATTATGAAGAGGTAAAATTTGTGAGATTGTAGGGGATAATCTTCGGAACTACTGGGAAGTGGGAAGCTACAATATTTCCAAGTGGATATATTTTCTATATTTTATGTTAGAGCGAAGTCGCGGGCAAAAGCTAGTTCCTGATATTTCCAATAAGAGCATAGTCAAGGGCAAAGCCAAACATTTCCTAGCTGTGTATTGTATTGCATTCGCGTTGTCGACAGAATGGAAAAGAGCAACTAAAGATACGAGTATGTTTTCGAATAACAAAAGGAATGCAAAAGTGAAACTCATAATAATTTTAAAAATTAGTTACTATTGTCTCCAAATGTTACGCTTCGGTGTGAAATGCGGTCACATAAGCTGACCGTCGACTATAACCGCCGACCACGCAAGCGGCGCGTGTTTACACCGCCATTTTAATCTTAGCTTCACGCTATTTACTGAAAGGTGTGGGTGGAGTTACAGGCAGGCTATTTTAAGGCAAGCTTTCCCACATTGGTTTATTTTGATAGCGTTACGTCGGAGAAGAAAGGTTGAAGGCTATCATCGCACATTGGTGACAATGTTGGCTTGATTGGTGTATCCGTTGAGCGTTCGGCTTCTGTGGTTCGGGTCGAGAGTTTGAATCCAGCATGGTTCGAAATGTTTTTATGCTGAGTTTGGGCTTGTCTTTGTTAACGCAACTACTAAGGACAAAAATGTAGGGGCAAATATAACACGACATTGCGCTTGTATTACCCGAAAGGACAGGCCGAGATGTAAGTATAATATATTTCGCCAGTTATTTTTAGTTGGGGGCAAAGTTTGCATTACATATAAGTGCAGGATTAAAGGGGAAATTATCACAATGTGCCACGCATTGAAATTACAAAATTGTTTCAGAACTATCAACGTTTAAAGGCACAATAGAGTTTAATAGTAGGCTACTTTTTTAAACTTTGAAATTGAAACTCCCAAAGTTTTTCTTGAAGTGTCCATTCGCACTTAAACTGCGAAATCCTAAGTGTTAAACATCCATTTTGTATTGCCTTTTAAACCGACTTCAAAAAGGAGGAGGTTCTCAATTCAGTTGTATTTTTTTTTTAATGTTTGTTACCTCAGGACTCCGTCATTTATAAACCGACTTGATTTTTTTTTATTTGAAAGGATATACTTCCAGATTGGTTCCAAATAAATTTGGTCAAGTTCTGATGAGTGGTATTTGAGTTAGCTTCAATGATACGTATTTTTTCCACTCAGTGCTTGTTGATGATGTTATAATAATTTCCTGCCACTGTTATTTACATTGTAAGTACGACTTTATGTGAGGTAGGTACCACCATTAAAAAGTAAAAAATAACTTTAATTTAGAAAGTTGGTGGCAAAAAACTAAAATACAGATCCAAAGACACCGACTTGCGAAATCAAAGTTATTTTTCACTTTGTAGTGTTTTTTTTTTTTGGAAGTCGGTTGTTTTTGTAGTATCAAAATCCGAAATCTTTATTTCCATGCTAACAGTAAAAGTTCTATTTTGATCGCAGATACCCGACGAGAAACATAATGAAAACTAGATTTTTACCTCAGAATGGACATAAAATGATCACAACTGAAGGTGGTACTACGATAAAACGATATGATTTCAATACAGGCCTACTTAAAAGAAGTTTGTGATGCAAAACTCGCCTAAGTAAAACCCTCTGCATGTTTCACCTCTCGGATATTCATAAAAGTATCGTCTAATCCCAGCGCACTCCGACAAATCACGAATCACTGCAGTCTTCAAAGCACGCGTCTTTGCTATAGTTTTCTTTTGTTTTCAACACGTGTATATGTGCGTGAGCTTAAGGATCTTTTGATGAACATATATCTTCTATGCCTCTATACTCTACGTTTTTACACAAAAACCTAACATCGTACGTGAAACCATTATCGCTGTCCCGAGGTACCTACTTTGAAAAGCCACCTGACACCGCATATAACGAGAAAATGTTGAAAAAATATAGAGAACAGTGGGTAGCTATTTTTTTGTGTGACGTCACGCCACATAATACATCAGACGAAGTCGTAAACGAGGTATTATCACACAATTTTTTGACAGTGTGTGTTAGGCTAAGTTCAGTTTGTCCAATAAGTATCGCGCGTGTAAAATACACTGATTTACTTCAAAAGTGGTGGAGGTTACCTTAACAGGCAAAAGGTAATTTGTGAACGTCTTAGAGAACATGTAGCATACACTTAAAATGCCGCTTTGAGTTAAAGCATTGTGATTAGTTAATTAATATTATTATATTTTAATAATAGCAAGTAACCGTTCACGCGAACTCTTCCTCACGCGAAGTATTTGTGCAACGTTCACCGTAGGGCGGCAATCTGCACTTACCCTTAAAATAAAATTGAAAAACTTGGTCGTGACAAAATATACATAAGTTATAAGACATGAATAGTTACTTCATAGTAATAAAATCGAAGAGGAAGGTGAAAGGAGCTTATTGGAGTAAGTGTCGCCATTTAAAGTGTAAAATTAGATATAAAACTGTTTCCTTCTGAAGACTTGCAATAAATGATGACTTAAATGATAATGTTGACATAGACAGGGAGCGCAGGTCGCTGGCTGTCCGTTGCAACATGCTGGCCCGCAGGTTTGCACGCTGTACTGAATCAGTTAAGATAACGCTTTTTAAGGCCTTCTGCCAGTCACTTTACACGTGCAGCCTGTGGACCAAGTATACCCAGCGGGCATACAGCGACTTGCGCGTCCAGTACAATAACGCATTCAGGGTGCTTTTGGGGTTACCGTGGCGTTGTAGCGCATCAGGGATGTTCGCGGAAGCGTGCGTCGACGGGTTCGCTGCGATCATGCGGAAGCGATGCGCTTCCATGATGGCGCGCTTGCGCTCCTCCTCCAATGGCATCCTGAATGTGTTTACAGACCGGTGGGACTCTCCTCTCTTACGAAGGTGGGTAAGTCTTCATACTCACTTATCCAAATAGGCGGTGTACCATTGAACGAACAGTTCAATGGTACACTACCTACTTGTTTATTATTGTAAAAATTTAATACTAACATTGGGCTAAGTTATACTAACAATATATGGAATTGTAATTCTGAAATAAAATATTTGAATTTGAATTTGAATAAAAATCTACCTTCGTAATAACTAGTGCAGCATTCTGCGTTGAATGACATGACTGCCAAACTTTTCAAGTCAGAAGATGACGATTTTAACGCATCAATGACATGTAGGGATGCTTCTGATTCATTTTATAATACTCGTAACATGACCAAGCTCATCGTCTGTGTAGCCTTTTCCCAACTAAGTTGGGGTCAGCTTCCAGTCTAACCACATGCAGCTGAATACCAGTATTTTACATGAAGCGACTGCCTACCTAACCTCCACAAGCCAGTTACTGGGTAATACGATACCACTTGGTAAGACTGGTTGTTAGACTTTCGGGCTTCTGACTACCCGTAACAACTGTCAAAGATCCACGAATGACAGCCGGAACCAATGGCTTAATGGGTTGTATGTGAAGATGGTCACCTATCCACGGACCGGCCGCGGCAAGCGTAGCTAAAAACCTGATCGATCGACCCGTGCGACTGTTATTACTTAGCCAGGATCCCCTTGATGACATGACCAGTTGTAATAAGCAAAAAGTTAATTTTACCTTTACCTGAACATGTAGCGTCGACCTGTGGTGCTATTTTGTAAAGATCCCACAGTGAAAATTTAGGTGAAGTGAGCGTGATGTGAACTGTCATCCTACCTTACTGTACTACTAGGGATTAAGCTCACTTCAAACTCACTTCACCTAAGTGCTCACGGTGTGATGTTTACAGAATAGATCGGCTGTAGTCTACCTCGGTCCTCCTCCATTTTCCTGTTCATACTATATAAAAAATAAGTTTATGGGTCATATTCAAAATAATTGTATATTTACTACTGTCTTATTGTCCAACCCAATTATTTTTATAACGAGATACAATTGACTAGAATTTCATAAACAAACAGATTAAATGTTTATTTGAGCTTAATAAAAAACAACGAAACATTTGATACAGCTAAACAATTCTTAAAAAAAAAATGAAACCAAACATTGCGTAGATTCCGTTTCATACAAGTATTCAATGTCCACGTCTTTGACGGTAAACTAAAAAAAATAATTTAACTATTAACCATTACACAAAAGTTTAAAAAAAAAACTATATTCAGAGAATATTGTTTAAACTTTCAACACTTCACTAAACAAAATATAAAATACTATTTATTGTTCTTCAAATTTAATTTATTAATGAGTCTCCTGATTTTACACATATCTGTTATTCTTCTCTGTTATGCTATTTTAATATTATTTCCATGGTAATAAAGAAATTTGATATACTGGCAACATTAGTCCACTACCTGTCACTACACGACGTAAGAATAAATGATCGGCCGTTTTGTTCAATATAGTTTCTCAGCTCGTTTCGTTGTCGAAGAAAATTAGACTTTTAAAAGTAAATATTCAATGTGAGACGTTTAAAATAGCGGTTAGTAAGTTTACTGTTTTATTACTCATACTAGAAAATGTCTGTATTGTGCTAATTGTTTTAAATATAAAATATTCGTATAACATTTAAATTAGTGTGGAAATAAATAGATTTGTAGGTTAGACACGTGCAATTAATTCATATACGTTATTTTATCCGTCACTTTTTCTGTTACGTAACAGATATGAATGATTAGGCATTATTCACATGGTGTCACATATACATTAATGATAATAAAATATTAATTATACTTACTGCACCTCAGGTTAGCCAAAACATTTTTTTTTTACTTCAATTTATTTGAAGTATGTAAAGTTTTCGAATAATGTGCCCTGTATTGCATTGCTGTGCCATGTATTGTCTGTGTGTGCATGTTTTACTGGGTATATCACCGCTTGCGCCGTTTGTATTAACCGCACAGCCTCGCCGACGCGTACCCGGCCTCTCGTCGTCGGCAGTCTCAGAATCAGTTAAGGGGGATGCGCCAAAGTAGCCCGCGAAATTCAAATTATCTCACGTTTTTTACAATTTGTAGGTCAGTGGAAGGTTGTATGTTGATTAAAATATGATTCACGGCCGTAACAATTATAGTATAGTATAGTTATAGTTTTACATAATTATAATCATTAGAATCCTTTCGCCTTAATATTAATACCTACACTACCATCGTCGCGTATCACATTTTGATCTACATACAACCTACTAGAGCTGCAATTTGCAAAAACCGGCTAAGGGCATCGTCGTCGTGTCGGACCATGCACAATGTAGGGTTCCGTAGTTGGGATGAACTTATCCCAAGAACAAACTTGGGAGATTTACCGTGTTATTTTCAGACCATAGAAACCTTATCGCTCACCTAGCAATATATTGGCACATCTACATTTTTCATATTTTGCAGTTGTCAACAATTGTCAACACTTGCCCTAATAATTCCTTTCTGTTATTTTTCTGTTACAATCAAATAATATTCATATTTGTTTCCTATCCGTAACTTACAATTATTTTGAATATGACCCTTATATTGACTGGTTCATCATTAAAACAAAGATTGGTTGTAGTAAGTAAGTCAGTACTAGAAGATTTCTTAATGTTAAAAGAGCCGTCTGTAAAAGCCGTTATTTTTTATGAAATCGGAGAAAAAGAATCAGGAATATCTGTTTAGAGAATAAAAACCCTAAGGTATATCAAGCAAACACCATAAAAGATCAAAATATGATCACGCACACTGTTGTAATCCCTTCTTGACGTGTTACGTAAAAAGCGTGACAATAGTCCCCGCGGTAAACATGCGGGGGTGTATTGTGGGCGAGAACGTTGGTAAAGTAAGGTCCATCATACTTTTAGAAAGATAAAGATCATTTAGAACTGATTTGACCCATGAAACTAAACGCGATCAGTGAATAAACCACGATTAAGGGCTGTCAGTGTCATTATTTTCTATGGAATAATGACAATGACCACTCTTAAACGTAGTTTAGTTGTGCTGATCACATTCAGTTTCACTGGTGAAATCCGCCCTTATTTGTCCGAAACATGAGATTCGACTAGTTATGTCACACATGTCTTACAAGATGTTACAATAAAATTAGATCACTGTCATGTTTGCCTTAAGGAAAACAAATATAAATAGGTCGGTTATTAAATAAACACCAAATAAATATAAATTTATCCATTATACAATTAAAGAACAATCCAAAATAGAATTAAAGAAAATAACACCCGATTCGGACGAACAGATGGCGCTAGTGCCACGCACACATCGTGTCTGAGTATTTATATCATAAAAAATATTTAAATAGCTTCTAGACAAAAAATATCTTTTAAATGTATATATAATAGTGTAAATAACAAATACTATTGTTATCTGAGTGTTACGTGGAAGCATAGTGTATAAAATACAACTTTTAAATAAAGTGACACAACAGATGTTTACATCTAAGACTGTGAACAAATAACGTTTAAATGATTGATTGATTGACTCAAAAACCAGAATCAAAAATCATAGAATAGATCTATTCTGTAAAAATGTCACTGTGAAAACTCAGGTGAGTCCCGAGTTTCAGGGGGCCAACCACCACCTCTTAAAGCAGTATTATTTTAATCTAACTTCAGTGTGAGAAAGACATGGAACTATACAGGACGTCTAGCTCCATCTCTTTCCCACACTCAAGTAAATAATACTGCGTTAAGAGGTGGTGGTCTAGCTCCTGGTAGACAGACAACTCACTTCAAGCTCACTTCACCCAAGTTTTCACGGTGAGCTTTTTTACAGAATAGACCGGCTGGTTTTTGAATTGAGAATTTGAAGTTGAAAACTAGTCTAAGTACACTTTACCATTACCTAAGAGTTTGCGGGACAATAAAAGCAACAAGAATACAACATCTATTGTCTCGTTCATTGTCCTTCAACTGATTAAAGGTAAACGTCGGAAATTTTGAATTTTGTGAGTTATCGCCACCCCGAGCAAAACGATGCGATAGTGCGTAATTCAGAGGCTATTGACTCATTAACTAAGATAAACAAACTAAATCTAAAAGTACATCAATGTTCGAAATCCCATCACCACATCGCACGTTCTAATTTTTTTTTAATTTTTATTATTATTATTTGTACAATGTTTAAAATAGACGTATAGAAGATCGCTTTTCTTTTTTATTATTCCAAAAATTGTGTGAATTCTATGATAAATGGGCGTGCGGGCTGAGCGGGGCAGAGTCGGCTGCGGGACAGAGAAGGACCGAACACTCAAGGTCGTTCGGTCGGAGAAGCGTCTTAAGTAATGCTAAAGTGGGCACGCCACAATTGCGGCGATAAGTCCCCTCTTTGAGGAGTGGCTGGAGAGGCGCCACGGCGTCCTCACCTTCCGCCTGACGCAGGTCCTCACCGGACACGGGTGCTTCGGGAGGTACCTGTTCCGGATAAGGCGGGAGGAAACGCCCGGGTGTCACCACTGTGTGGATCGCCCGGAGGACACGGTGGAGCATACGGTGGAGGTCTGCCCGGCTTGGGCGGAGCACCGCCGTGTCCTCGCGGAAGCGATCGGCGGCGGCGATCTCTCGCGTCCGGCCCTGGTCCAGGCCACGGTACGGAGCGAGAGTGCATGGGAAGCCATTACCTCCTTCTGCGAAGCAGTAATGCTCGTGAAGGAGGAGGCGGGACGCGTGAGGGAGAGGCAAGCTTTGCACCCTCACGCCCCTAGTCGCCGCAGGAGACGCCCTGGGCGTCGGGAATTGGCAGCCGATTCCCGGCCACCGTAGGCGCGGGCTTGCGGACGGCGAGCAATGGGTAGCTCGCCGTCCGGTAAGGACCAGGCCCGAGTCGACGGCGCGTCGTGTTCCACGCGCGCCTCAAAGAGATGTCAGCACTATTGACGGGGTCCGCTAGGGCCGATGCCAGCTAGGGTTGCGGGATGTTCGAAAGAGTTACCGTGGCCCCGGCACAGGCAACAGAAGGAACACGGGTGGGTTTTAGTCAGTAAAAGTCTGACACGCCCTCCCGCTCCGCCCAGAGCGGGAGAAGTCATTTGATGATTTCCCATCCACAAAAAAAAAAAAAAAAAAGTAATGCTAAAGTAAACTTTGACAAGTTCTCAACTTCAAACTCTCAATTTAGGAGCCGGATGTAAGAAAATAGCAAGAGATCGCTTGTTCATACCGTGCTCATTATAATTTGACGTGATCCCATTCGTTTCACATGGTACATACATTTTACAATCCAATTAGTTAGGAACGAACTTGATTCAAGTTAAATACAAAGCAAGAAGAGTCAAAACCTTTTTGAAATAAAACCGCATTTTGGGAGCAATTTCTTTAAAGCAACGAACAGTGTACCTAATAGCTCAATTTCACATTTTATTTAAAGATTGGAACACACTTCGAAGCAAATGTTTGGTACTAACCGGCCGGGACGACAGAGGAGTATGAAGCGAACGAAGGAGGAGGGGCGGCCGCTGAGACGAGCGGCGCCGACGCACGAATCGGGAAGGTTCGGAACATGACCGTTTTGATACACACGAGCACTGTACGCGTCGCGACTTACCTATTATTTTAATTAATACTGTTAATATACTAGTGTTCATCTATAGTCCTAGTCTATTATTTCCAGAGTTTCCTTACACACGTAGATAGGGTTCTGGAATCTACAGCAAACAAACACAACTTGTGAAGCCATTTGAACATTCTCCACGATATTTGTTGTTGAAGACCACAAGTAATGTGACACTCATTGTAGTTCTTAATATTTGTTTCTAAAACATTTAATTTATAGTATGTTTTTATTTTATGTTCCAGTTAAGTAAACATGACAACATTTAGTAGGTTTCACATATTCATAATTATGTACTCTATTTCTAGTGGTCGCAAGCGATACGTACTGCTGAGCACGAGGTCCTAGGTTCGATTCCCCGGTCGGGCAAAGTGTTATTGGATTTTCCGCTAGAAATTTCTCAGTAGCAAACCGGAGTCTGGATGGCAATAGGCTCGCCCCCTATTACATGGGACTTAATCCATAACTGGCGAAATGTGGGTGTACTATACTCTGTCTAAGCCTTCGGAGAATTTAGGCGCGATGTCACGTTATTTAGTCTCATCATATTTTCCCAAACAACAATGAGATTGGCAGCTTTTGTACTTAAATAGAAAATCTAAAATTAGTTTTGTTTTCAGTTGAAATAGTTATTCTTGGGACGTTTCAGTCAAAATTAGGCGAATTTTCTAATGATAATTTTCTATTTAATAATACTATAAAGGGCACCTGAATAGTTTTGATAATCTTGAGATTGTCTTTGATGTATTATCTTAGGATTAAACTTGAGTATTTAATAAAGAACAATTAATTTATACATTTTAATCACCTGTGAAATTAAACTTACACCTCCTTGCTGAGTTAAATTACATTCAAGTTTTATTTTTATAAATGTGGATTATTAAATATTATTTTACTATTTGAAATAAATGTTAGTTTTTTAGTAAATCATCTACGGAGTATTTAATGTATTCTATTATTTTCTCTTTACTTACGAATAACTTCAACAATAGGTAATTATTAAGTACCAATAAAAATTGGTTTCACCCCTTTTTTCACCTTAATATATGCAGAGGAAACTACTGCTAAGCATGAGGTCCTGGGTTCGATTCTCGGGTCGGGCAGTGTTGAATTTCTCAGTAGCATTCCGCAGTCTGGATCTATGCCCGGTTGGTGGCATTAGGCTTGCCCCTTATTACATGGGACTTAAACGTAATTGGTGCAATATGTATGTACTATATCTAGAATGATGCACCTCTGCCTAAACCTTCGGGGAATACCGAGGTGTTGTTATGTTATATATAAATAAGTGGGGGAATAAATAAGAAAGCTCTACAGATTACATATGATTTCTTCAGCGTACCCGCACAAACAACCCTCCCGTATATTTCCAACCTAACTCAGTCTTCATATTTGCATACAAAGTACGGACACGGAAGGGACACGCATTTTTCAGAACCAAATAATGGCCGCTAAATATTTTAACGGGACCTTTCCCTTGAAAAATAGTGTCGATATTCTTTTATTTATAACGCCATCTAGCGGTGTAACGACGTACTGAATTATTTTTTATGTTTACCTTATTGTATTTATGGTGACATGGTTATCATAATGGAGGTTAGTAGTTTGTAAGGGATATCAGATATGTTCGGAATACGTGATGGAAATAAAATAGTTATCTTTGTGGTTTGTGGTTAAGAAATGTTTGTGTGTAGCGTAAAAGATAGATAAGGAAATTATCTTACAGAATGAACACAAATAGACACTGATTTAATGTCCGATCAAACTTTGTGCCAAGTATGGTGGCAACAACCTGTATCAACATTTATTATATTAAGGGTTGTTGCAGAAGTTCTGACAGATTTGCGAGGCGCGAGTTCTTTTGTAATTTAGATGACATCGTTTTATTTTTCTGACTGATGAATACATAACAGTTTCATCATTAAGAAGAAACAGTGTCTATGGCGAGATGGACACAAAAAAATGGTTCCTAAATAAAATTTAAAAAAATATCGTTATATGATTAATGATTTTATTTCTGTAAGTAGGTTTATACAGACACTTTTGCACCGTTTCCTATATGACTACTCTGAGAAGAAAGGCCAAAACAAACTCAGAGGTCACAGTATCTTTTAAAATCCAGACATAATCTTGGTCAGATCGTGTGAAGACCATGTAGATTGGTGTCTGAAATGGTCTTTTGAGGAAAGAACCACACAGATTGAGTGGACCTGTCCAGTCAGTGCACATTACTAATTGCCATTAAAAAAAACTAACCGGATCTCACCGGAACCTTTTTAGGAACTGGACTACAGCCATATCAAAACGCAACGACGACATCAAAACTCCCCATACTAACAAAGTAACGTAACTGAAAAGTTAGGAAGCTCAGCATAACACCAATTATGTTGGTTATACCCGCCGGGATCAGCGTATAATTGGATGAGCTAGCTGGCCACTTCGTTAGCGGAGCTAATAATGATCGAGGTTTATTAAGGCCCCGCTGTTCCATCGCTTTGAAGGGATTTTGGATCATTAAGACTATTGATAATTGGACTTCGATTTAGCCAGAAATGTGGAACTTAAGTGATTGGTTTAGAAGTAAGTAGCTACAGTGTGTGAGTGTTGTCAAAACTGATGAAAATACATAAAGATAACAAAACAAATAAAGATGTGTTTCTAACTTATGAATATGTATAGAAAAAAAAAGCGGTTGGGATGATTTATACCATAAACAAACTTATTATGTAGTTGGAGAACATGTTCTCCCATACATCGATGTACGTCACGGTCAATTCTCCAACTGCAAATGTAAGTTTGTAATCGCAAAAAAATGTATATGATAAAACCACAAATTGTTGATTTTCGGACTTTTTCCTTTACTTTTCCTGTGTGAGACCTTGCTTTTTGCAAAATTTTATGATTCCAGGTCAACGAGAAGTACCCTACAGGTTTTATTTATTGAAAATATGTCGCATAAATGGCTGTATTTTTTTATTGCTTTGACTTAGAAGCTTGATTTTTTTAGAGCTCCAAGGGACCGTCGATCTACGTTTTTGATTGAGCTGAAATTTTGTATGCATATATAAATCGCTTGACAATGCAATATTATTATGACATGCAGCTGATTTGATGACGGAGCCGGAAGGTGGCCATGGGAACTCTGTAATAAAACGACGCAACCCCATTGAATTTGGGCTCGTTTAATTCGTGATAAGAACTCTGGTCCTTGATTATATCCAGGATCTATGTACTACAAAGCAAAAAAATAAATAAACGATTTTTTTAAAACAAGTTTGTATTAGTTGTGAATAAAAAGAAATAAAAAGTTCAAAATAATTTTATTCCGAATGGAAATAATAGACGAATAGTTTTTAAATAAAAATGTGTTACATTATAAAAGCAAGAGAGAAAAAAGAGGGTATATTACGCTTCTATTTGAAATCTATTCGTCTATGATTTCAAATCAGAATAAAATTATTTTAACCCTTTACTTATTTTTAGTAACAACTAGCTGTGCTCCGCGACTTCGTTCGCGTAGAAGTCGTAAGATACACATTATACTAAAATAACAGCCACAGTTTAATAAAACTCCCCCCTCCTCCTCGACTCGCCGCGTGCATCGCCCGCCCGAACTATTACTTCGTTTACGCTTAGTGTTCTTTCAGACTTATATCTTTTTGCTCAACATCTTAATCTTTTTTTCTTTGTGCTTAGCATCAGCTATGTATCTGCCAATGAAAGTCCAGTCAAAATCGGTCGAGTCGTTTCGGAGATTAGCCTGAACAAACAGACAGACAGACACAAAAATTACAAAAATTACTTTTTTGTTATAAGTACTGTAGGTATAATACTTTCTTATGCATTTAGTAGTTGTTATTTTGATATAACAAACAGACACTTCAGTTTTATTTATTTGTATAGACTAATAAAAGCTTGTTTACTCATTATATTTTTATTTCTTTCTTCGATCACACTATTCATAATTAGCTGGCTATTTCATAAGCGTAGCCAATAAAGATAGAAGTTTATTAAGGCCCCGCTGTTACACCGCTTTGAAGGGATTTTGGATCAATAAAACTATTGATAATTTGGACTTCGATCTGGGTCGAAGTGAGAGTTGAAGTGATTGCTTTAGAAGTGAGTGAGTACAAAGACGAATTTGGACTTTACAATTGGGAGCTGAAAGGATAATGTGACAAAAAAGGGTGGTTTCAAAATCTGGGTTAAGACTGGATCGTTTTTTTTTATCTGTCGTAACCATACCTCTTTAAGTCCAGGTTTCCTCACGATGTTTTTCCTTCACCGATGTCAGTAATGACCAAGATAAACTCAGAAAGTACATATCGAGCCTTTTCAGGAAAAACATCGTAAGCGCCAAAAATCACAAAGCTATTTGTTCTTCGTAACCTCTTAATTAGACAGTTTTACATCTTGTCGCGATTACTCTTAAATTTTATTTTAAATTTAGACGACTTTATTTTTGTAAGAAATTATCACTGTAAATCAAAAACATCGTTAATTAGGGAAGAAAGAAAGAATTAAAGAATTTCTAGAGACTAAACATGATCCAGCAATAGTCTAACATTATGTGAGGTAACGTATACCGACAAGTTTGCATGCTATGTATCCTTAGCAAAACATGTAAGCACTAACTTTAATGTAACACCTGTAATACCATGTTTTAATGCAAATAAAATGAATTTGAATTTGAAGAAAAACCCTTTCCTATAAAAAGTGCAAATCGTCGCTTACGGTGTTCTCCCGGCAAAAGCTCGATATGAACTGAAAAAGTCACATTGTTAGGTACTCAAGCGTGGTGATCAATGCTCATACCTTCTCTGTATGAGAAGAGGCCTTTGCTGTACAGTTGGACAGTAATAGGCTGGTATTATTATCATTATACCTCTTTGCTGAGCTGTGTTATTAAGCTGAACCCTCTGAGAGATAGATCTCAGAGGGTTCAGATTGACAGCTGGCTATTTCATTAGCACTGTTAATAATGATCTTGAGGAATAATTATAAAGGCATCGTATTACCGTCCATTTTGGTGGGATGAAACAGAATTTTGGATCATGAGACTATTGATAATTAAATGGTAAAAAATCCGAATTAGGATCTAAAAACATCAACTTTTTCTAACCTGGATGTCAAGGTCTGTTTCTGAAGAGAAAAATTGATATAGTTATTTCAGTAAAACCATTGATATAATGAACAATTTTTTTTTATATTTCTATGGGTAAAACAGTAAAGATTTACTTGCCAAATATGTTTGGAAAGTAAATCTTTAACAGTTAAGTTTAAGGGTTTAACAGCCCCTAGCGCCCAGATCAAGAACGAATATGTACATACATTACTAATTTTGTATTAACCCACGTTCCTGCGGCTATAACTTATGTTTGTTTCAGACTTCAAAATAGTTCTAATAACGATCGCGGTCTCGGTATAGTTAGTGTTCAATTAACGCACGTGGGTCAAACGGTAAATGATTTTCTTTTGAAAAACCGTAACTAGGACAAAATTTACAAAAAACCAAAAGTTTCAAAATTCTGGCATACATTTTATGGAAGAAATGAAAGAAAAGTGTAAGGGTCAATTAAGATAATAGCAAGGATGATCGCCATTAGCCCCAAATACTATTCAGCAAGAAAAAAAAGAAAAGCAAAAATGTGGTGTTGTCACAACATCATGTGCATATAAAAATTATATGTTTACTTGAATAGTGATTACAAATCAGAATCTATATTTATTTACAAGCACGGAACAGAAACAGCCTGCAGTTGCACGTCGTGACTGTGACAAGAAGGCTTCCACTCAGCATGATGCTGTGCTACATGAAACAAAAATAAAAAAGCACTTATGAAAGTAACGGTAATTATAACAAAAAAGCGATTTTTAAAATTTTTGTCTGTATGTCTGTCTGTTTGTTCCAGCTAATCTCCGAAACTGTTGGACCGATTTTGATGGGATTTTCACTGGGAGATAGCTGGTGTGCCAGGGAGCTAACTTAGGCACCTTTATTTTAGAAAAATAATTAGAATTCCGCGAAAAAAAAATTAAAACTTTTTGCATTTGGTAGCCCCATTCTCGAGGATTGTTATAGGCTATTTAACATCACGCTACGACCCTTAAGAGCCGAGCAAAAAGAAAAAAGTCAGAAAGAAAACTAAGCGAAAACGGAGTAATAGTGCGGGTGGGTAGTGCAACGCAGTGGGTCGGGGGACGAGGGAGTTTTACTAAAATGTGGCTGTTATTTTAGTATATTGTCTATCTTACGACTTCCACGCGAACGAAGTCGTGGGGCACAGCTAGTGATAACATAAATCTTTAGCTAATTCTTCATCAATGCCTATAAAATAATTTTCATATACTAGTTCCATTGCAAACATCGGTATTTAGACTTGATAGCTGATAAGCGACTTTGAACCATACGATCAGATAAATTGGCAGTAACCCGCATGACTGAACTATGTTCTGTGTGTTGGTGTATCGCTTATCTACGATATCATATTTAATGCGATAATGAGAGATGCATTCTGGAAGAGTATTCAGAATACAAAGTCAAATTAAATTATGTAGCGAAACTTCAGAGATATGATGGGAATCAGTCAATACGATAAAACAAAAATAAGTCTATACTCGTATTTTTCAGTACCTAATTACAAGCTGATTATGACTTAAAATGTTGTAAGTTACGAAAAACATTTTGTGCTTTAATTACCGTTGGCAAAATGTCGCGATGGCTCAGTGGTTAACGCCTCGCCTCACATGCATGAGGTACTATCTGAGTTTATCTTGGACATTACTGACATCGGTGAAGGAAAACATCGTGAGGAAACCTGGACTTATAGTTAACATACTCGTAAGTCTGAAATCGCCAACCCGTCTTGAGCAAGCGTGGTGATCAATGTTCGTACCTTCTCTGTATGAGAAGAGACCTTTGCCCTGAAGTGGGAAAATAATAGGCTGGTATTTATTAGATTATTATAATTTTGGTCTAGAATCATCAGTCATCTCGTGATCTATCATCAAAATCAAAAGTCATGTTCATATCCTAGAACCAAAAATTCGAAGACATGTGACTCCACAACCCGCACTGGGCTCACGTGGTGGATTACGGCCCACTCTCACTTACCCTCTCACAGAGAGGAGGCTTGTTCTAACAAGGCTGAAAATCAGCACTTTTTGAACGTCAAAAATTACGTAAGACAGTCCTCGAAAACGCCCGCCCTTCACCACTTCCTAGTGCTTTAGTTGGGAAGAGAAGTGGCACAACAAACTCGCCAGCAGCACAGCTGTCTGTTTAGTTAGAAAAACTTGACTCTATACAATAGTATGCAAAATTATCTACATTACGCAACACAAAAACATTAAATAAAATTATTTTCCATGTGTCAGCTAGCACACGCCATTACACCAATAATTTTTTTTTTAAATAAATCTTATTTTTTAAAAACCGCGGGTTAGTATGTACTTAGATCGACCTCAAAGCCTAACCATCCAAGTAATAATGATAAAAACAAGCAGAAAAGTTGCATTATTTCCTTTAAATTAATAAAGGGAAATTTTCCCACAGGTGAAGCCAGTGTACAGTGTTTACCGCATGCAGTTAGCAGGTTATGACCGCTGCTGTAATAAGGCTAGTTTCACACGGCAACTGTGAGCCATTAACTATTGTTATCTAGATCACATTTGCTTAACACCTAATGTCGTGTTGGCACCATTTCACCTTGTATAACAATGTTGTATAGCTTCCATCACTAGGATGGTCATATCGGTCACCAATATCCGCTCGTTATAGATAACTAAAGTCCGACCGTTGAGAGAATGCGTTCCTGACACCTATGAGATGGAAAATATCATTTCTAGTAATTAATTAGGATCAAATTCCTAAAACACATACCAGGGGATAATTATTAACCACTGCTATGTTTACTCCACAAATGCAGACAAAAATTTCTCAACTGGTATGTTTATTCCACAAATGTGGAAGCGTGGAGCTGTTCCGAAAAAATCGACTAAACAGTACCGTAACTCTATGAAAGTAGCCATAAAATGATATTAAATGGTGCTGTATTAAATTCCGCGTCAATTGTAAAAAGACTTGTATCCATGCCCACATTTTATATTTGAGGGAAAAAATCCAGTCAAGTGTCACTGTGAAGTCCCCTGTATTTAAAGATGTGAGTACAATTTTATTTAGAACCCAAAGCTTATCTGCTCAATTCCTCTTAGATAACATACAAATAATAGCAGCCATAAGGCCTTATTTGACTGCCTCGTTGGTCTAGTGGTCGCAAGCGCTATTGCTGAGCATGAGGTCCTGGGTTCGATTCCCAGGTCGGGCAAAGTGTTATTGGGTTTTTGTTGGGGTTATCTGGAATTTCTCAGTAGCAGCCCGTAGTCTGGATTTGTGCCCGGTTAATGGCAATAGGCTCGCACCCTATTATATGGGACTTTAAAAAACATAACTGGCAAAATGTGGGTGTATACTATAGGTACACCTCTGCCTAACCCTTCGAGGAAACAAGGCGTTATGTTATGTTATGTAAGGCCTCATTTACACACACGGGTAATAAAATTTCATACAACACTAAACCTTTCCACTGTCTGTAGGTACAATTAACTAAAACAGCTTATGTTCAATGAGGCTGACTCGCATTTGCACATATTATACACAAACGATTGTGAACCCTTTGTATTGGAAATTAGATTCATTTTGGAACGTGAGTGATGTGAATATTTCATAAAGGTTGGGCTACAGTATGGTATACAAATCTCATTATGTAATGTAGTAATGAGGAGGGAGATGCAGACTCCGTTCTGCTGTGACAGTTTGTATGTACCTGGGATTCTTGTTTGGTTGTGGTGCAAGTGATGAAATAAGTGCGATTTAATTTTGATTAATAAATCCAATTTGTAAGTATTGCACTTGAAATACTTACAAAATACTATAACACTATATACCTAATACAAAAATATAATAACACTAAACCTACTTGCTAAAAATCATGCATGAAAAATGTCTAAGACAAGGTGATGCAGTAATTAAAGCATTTTGCCATTCACGGGGCCACATAAATCTAATAAATTATCCCATTCATGACTGGTCAAGTGATATATTCTGGAAAGGTCAGGATATTATCATACTTGAAACTTATTACATAACTCGAATGAACATGGGTAGCACAGTATAAATATGGACAGTACGGAAACTAAGCCCAGTTGAGGACATAATTACCTACGCTCCATTGAAGCAGTAGGGTTGTCACTTGTCATTACTTAATGTTTTTGATATTGTTTATTTTTATGAAAAAAAAAATATGTGTTCTGTAGTGATCATTCAATCAAATAGAAATAAGTAGTTTACAAATAAAATTTATGCAATATGTAACAAAAACCCTGTTGTTCCGTCTACCTACGTTTTAAGAATCAGTATACGTACGTAATAAAGCAAGTCATTTATAAAAACTGTTTAACAAAAATAATTAAAATAAATATTTAATTATTAATATTTGTAATATTTTACTGATTTCTTACCTCTGCAATTCTGGAAGCGATGACGCTAAACTAGAAATAAGTAGAACGTTCCCGCCAATCTCTTTGATCGGTGCCGCTGCGCCGGTGTACACCGTTTTTATTTGCATTTGCGTTATTTGCGTTTTTATTTGCGTTATTTTTTTGCAGCCGCCATCTTTGATTTCCATTTTGACATCACTATCGGATTTAACACCCTCGAAAACCATGAAAACGACACCCATGACGAAAAAGTTGATATTTTTTTGTAGCCGCCATCTTGGATTTTCATTTTGACAGCACTATCGGATTCAACGCCCTCGAAAACCATGAAAACGACACCCATGACGAAAAAGTTGATATTTTTTTGTAGCCGCCATCTTGGATTTCCATTTTGACAGCACTATCGGATTCAAAACCCTCGAAAACCATGAAAACGACACCCATGATGAAAAAGTTGATATTTTTTTGCAGCCACCATCTTTGATTTCCATTTTGACATCACTATCGGATTTAACACCCTCGAAAACCATGAAAACGACTCCCATGACTTTAGTAGTTGAGTTATAAACATTAGCAAAAAAAAAAAATAGATTTAAATTTTACGAATTTATTGTGATCGATCACACGAACTCGTAATTTTGTTCGATACAATATTATAATATTAAATCATTCTTACCTTTCACAGTCAGTAGGAAGTTTGAAAAACGATAGCTCCGGTTTTGAAGAAGCCGAGTTCAAGCAGCCGTATACTACGCAATACACTCGAGGCATTTTTATAAAGATCGCGCAAAAACTTAAACGTGACCACTCGTCTTGACGCGACACGCGCTACTGACTGCACTGAGAGGTGCACCCGGGGGCCTCGTAGATGCGTATGCGTGTGAGTGTGCCGTTCCGAACGTTTGTAGGTAGTTTCCGTACTGTCCATTTTTATATTGTGTGGGTAGGTAATTAAGACATCTACCTAATCCCTTTGGGAATACATGTGTCATGCTATGTTAAAGCCAAACATTATCGGTTATAACACGCATTCTTCTCGTAACATGTACCACACTTAGGTATTGCTAAGTTTCTGTTTGTCTTTCGAATAATATGCAACTCTCAATCGAGCTTACGGGTTAGACAGTTCATAACTTCGACAGAATCTTCTGCCGTTCGTAATATACTCAACGGAGAAGGTACATCTCTCTAGTTATTGTCAGCCATATTTTAACTACTGTGGGCGTGCTGTGGGTAGTGTTGGTTATTGCGCAATAGAAAAACAGTTTACAGTTCAAAACAAATTATATTCACGATCAAATAAATCACACTGACTATTCACACACTGGTAGGTACACGACACAACTGTAAGGAACGCGGGACAGTTTCTTAATGTATTCACTGCTCGACAGCCACCGACCAACCTTGCTTAACTCCGGTGACGAGTCAACGAGCCTTATGATGTAGACTCTGTCGAGCGCCACTTGGTGGCGCTGGTGTCCCGATTAATCAAACGACTAACGTATTTCCGACATACTTGTTACTGAATAAGGAATTTAACGCATAGGTAATAATATAAAAGTATATTCAAAGTTACCATTCTCTTTAGTTCACCAAGTCTCTATTTTTTGTTCCCATATTGATCATTCCCATGTTCAAGTATTTTTAAATAAAGTAAGAAAAAAATTATTAATAATAATAAAATTATATTTATTTTAGTAAATAAATCTATGAAAAAAAATCTTTCTACAAGGTATATTTTCATATACTTAAGCTCTTCTTGTGCTAAGACTATACATAGAAGAAGAGATGAAAAATAATATTCATCGCGCGATTTTTGAAACGCTTTTTTCATACAACATGCACCAAACATTCAAACGTCTTTGAGCATTGCACTAAGTTGAGAAGGTCTCACGACTGTGCAGCTAACAGCCGCGTGACGCGTGTCATTTCTAACAATTACACGTTTAAGTGCGTTTTATCCTTTTTTGTTTTCTTATTAATCATTTAGAAGAAGGTTTTGAGAGAAAAATTAATAAGTCCTGTCTTACATTCCCAAGATGAAAATCCATAAAAAATTCTCAGCAGCAGCCCAGAGTATGGATTTGCTGGGCTGATGGCAATATGATGACACGATTGCCATAATTGGCGAAATAAGGCGATGGCAAAATAATAACAAGGGGCTCGTGGCTAAATAATAACAAGGGGCTCGTGGCTAAAACAAGGGGCTCGTGGCTAAATAATAACAGTCGCACGGGTCGATCTTCAACGTTAAGCAACGCTTTCCGAGGTCGGTCCATGGATGGGTGACCATTCTTTAAATACCGATACCCCTCCGTGCCTCGGAAAGCACGTTAAGCAGTTGGTCCCGGCTGTCATTTGTAGATCTTTGAGAGTCGTACAGCCAGTCTTGCCATGGGGTATCGTTTTACCCAGTAACTGGGTAGTGGAAGTCAGATAGGCAGTCGCTCCGTGTAAAATACTGGTATTCAGCTGCATCCGGTTAGACTGGAAGCCAACCCCAATATAGTTGGGAAAAGGCAAGGCTGATAATGATGAATAAGGCGGTAGGCGGGATGTTTTGTTATGTAGACAGACCGCAAAATAGGTAGCCGGTTTGACTGCTTAAGTGACGATAACCGACTTATAATGATTTTAAACTGAAGATCACATCTAAACAAAAAAAAAAAGTTAAATTAGAGCATTTGATTAATGACTTAACATGTGAATATTGTATACATAAGTATACTTACAAAGGTTTTGAAAAGTACAATTTAATTCTATCTATTTATACAGGCACTAAAATAACTAACAAACTATTTAAAAACAAAATATAATAACCTAACCTGACTAAAACTATTAACAAACTAAAATATGGCGTCGACAAACTCCTCCGCATCGACTGGTAATGAATATTTTAGATTATGTTTATATTCATACATAGTGTAATTAATTTGTAAAGTTATGTCTAACGCAGATAAAAAAACTGAGAATCACGCAAAAACTATCAAGCGTATTTTTATGAAACCTGAACCATTTTAAATATAATCTAATTATTTATCTTTTAGTATAGGTACGTATTTTAATATAATACCTTTTGTTTTATTTATAATAAATTAATAATGCGTCTAATTTGGGACAGCGTTCCTCAATGGGCGAGTCCTATTACTGGGTGGACGTACGACGCGTTGCGTGAGCTCAGCACAGAACACGCAAGCTATGCACTCAATGCTGTTGGCGTATATCTACGTCTTAAAGTGCGCCGACGAAACTACTATAGCATTACTCATTATAGGTAATACGGGCTGGTATTCGCAACTCCACTCCTCAATGCACGTATTTTGCGTAACGGGTGGGAAAATTGATTATTAGGTCCACCCCAGCTCCTCAAGGAAGGCCAGCAACGCCTTGGTGTTACTGACAATCTCATGTAGGGTACCTGGGTTACCGAAGTAAGAAGCTACGAAGCACCGGGCTGTTTAGTAGCACATGAGCTGCTGTCTCGTCGTCCTCCATGCAGGCCCTGCACAGCGGACTGTCTGTGACTCCTATGACAAAGAGGTCTTTATTAAATGACCCGTGGCCAGTTATGGCCGCTGTAACTCTACTCTTTGTAGCATTACTCATAAAGGCTCTCTTAACGTTATAGACATAATCCAAAACATTCAATGAATAATAAACATAATTGGACACTTAAGCCAGTTTTACGTCTTCATAATCTCAGTACACGTGTTATAATTCCCATTAACGCGCTAACGTTTGTTTGCGGGACAGTATTACTGTATTGACTTGCCTGGTTTGCGTTTAATTTGATTGCTGGAAACTGTTAGCAGTTTCTAAGTGTTAATGATATGACGTTGTTAAATTAGTTATGTTTTGAATTTTAGTTCTAATTAATATCAGCACTCAAATTAAGGAAATAGTAACGAGATTGTTATAGGATTTTATGAATCTTAAAGAGTTCCATGCGCAGCCAATCCTTGCTGCTGCATTAGGTAAAATTTTCAAACATCTGCTAAGATATACAAACTGACTGACGTCATCACATCAACGCCGGCTGTCGCTGAAAACCAGCGCTGGGGCTCTGTCTCGTATAGGGTCGTAGCATTATGCTGAGCAATGGCCGTTTTGTGTGGATGTGACGCACATTTTCCCCCAACTTGTTTCTTTTTTGTGTTTGTGTTCTTTCTTTGCGTCATGTTTACCGCAAATTAACGTATTTTCTTTCTTTTCTCTTTCTTTTAACTGTCATCGAAAATGAATGAGTAAGTATTTATACATGTTCCGGAATTAATGCACAACCGGTCATTGTAGTCATCATTATGAACAACTTTTACGATGGGACCAAACCTGAAATCGCGAAACCAAAATTAGCTGTTCCCTACGTTATGTTACGTTCGTTATGTTCGCATAACTCGTCAAAATGTAGGGAAGAGCTGTAAAAGTTGTTCATAATGTCATAGTACAATGACCGCTTAAGAGGTGCATTAATTCCGGGATATGTTGTATTAAGTTAGAAATTGATAGGCCACGAGAAAGTTGTCCAAAATTAGCTTGCAATACAAGTGAAACTAATTGAAGCTTGTTAAAATATCTAAGGGAGGAAACTCCAAAAAATACCTAATTAATAAAAATGTATAAAATACATACATGCAAACATACAATAAATGGGACTTAAACCTAACTGGGTGTACTATAGGTATCTAAATCTCTGCCCACCCCTTCGGGAAGACAAGGCGTGATGTTATGTTATGTTATGTTATGTTATATTATGTTATGTTATGTTATGTTATGTTATGTTATGTTATGTTATGTTATGTTATGTTATGTTATGTTATGTTATGTTATGTTATGTTATGTTATGTTATGTTATGTTATGTTATGTTATGTTATGTTATGTTATATAAAAATATATATATAAAAACGCGACTGCAACTATTATTTTTTCAACGTTTTGTGTGTTATATTTTTGGAATCGTCTTCTCAAGCCCTTTTTTTGTTACCCCACATGGTCATGATACAATTTTTAAATCCGTCATTTAATTTAAACAGACAGTGTTACTCGTCACACAGAAATTTCAGCCACTCTCTTTACAAGTACTCAACTTTCAGGCACGTGAGCCACTCATACTACAGCCACCACACAAGCAAAACTTAGCTTATAAACACCACACGACCTAGACGAGTCGATGGGCACCTCATGTATTAAAATCCATCCAGCCAGGATGCTTCGAGCATAAAGAAACCTACATACATACAAAAAGAATGTAACCCTGTCTTTGCTGTCAGGCAGTCGTGTAAATACATTACAAACAATGCTGACTTCCAGTCCGTAACCGAACTTTTACCACTACGAACGATTATTCGTAGATAGGTTTCGGTTGGCAAGCTGTCGGTACATACTGTGGTTTTATCACCTTTTAAGCCACTGCTGCTGTGCCAAATGTGGTTTTAATATATAATTTGGCACTAATTATAAATGGACTCTACACAATAGGGTTCATTATTATGATGTTATTTCAAATATCATAGTGCATTGAACCTGCCTCATGCCTGCTGTCTATTTTGTCAAAATCTCTCTGTAAACTTAGGTGAATTGAGTTTGAAGTGAGCTGTGATTCAATCTGATGCTAGGGATTGAGACTGTTGACAGCTCACTTCAAGCTCACTTTACCTAAATCTTCATAAATGGTGGGATTTTTACAGAACAGATCTGCTGATCTGAACCTCCATTATATTTCGAACGTGTGAGCCCCGCTACAAATTTTCTGACTGGATAATCTGTTCCCACACAGCACATTGAAAAATCCTGTTATGATAAAAAAAAAAACGTGTGCGGTCAGGGAGTCCCCGTCAGAAGCGAAGTTCCTTACACGATAATCTCAAGCATACGTATACTCGTATATAATAAAAAGAGACAGAGAGAGAAAGAGAAAGCCGCATGGAGGGGGCATAACGCTTTTTCCTTACGTGACAATTTCTACCAGTCAACTCCTACCGCAAGCCGCGTTAAGGAACTTCGATCCGAAAATATATAGTATCCTTATAAAACTGAAAATATAAGCTAAAATAAAATATCATGGAGCTTTGTTTAATAAACAACGGAATCAATGTTATTAAAAATTACATAAATTACAGATTATCAAAAAATGTATATATTTAATTTATTTTTTTACATACTTTGATCGTTGAATTTCTTGCCGGCCATTGGGTATTGATCAATCAAACGAATTCAAAACTTGAACGAACGACACAGAGATCCACCCAGACAACAAAAAAATCTAATAAACTAGATACGCCACGTTAGCCCAAAACATTTGCCGATCGGCCATCAACTGTCACATCCAGTGACGTGTCCAGCGAAGGCGGAAAACACACCCGATTGGCCTTATTAATGAGCATCGTATATTACGAGCCCACACTGATAGATGAGTTTGGATGCGGCCTGTTTTATGCGACGGATTTCACTGGATACGTGCCTGTCGGAATTTTGGTGTAGTTCAATTTACAAGTCTACTATGTTTAAAAGAAAACAAAGAAATGAAGATTTTTTTTTAATTCTGCACAAATAAGACGCACATTAGATAAACATTACAAAATAATCTATACTAATATTATAAAGCTGACGAGTTTGTTTGTTTGGTTGAACGCGCTAATCTCAGGAACTACTGGTTTGACTTGAACAATTCTTTAAGTATTGGATAGCCTATTTATCGAGGAAAGCTAGAGGCTATGTAACATCACGCTACGACCAATAGGAGCGGAGTATCAATAAAAATGTTGCAAAAACGGGGAAAATTTATTCCTTTTGAGAGCTTCCGTTGCGTGCGCTGCGTGAACGGTTAGAGTTATGCAACAATTGTTTATTTGTTCTTCTTAAAAAGTTCTAAAAAAAAAAAGTCCGCGACTGCAATGTCTATCTTTTAAGGTTAGCTCACTTAAAATAATGCGTTATTTGCGAAGGTGTTTTAATATAGATGGTATTAATCCTTATCCAAATAAATAAATTATAATCAAGGTTGACTAAGAACATGTAAATTCCATTTTAAATTATTCGAATCGGACATTTCGTTTAGAAATTACGACGGGTATAAAAATGCTTAAAGTAAGAAAAATGCGCTTAGTCTATTAGTTACCTACATATTTTATTTTTTATTGATTGTTTGAACACGCTAATCTCTGACACTGCCAGTCGGATTTGAAAAATTCTTTTTGCATTTTATAGCCCAATTCTTGAGGAAGGCTATAAGTGTATTTAACATTACGCTAGGACCCTTAGAAGTCGAACAAATAGAAACAAATTAAGAATGAGCGCTAAGTGAAAACGAAGTATCAGCGCGGGCAGGCGATGCGATGGGGTGGGTCGCGGGAACAAGAAATTTCACGCGGCCGAAGTCGCGGGCAGAAGCTAGTCTCTCAATAAAAGGTGTGGGTAGTCGTCATCTGCCTAGCTTTTCCCATTTATATTGGTGTTGTCTTCCAGCCTAACCAGATGTAGCTGAATGCCAGTATTTTACATGGAGCGACTGCCTATCTGACCTCCATAACCCAGTTCCTGGGTCATACGATAGATGGTAAGACTGGTTATCAAACTTTCGGGCTTCAGACGAGCCGTAACGGCTGTCAAAGATCTACAAATGAGGGTTGTGACCAACGGCTTAGCGTGCTTTCCAAGGCACGGAGGGTTATTGATAAGAAATAGATGGGCACCCATCCACGGACTGACCTCGTCAAGCGATGCTTAACCTTCACCGATCGACCCCCTAGCAAGTGGTATTAACTTTTTTCTTATCTCATCTAGGTTTTTCCATCTACACTGAGATTGGCATACATTCTGTCTAACCAGTACCCTCACAACTAATGACCTTGTAATAGGTATCTGACTTTTTTGTTTGACTGGCGTAGATACCGACATAAGTATTATGTGATATAAGGCATTGCTCTACTGTAGAAACCCTTGTAGACCACTCCACTGCCACCAAAATATTGGCTTATAATACTCTGATTGACTATTACTGAGTAATATTAAAATATTTTACAGGGGCTTGTGGCTAAGTAATAACAGCCGCTCGGGTCGACCGATCAGGTTAAGCTACGCTTTGCCATGCTTGGTCCATGGATGGGTGATCATCTTTACTTACCAAGAACCCTCCGTGCCTCGGAAAGCACGTTAAGCCGTTGCCACGCTAGTCCCGGCTGTCATTCGTGGATCTTTAACAGTAGTTACGGATCGTCCAGAAGCCCGAAAGTCTTACAACCAGTCTTACCAAGGGGTATCGTATTACCCAGTAACTGGGTTGTGGAGGTTAGATAGGCAGTCGCTCCATGTAAAATACTGGTATTCAGCTGCATTCGGTTAGACTGGAAGCCGACCCCAACATAGTTGGGAAAAGGCAGGCAGATGATGAGATGATTAATATAATATTTTACCCCAGCATGAGTTTGTTGTATGTTATTTCTTGCCGATACGAGAGAAGGTGACTGCAAAATGAGCAAGAACTAAGGCAGTATTAACGTTTATGTATGGATTTTGCTCGAATGCGTATATAAGAGCTACGTATTGGGATTGAAAATCACTTCATGAATGAGTAATAGCCTTAAAGGCGGCAGAGAACTGAAAAAGTCATGTGGGCAAAATAATGCTACACAGCATGAAATAAATCTATTCGGTGAACCACTTAGCCTGAACAGGACACGTAATGTGTAAGATATTTTATTTTATTTTCTCCTTTTAAATAATTCGTAAAAATCTGGTAAGTCCCATTTTTTTTTTCTTTTACTCTTTCTTTCGATGAATGAAAAGTGAACCATGAAGCATATACGTTGGTAGTTTTAAAATAAATAATCACTGTTTTCATCATCATCATCCACAGCCCGACTTCACTCACTGCTGAACATAGGCCTATCTTTTCTTGCGCCAATCCCCACGTTCCGTGCCAGCCTCATCCAGGTTCTACCCGCGATGTTAACAATGTCGTCCGCCCATCTTGCCGCAGGACGACAGACACTTCCGTCTCTCAGTCCTTGGACGCTACTCGTGTCTTAGCCGACGTTCGCTCGGACGTAAAAATATCGCAGCGAGATTTTATCGTGCACTGAATTTTCAACTCTCGTTGTTGGGCCGAGCATTTAAAATCCAACAGAGTGCATTCCAATGCGTCGAAAAAACACACTGTTGCATTTTCAACTCTCGGCGCTAAGCAGAGAGTTGAAAATCCGGTGCGCGAAAAAAAATCGCCGCGATATTCTTACGTTCGTGCAAACGTCGGTTTACTCCACCTGTCATCACTGCGCCTTGCCAATGGTCCTGCCCACCTCCATTTGAGATCCGTAATGCGTTTCCCGATATCACATTATTACTCTACCCCAAAGCATGAATTTTAAGCACTTCTTTGGCAGAGTCACACCATATTTCCTTCTATATTTACGACCATTAATATGCAAATATTTAAGTAAGCAAACATGTTCAAAATCACGCTCAAAATACTTAACGAGAGTTTATGCTCAAGCTTTACTTAATAACACGTTTGACATTAAACGGTGGATTAAAATTTGTTAATAATGTCACTTAAGTGGGATAGGAACCAGTGGAACCCATCTTTTCTACTCTTTGTAAACAAGACAGAAAGTCGGAAATACAGTCAAAACGACTTCGAACGGACCGTCGGGTAACAGTTGTTTGGATATTACAACGGTAATCCGACGGGCCCTTCGAAGTCGTTATAAACCGTTTTGAACGCACTTAGTTTTATGTTTGATTTGATGTGGGAGGTGGTCTTTCTGTTTGCAATTACTTCATAGTGAAACTACGAAATCCATCTAGTTATTAATTAGGACATAACATTAACATCACGACTTTATTCCCCGAATGGTTAGGCACATGTGCACCCCCATTTCACAAGCCTATTGCCTTTAACCGGGCACAAATCCAGACTCCGGGCTGCTACCAAAAAATCCCAGATGGAAAATCCCAATAACAGTTTGCCCGACCCGGGAATTGAACCCAGGACCTCATGTTCAGCATAAGCGTTTGCGACCACAAGACCAACGAGGTTAACAAATAACATGCCGTCTCCGCACAATCGTGTACCGATAGCAAAAATCTTCATCAAAATCAGTCTGGTAGTTGTCCGAAAAATTGTACCATCACACACACAAACACAGAAAGTTAATAATAACCCACCAACGACCTATTTCCATACAATTTCTTAGACACATCCCGCGCGACATTATACCTAAGATTACCACCAATCAGGAATGCTCGCTATTCTAAGTACACAACACGATCATAGAATAGATAGATAGGTACAGAAGTCTGGCTCCATACAACGAACGAAAACGTACGCACACAGACAACGCTTTACTTACAATGAGTGCAAGCGCACTCGCGACTGGCATTTGTTTGAGACAGGTAACGATCTCCATACCTACAGTTGCGCCACGGATTTTTGTTTGTAAAGTTAGTTACAGATCGGATTTTCTCATTTAAGACGCAGATAAATGCCATCGGCCTTGAATGCATAGCTTGTGTGTTCTGTGCTGAGCTCACGCAACGCGTCGTATGTCCACCCAGTAATAGGACTCGCCCATCAAGGAACGCTGTCCCAAATTAGACGCATTATTAATTTATTATACATAAAACAAAATGTATTACATTAAAACACGTATACTAAAAGATAAATTATTAAATTATGTGTATTAATTAACTAGCTTCTGCCCACGACTTCGTCCGCGTGAAAGAACAATGCCCACTTCCCATACATTTAAAAACCTGATAATGAAAGTCTATTTATAGTCATAAGGTATAGTAGAAAGACTTTTTTTTTTTTTTGTGGATGGGAAATCATCAAATGACTTCTCCCGCTCTGGGCGGAGCGGGAGGGCGTGTCAGACTTTTACTGACTAAAACCCACCCGTGTTCCTTCTGTTGCCTGTGCCGGGGCCACGGTAACTCTTTCGAACATCCCGCAACCCTAGCTGATAGTAGAAAGACTACCTGTAAGTTTAGAAAATAACGTCATATAGTCATTTTTACGATTTAAACGCTACGAAGTCCAAAAAATAGTAATGTTACATTTTAGGTTAGGATTTGCCGTCACTAAAAAGGTAATGAAGAAATAAATGTGCTAGAACTAATTATTAACGCTCGAACGGGAAAAACATATATCTAAAACAGTATGTTAAAGTGGAATGGTTTATTAATTATCATCATTTTCATCTAAACCTATTGTAACAATCAAAATGGCACAGTACTCGTACACAACGAGACGCAAACGCAACAACGAAGAACTGCGTCAATGCCAATTGCCAATCGCAGTACTGTCAAATGTCAAATAAAATCCGTTTCAATCGTGCGAACTCAATTACATATTGCATGATTAATTTATTTAATTATTATGTTATTTTTAATTAATCTGTATTATAAGACTAATAAAGAAATACTTACTGATTAAATAAAACGTAAAATAATGTATAAAACTAAGAAATAGAGAAAAAATAAAGGAATAAAGCCAAGTAGCAGTGTGTAAAATGGAACGTCGTAAAAACGGATAGTTGAGATGCGTTCAAAACATGGTAATACGTTTCCCCTTGACGTAGAATAAGCATAAAGAAATATTTAAAAAAAAATCCTGCGTTTCTTTTAACATTGTGATAAGCGTAATAAATATACATTTCAATTAGCTGAATTTTAAGATTTATTTCATTTCTATACATAGTCAGGTGAAAAATGGGCATTCTTCTTTCTTATTACCCCGACCCACCCCGTCACATCGCATCGCCTGCCCGCGCTTTTACTTCGTTTTCGCTTAGCGCTCGTTCAGATTACTTTTTCCATTTTGCTCGGCTTCTAAGGGTCCTAGCGTAGTGTTACATACCCTATAGCCTTCCTCAAGAATTGGGCTATAAAATGCAAAAAGAATTTTTCAAATCCGACTAGTAGTGACAAAGATTAGTGCGTTCAAACAGTCGATAAAAAATATAATGTGTAGGTAGGTAACTAATAGACTAAGCGCATGTTTCTTACTTTAAGCATTTTTATACCCGTCGTAATTTCTAAACGAAATGTTTGATTCGAATAATTTAAAAAGAAATTTACATGTACTTAACCAACCTTGATTTTGAAACTATTTATTTACCATGTTTGTGAAAACACCTTCGCAAATAATGCATTATTTTATAACAAATTTAATTAACATTAAAAAAGTTATAGTGAGCCAACCTTAAAAGATAGATATATTATACTATCCTGGACTTTTATTTAGAACTTTTTAAAAGGAACAGTTCCGTCAACTAGATTTTTGCGTAACTTTAACCGTTTACGCAGCGCACGCAACGGATGCTCTGAAAAGGAATATATTTTCCCCGTTTTTGCAATATTTTTCATTGATGCTCCGCTCCTATTGGTTTTAGCGTGATGATAGACTTAAGCCTTCCTCGGTAAATAGGATTTTTTCAATTCGAACCAGGAGTTCCTGAGATTAGCGTGTTCAACCAACCAAACAAACAAACAAACTCTTTAGCTTTATAATATTATAAGTATAAATTAATTATTTATCCCCAAAAATTCAAGTACTTATAAGTTTACCGGTCTTCTTCTTTTCGGTCCACGGTACCGATATATTAACCAGGAAAATTTTATCATCCTCACTAGATTTTGATGTCTTGTCCACACACAAACACAAATTAAGAATTAAACAGAGGTATTTAATAACGGCTCGCACTTCGTTTTTCTCCATTTTTGAGAACACGTTCCGACACGAAGCAAACAAATTACTACATTCAGAAAAAAACAAAAGAGAATCGAAGATTTTTTTCTTTATTAATATTACAAATAATGTATCTGAGCTATGCCTGCCAGTATTTATTCATTTTCTTACCAAGGAGTATGTCGTTCTCACTACTTTTTGATCCCTCCTCGTACATATTTGTTACGGTCGCGAATCATATTTTAATCAACATACAACCTAATGCTGACCTGCAAATTGCAAAAAAAAACGTAAGAAAATTTGAATTTCGCGGGCTACCCTGGCACTTTCACCTTAAGAAGGTGGCTGGGACAGACTGGATGCGGAAGTCGGAGGACAGGGTGTTGTGGCGCAGCGTGGGAGAGGCCAATATCCAGCAGTGGATTGCGATAGGCTGAAGTGATTGATATGAAGCCGACCTTCTGTACGCATCTATTTTGTGACCTCGCCAGGAACACGTCTCAACTTGACAGCTGTTAGCGTTCACTTAGTTAAGTCGTATAGTTATGTTTAGGCACGTTCTTCTAGGTTATAGTTTAGTATAACTTTGACACTGGGATTCGCTTGGGTTGGGTTTCTTGAATGGAGTTCCATTCCCATTCGATATTGGTGAAAGGTGCATGAATATTTGGCCATTTGGAGTTTTATAACCCAAATAAATAACTCTGGTTTTTCATAATAACTTTCATGGAATTAATATGAAAATACTGAAAAATAAAGGCATCATAAAGTCAAAAAAAGTAATTAAAAAAATTAAATCGTCTTCAAAAATGAATTAACTCAAAAATATGAAATTACTTTTATTTCGGAAGTCGGTGTCTCGAGATCTGTATTCCGTGTTTTTTGCCACCGACTACTGAGCCGATTTTGATGAAACTTGTACTGTTCTTTAAGTTGAAGTAAATGTAAGCCAATAAAATGGTTACAATTCGATTAATAGTTTCGGAGAAATGCGTGGACAAACACACATACACCTATAAAATTTTGCACGTATAGATTTGATTGGAAGCCCTAATAGATTATCTTAAGTCAATATATTGCAGATCCAATAATATTATATACATACGTGTCGAATTGATAACCTCCTTTTTTTTAAGTCGATTAAAAAGTTAGAACTGACCGTCAATAATCAGAATGTTTCCAAGTATGGGCCAGAACAAAAAAAAAATATCTAACTAAAATAAGTAAGTAACTTTCAACTTCTATACAGGGTGGCGATTAGGTTATCACATTAATTGAAACCACGTATTCAGTACATGATTCTGAACTCCGCTACGTTAAAATTTTTCGTCTGTTATTAAAAAACAAAATTTGCTGCTCCATACATTTTTGCCTACATACGAGGTCAAAATGTATGGAGCAGCAAATTTTTTTCTTAATAACCGACGAAAAATTTCAACGCAGGGGGGTCCAGAATCATGTACTGAATGCGTGGTTTCAATTAATGTGATAACCTAATCGCCACCCTGTATAAGTGTCTTTTTAAACCCATTATTTATTTATCTGAAAACCCCTAAGTTCTTATAATGGAAACGGCGAACAAAGTAACATCCATTTAAATTAAAATAAATCCAACAAACACGTACCTACAGCTGCTAACGCCAAAGCTTAAACTACGGTAGCACCACTTTAACAAAATTCCCACTATAAAATATTCATGTAGGTACAAAATAAAATTTCACACAAAAATCTTCTAATGAACTCTGAAAGCTGACAACGCGAAGTTTTTCCACAAAACCTCACATATTGAGCTAACGAGGCCAAAAATGTCGCTACAAAAATGCATAGAGACCAATTTAAATCTTATTTTACCTTAAACATTGAGAAAAATGCTTTCACAAACTTAATGAAAATATAATTTGTTTAGCTAGTTTAAAACACAGCGCTCGGGCTTGCTGTTGTTGGAGATTGAAGTCGTTATTTATTGTGAAAGAAGTTTAGTGTCTGACTGCTTCGTAGTTTCTGTGATCACAAGCGCTATTGCTGAGCTCATGCTTCAGGTCCTGAGTTTGATTCCCGTATCGGGCAAAGTGTTATTAAATGATAAATGATAAATGATTTTATTTCTGTAAGTAGGTTTATACAAACACTTTTACATGTCAAACATTTTTTTTTTTTAAACTAGATGAGGCCGGCGTTTCCTATCTGACTACTCTGAGAAGAAAGGCCGAAACAAACTCAGAGGTCACAGTCTCTGTTAAAGTCCAGACATAATCTTGGTCAGATCATGTGAAGACCATGTAGGTTGGTGTCTGAAATGGTCTTTTGAGGAAAGAACCACACAGATTGAGTGGACCTGTCCAGTCAGTGCAAGCATCTGTCAGTAATCGTACAGCTCAACATAAAAGTTAAGGAGCTCAACGATTCGACGAACAATACCAAAGAAAGGACATTTGGGTAGGCCGCATAATTTACTCAAACTGGCAAACTATGATTAAAGCTGAGAGAAAAGAAAAAGAAAAAAACAAGGACCCACATAGTCTTCACATTCACAGTAATTAAAATAATATTACATTTTACAAAGTAAATATTCATGTCAATGTATATATAAAATTCATCAATGACAATGTGTATACAAGAAAAAAAAAATAATAGCAAAAAGAAAAGAACAAAAAAAAATCAGTATGTATGTAAAAAAAAAAAAAAAATTGTTGGAGCAGCTCAATCCCACGCCTTTTTGTCATCAATGTAATCTTTAACGGTATAAAAGGCTTTCTGGCACAACTTACGTTTAATAAATGATTTGAATTTATTAAGGCTCAGATCTTGAACGGGGCTTGGAAGTTTATTATAAAAACGTATACATTGACATCTGAACGAGCCACCTATTTTCTTGAGCCTTGTTGTAGGTACAACAAATTTGTGTTTGTTCCTAGTGTTCATATTATGGATATCACTGTATTTTTTAAACAATTTTATATTTTTATGGGCATATAAAAGATTTTCAAAAATATACTGAGAAGGCACAGTCATTATATTAATCTCCTTAAATTTCTCTCTGAGAGTGTCTTGGACTTAACTTATAAATTGATCGAACAGCTCTCTTCTGCAAAACAAAGATAGTCTGAATGTCGGCGGCATTTCCCCACAACAGAATACCGTATGACATTACACTATGAAAATAGCTAAAGTACACTAAACGGGCTGTCTCTATGTCAGTTAAATTACGAATTTTTTTAACAGCGTATGCTGCAGAACTTAGCTTCTTTGACAATTTATCTATATGTGGGCCCCACTGAAGCTTAGCATCCAAAGTCAAGCCCAAGAATACTGTGCTATCTTCAGGATTCAATTCTTCGCCCTTTATCAACACCTTAGTTTTCACCTGCCTAACGTGAGGCAGCGTAAACTTAAGGCATTTCGTTTTTTTTTCATTGAGAAGTAAATTATTTACATTGAACCAGTGAACTACTTTTGAGATCGCGCTATTTACATCGTCAGTAACCAGCTGCTGACGTTTAAGTTTAAACAAAAGTGATGTGTCATCCGCAAACAACACTATATCATGATCGTCTTTTACGAGGTAAGGCAGGTCGTTAATATAAATAAGAAACAAGAAAGGACCAAGAATTGAGCCCTGCGGGACTCCCATTTTTACTGTAGATCCGGGAGATCTTTTCCCATTAACGTCAACGCACTGAATCCTATTACTCAAGTATGAAGTAAGAAGATCCAGAGCGGTGTTTCGGATCCCATAGTGGCGGAGTTTCCTGATTAACGTTTCATGAAGAACGCAATCGAAAGCCTTGGACAAATCACAAAAAATGCCCAAGGCATCGCATTTATCTTCCCATGCATTATAAATACGTCCTAATAGTTCAACACCAGCATCAGTAGTTAAACGACCCCTTGTGAAACCGAAATATTGGATTTTCCCATCTGAAATTGCTCAGTAGCAGCCCGGAGTCTGGATTTGAGTCCAGTTGATATCAATACGTTCGCCCCATATTATATGGGACTTAAACATAACTGGCAAAATGTGGGTTTACTATAGATGCACCTCTGCCTTACAGTGGCGAAAGCACCATATAACACAATTCCTACCGGCTTCCCTTCGGAGGTTCGCATCAGCAACTCTACCGCTATTGAAAAATGGCACTGTGGCAATGGCACTGTGTGTGTACTATTGCCAAAAATATAGTTACACTACGTGTATTTAATTCACCATAACATTCAATCAACAGAAACGCAATTTTAGATTGATAGTAAGTACTTAATTTAGTTGAGTTTTTTCTCTAAAATATTGAAAGTTTTGTTTTTTATTGAAAACTTTATTTATATACTAGCTGCAACTTCGTTCGCGTGGAAGTCGTAAGATACACAATATACTAAAATAACAGCCACATTTTAATAAAACTCCCTCGGCCCCCGACCCGTCACGTTGCTTCGCACGCCCGCGCTATTACTTCATTTTCACTTAATCTTCTTTCTGACTTTTTTCTTTTTGCTCGGCTCGTACGGGTCGTAGCGTGATGTAAAATAACTACCCTGGAAAATTGGGCTAACAAATGCTAAAAGAATATTTCACATCCGACTTTTTGTTCACAACTCCATGGGTTTCATTTTTTTTTTGCGCGTAACCCTAATGATTTTTCTAAAATAAATGTAGCCTTAGTAACTCCCTGTTACATCAGCTATCTGCCCGTGAAAGTCTCGTCAAAATCGGCTTAGCCATTTCGGAGATTAGCTGGAACAAACAGACAGACAAAAATTTTAAAAATTGCTTTTTCGTATATGCGTTTAGTAAAGGGATTTTGACATTGAAAATAGACACTTCAATTTTATTTATTTGTATAGATATCATTGGTGTTACACGTTCCTGGCTGCGTTGTGTTGTGTGGTAGATAGATACCTACGGCAGATTCCTATATCATCTCACTCAACTCAGATCATCATCATTAATTTCAGCCGAAATACGTCCACTGCTGGACATAAGTCTCCCCCAAACATCGCCACTTCGACTGGTTCTGTGCTTCTCGCATCCAGCGGATTTCTGCGGCCTTCACAAGGTCATCACCACCAAGGTCCACCTTATGGGAGGCGTTCCAACGCTACATCTTTCGGTACGCCATCGCCATTCTAGAACCTTTTGGCCCCATCGGCCATCTGTTCGGCCCTCGTGCCCTGCTCATTGCTACTTCCTTTCCTCATATAACTTATGTAAATAACAGTTTTTTTTTTTACTGTAAAAAGCCCAATACATTATACCTTTATATTTCAAATGTCATTGGCACTTTTGACAGTACAAGTACTACAACAACACATTGCTCAAGGCTACCCACACAGAGCAAGACACCTCAATTTCACCCACCTCGCCTCAAAAACTCATTACGGACCTAAAAGAAATCTCATTGTCATCACTCTTCATTTTTCAATATACATTATTATTGTCATTAAATATCACTTATTTCTTCATCGTCAACGAAGGGGAATTTATTAAATTTCGTCCAGTAAGCTCATAACACCGAAATGACGGAAAACTTTTAACGAAATGAAAAGAATTACTGGTTTTACAAACGCTTGGCTGTAAATTGGAGAAGGATTTCTTGTGGACTCTTAACGGAAATTAAATGTATTGTATTGTGTATGCTGTCTGGCCGGGTTATTAAAATAATAAATATGTGGGTAGGTAGATTAGTGATAGAGCAAATTTAATATATCATTATATTTTTCTCTTCTCTTAAATTTATTTATTTATTTATATTTTATTTATTTATTTATAGATTTTATTTATTTATGGTAATTTGAATAATCAAATGGAGAAAATTTCAATTTCTTTTACAATTAGGTGAAAAGGTGCTATTATTGAACGAAGGAAAAAATGCTGTATTTAATTCGCTGATAAATGAAGGTAATCGCTTAGTTACTGCGACTCTGCGATGAGAAAAGGTCAGATAATTAAAATGAGGTTTAATTATTTTTTTAAAGTGTGCATCATTAGAAGCGCATAAAGTTTTTAGAGGATCAGTTAAATGTTCCCCGTGTATTAAGGCGACATGCACAACGTCTTACATTTCACAGAAAATAATTGTACTATGTATGTCAGAAAACAGCGCGCAAAATTCACAATTTTCAAAAATTTTCAATCCACTATTTCTCCTCACAATGACTTCTTCAACAATAGTTATAAAACTAACTTTTGTCACCCTCGTTATTAAATCATCGCACTATACTTTTATAAAACTGCTTTGAACTAAAATAAATTATGCAATTTTCTTTACACCTTCCTTCCGCGGTGTGGCGGAGTGCAATCTAATTATGTGAAGCAACTCACCGCTCGCGGGCGCTATGTAATACGGCGGATGCTGTGTTGTTGAGGATACGGCATCTTAAAAAAATCTTAAAGAATGCAGTTTTATGTTCCAAGACCATGAACAAAACCTGCGTTTGCTGAATTGCAACAGGCAGTGTTGACTGATGGATTAGACCTACAATAAATTATCTCAACTAGCTTTGGCACGATTCCCAGACTCCAAGAAAATAATACTGAGAAATTCCTGATAGAAATAAAATTTTGCCCGACCCGGGAATCGAACCCAGGATCTTAATGCTCTGCAGTAGCTTTTGCGGCCATTACCCTAACGTGGCTTGTCAAATAATGATAAGGATTAGTTTAGTCAATTAATTGAGTTTGCTTTGTAAAATAATATCGAGACACTAGCCGTGCCATTAAAATTTGATCAAAGTGTAGTTTCTTCATCATGACGTTTTCGCTTTGACTGGTGTCTAAAGGTGCTTCCTCACCGGGATCATTCGCCTGTAAACAGTTCAGGGCCGTATTATGAAGAATTAATGCTATCATTTTTACTGTGTCAGAGAGAGACGGAGCTCACACCTCTACCACCTCGGCTTGACCTATAGCACCATCCCTTTTTCGCAACGGAATCATGATAGCAATAAAACTTCATAATAAGGACCCTGATTCGAGCATTACATCAGTGAATGAGGAAAACCGAGGTAACGGTAATATAGTAAAGCTCAAAACCTCATTCCGCCTGCCCCCTTCTACCATCGGACATCTAGACGCACTGCAGGTTACCATCCCTACCTAGTTGCTATTCCAGCAATTCGCACTAAGCGTTTCCAAATGTCTTTTCTGATGCGCACAGCAAAGGGTTGGAACTCTCTGCCTGCGTCTGTGTTTCCGAACGCATACAACGCCGATCTCTTCAAAAAGCTCGCTTCATCATCGACTTTGTCTTTGTCACCTCTGACCTAGACTAGAGTCAAGAGCAAACGTATCTTAAACAAAAAAAATCGAATCTTGGATTGTAACATTACAGGCCAATGCTCCCGGTGAGGGAGCGCCTTAAGATGAGTTCCACACTGTTTTCTGAATGCTCCACTTGATTTTCTCGTCCTAAGAAACTCTTATACCACCTCCAAGAAATTATTAATTCGTCCACGATGATTCCACAACCTCGAGTCGCAATGCGAATAAAAAAGTTTTTTTTTTTTACAACGACGCTTGTTGGTTCAATTTAGAAATTCAATTTAGATTTAACTTAAAGCTAAAATGTCTTCTGTAGCACTCGACCGGTGTTGTACTTAATCAACTGTGTAAGTGCAGCCTCTCCTTTTTAACCCCCGACGGAAACCGCGGGGTGTTATTAAGCGTATCTGTGTATCTCTCTGTGGCATCGTAGCTCCCAAACGACTGAACCAATTTTGGTTTTTGTGTTTTGTTGAAAAGGTGACTTGATCAAGGGTGTTCTTAGCCGTTTGAAGATTATCAGCTCTTTTCTAGTTGATGAATGGATCTGAGCATCTTCCACAGGTCTGATCGAGTCGAAATTTAGTATTCTGTTACTTCAATGATATTAGAATAACATAGTAACCTTGAACTGATGCTGCAGCATCACCTGGCATTTGCAGGATACCCAACTCCCTCACCAACTTAGAGCTGAGGTATCGTGTTTGGGCTCATTGGAATGGTCTCAATGAATAGATGTGTGTCGGAGGTTATTTAATTTTTTAATTTACAATTATAGAAAATATGGTTTTAATATATCGTGTGGACCCCAGCCTGTGTCTTTGATTTACGTAAGGTGTAACCTGGCAGATTTTAAGTCTCAAATAAATAGGTTACCTATAAGAAAGGCTGCTTAAGGCTCCTGCAAACAGTGACGAGCGGTGCCTTTGTGTCGCGCGGATTCGCGTCGTGATTCGCGCTTGTTCGTAAGAGCCTTTATCGTTGATCGCATAATCACTTATCATCAGGGAAGATACTGTTCAAGATTAGAATAAAATATAATATATTAATTGGTATTAAAACATAGTACAATAATGTTCTTAATAACAGGATTATCTACATGTCTCGGCCGTGGACTGGCACATAAATATTTAAAAAAAACAAGTTATATTTATGCAGCCTAGCATCTATAATACCAGTGTAATTAAACAGTCTATACCTACTATTTCAAAATTGTAAGTATTTTTTTTTTTACTGTCTATAAATAGTTTCAAATCTAAGCAGTAAGTATTCACCACTACCACCAGACCAGGTACCAGTAAATCAGTAACAATATTTATCACTTACTTTTATATCAAAGAATTATTTAAACTATGTATAAAAAGTATTACCTATGAGCCATTTATGTAATTTATATTCAAACCTAACTGAACCTGCTGGTACCAAATTAAATCAATCAATATAAAACACTTTCTCAATTTAAAACTCCTCATTTGTGCAATCGGTTCGTTAGATTCCTTGTTTATTTTCATCAACACTCCTTGACAATTCATAAGTGTTTATAATTGAAATTAATGGTTTGAGTTTGACACTAGTTAGAATGGATTGCCTCTCTATTGATTCCTGATAAGAAATTAATCAAGTAGATACTTAGGCCCACTTGTACGTTTAGTCGCGTTAAATGAATAAATGTAGAATTTGTAAACTCGGAGTTAAGTAATTAACATTTTAACTCTTATTACGCGTTGTGCTACTAAAAAGGAACACCGGGTTAGATAACCTGACAATAGTGATTTTTGAGTTGGGAGTATTGCAGTCCAATCGACGAAACATAAAATAGGATTGCAGTGTCTATGGCCTGATATGTATTCGGACCATTAACGAACAATGAACGGTAAGGACAATGTCAAGAATCGACCTGTGCAATAAAAGCATCGGACATACTCGATAACTAATTGTCTATTTTATTAAATTTTTTGCAAATACTTCTATTACACAGACTATTAATTAATTTTATTATTAATTTTATTTTATTTTTATTTATTAATTAATTTTGCCATGCAGCTGCATGGCAAAATTAAAATTAAAAAGTATTTTACGCGACTAATATCATTAATCGTCGCCATCTTCGCCAAACTTCATGTCGTGTCGAAGAAGATTAGGGGTGCCCAATCGATTGTAATCGATTTTTTGATTTTTTTTTTTGAACTGATGCATATTTTTTAATCTGAATCATATTTTGAATTTATTTCGATTATAGTGCAAATTGAAGCTAGGTACAATAAAAACATTCAATCGCCATTCCATTATTTTTATTCACTAAAAATATAATTAAAAAATCTACTATACCTAATGAATGTGGCCACACTCTATTTTAATGATGTAGTAAATAGGAAGTAAAGAAGTATGGTGTTATTGTAAGTAGGACATTGTCATACTTGTAATTGTATTAATATTATCGTATGACATAAGTTGATGTAATAAATACTGTTTGTAACGTATGGCCATAGTAAATCTTAGGAAATATCGTTTTTTAACGTATCGTATTTGGCACCCCCTATTTTTGACGTCACTAAATGATCACTTGTCACTTGTCAGTCTCTCACTCTGTCAATAGGGAACCTTACAATTTATCCCGCTAGAGGGCGCACCAGCAACGCTTGGTAAACGGAACAACATGTCGTCCGTCTGTGGTAAGACTAGCTAACAAAAAGGTTATAGTAAAAAGGTTAAAGTTCTTAATAATTTTAAATTGTAAATAATTATAATAATAAATTCATTTTATGAGACCGTACCTACTGCCTGTGTGTGTGTGGCCTGTTTTGTTATGTTAGAGATTTGGTTTCCGCACTCAGTCCTTCAAGTGGACCATTGTACATGAGCCATGGCGGCCGTCGTTGATTATTCCAACCAGCCCACCTCCTTCCAGAAGTTGATTACATCTCTTGGACTGTTCAGAACATCTGTAAACGATCTGGGTGCCCCGAGGGTTTTTGTTCTATTCTGGGTGACGACTGTACATTCGAAGAGTACATGCGCAACGGTTTACTTTTAATCTATTGTATGTGGTTTCCATGTAGACTTAGTTTATTGATTGACAAAAACGTCAGGTATGGAAAAATATGTTTTGAGTTTTTTATATCTTATATTTATTTTTATATGAGTTCATGGTTATATTGCCTGCTGTTAAAGTACCGAATTTTCACTTACTATAATATCGAACAATATAAAATACAAAATAAGTTATCAGCGGGACCTCATAACGCATAACGTCAATTTATTTTGACATACTTACATACTTACACTAACTCAGAGTATAGCGACGTAACTATCCCATATCGGTGGGTTAAATATTAAAAAAAAAACTCTAGGTCTATCTCTAACTCTTGGTGGCGCAAGATAAATATCCCTGAGTTAACTGTTAACTCCGAGTAATATAGGATAACCCATGACCACGCAAGTGGGCCTTACATGATTAATTTGTTCATGTGGCTGAATATCAGACATTTCACATGAAGCGAGCGCCCTGATTTCTGGGAATATGGATATCGTGATATCGGTTCGGTTAATTCACTTTGCGAGTTGTGACTTCCGGTATGACTGCATCTATAACTTACTAACTTTTGCCCGCGGCTTCGCCCGCGTGTATGTCGGAATATATTAAATTAGTACCTACCCTACGTGTTAATCTATGTTCTAAAACATCTGTATGCCAAATTTCCTCTAAATTCAGTAAACCGTTTTTGCGCCAATCCAGAACATACATCCCGACTAACAACAAACGGACAAAAATTCTAAAAACTATAGTGTGCGCAAAAGACTCGTTCAATCACTTCTTTTTAAATATATGCAACGCACAGTTCTGACTTCGTTACTATTTTTAACCGACTTCAAAAAAAAGGAGGAGGTTATCAATTCGGTTGTATGGTTTTTTTTTTAATGTTTGTTACCGTTACTCTGTCATTTATAAACCGATTTAAAAAAAAAAAACATTTGAAAGGATTGGACTTCCGGATTGGTCCCATTTTTATCCAAATCCAGTTCTGATGGTAGAATCCATGAGGAATTGAGGGAAATCCTCAAATATTATTGGCAAACACATAGTGATTTTGGTATTTTCATCAACAAATGCATTTGCATTCAGAAAGTATGATTTGGTGAAGTGGAACTGACGAAGAAAACCACAGATGGCTACAAGAACTCATCAATGATAAGTATTTCACGGGTGGTGATAAGATATCTCGATTAAGATAGTTAAACGACTATGACGAAGCAAATTTAAATAAATGCTTCTGATGAAAATGGTACCATTGAACTCAGAACAGTAATAAAATAATGTATCCTAGCCGTGTTGGGGCTTATTGGAAATGTCATGAGATGCACTCTGGCTATAAATTACTTTTAACCGACTTCAAAACAGGAGGAGGTTCTCAGTTCTTCGGAATCTTTTTTTTTATGGTTCCCCGATTACTCGAAGACGGCTGGACCGATTTGGAAAATTCTTGTTTTGTTTGAAAGGGTATACTTTCCAGGTCGTCCCATTGTCATCAAGTCAGGATCTGATGAGGGGATCCTAGAGAAATTAAGGGAACTTTTCAATATAGGCGCACCTATAGCGATTTTGGTATTTTTTATAGAACTTGTGCATTTCCTCTCGGAAAGCAACATTTGGTGAAGTGGAATTGATGACGAAGACCGCAGATGGTAAGATGGCCACTGGAACAACTCAATAATAAGTATTTCACGGGTTGCGATTCCATTACTTTAAAATTATGGATGGTGAAGTACCAGAAGAACTCCTCAACAATTAACGTCCCTGCTTCGGGAAAAGCAATGTTTTGTAAAAGGTGATGAGCAGTTGTCATTAGGCTATTGTAACTCAGATAAATTACAAACAGACCCACTAAAAAGTGAACAATAAAAACAACATACTTCCAAAACAAACACTACAAGTGAAAAATAACTTTAATTTCGGAAGTCAGTGGCAAATACCTAAAATACAGATCCAAAGACACTGACTTCCGAAAAAGTATTATTACCGAGTTTCGAGTTAATATGACAGCGCGTTAAAATTTTTCGAGTTAATCAAGCTACGCAGTAAAATTCTCCCCTGCAATATAGACAGCCCCTTTTCACCCCGTCCGGGGTAGATTTTCGAAAAACCTTGATACAGGTTATTCTTTATTTTTGAACTTAAGTATAAATACTGAGTTTTGAGTTAATATGACAGCGCGTTAACATTTTTCCTTACTGTTCCTTACTGTTCTTATGGTCCTAGTGTTCCTTACTTGTTTTAAAAAACTAAGAGTGACAATTTATATTATTTCCTGAGGCAAATATTGCCATGTTTTAAGTGTATTAACCAAAGGAATAAGATTTTTCGTATAATCGGTATCCCCTGTTTTCACCCCCACAGGGGTGGAATTTCGAAAAATCGTTTCGGATTTTTCTATAACTGAAATCAAAGATTTCTTATTCCAATTTTTGAGTTAATCAAGCCACACAGTTAAATCCTCCTCTTAAAAATCTAATTACCCCTTCTCACCCCGTCAGGGGTATTTTGAAAAACCAATGGTAAGAAACTTTATTGCTTATTTAGGCAAATGTTCGTGCCAAGTTTCAAGTTTATTAACCAAATGATTTTTCATCTAAACTATATCCCCGGTTTTCACCCCCACAGGGGTGGAATTTTAAAAATCCTTTAGGATATTTCCAAACCTTGACTCAAAGATTATTCATACCAATTTTCGAGTTCATCAAGCTACGCAGTAAAATTCTCCCCTGTAATATTGACAGCCCCTTTTCACCCCGTCCGGGGTAGATTTTCGAAAAACCTTGATACAGGTTATTCTTTATTTTTGGACTTAGGTATAAATACTGAGTTTCGAGTTAATATGACAGCGCGTTACAATTCTTCCATACATTTTTTGACTCCCCCCAATCCCCCTCGTGGGGGTAGTTTAGAAAAACCAAAAATTACAAAGTACATAATTTATTAAGATAAGTATTTGGGCCAAGTTTCAAGTTTATTAACTCAAGGAATAAGGTTTTTCATACAAACAAAATACCCCCTTTTTACCCCCTTAAAGGTCGAATTTCCAAAAACCCCTTCTTAGTGCTCCCCTACATTATAAAAGGAAGCCGTGTGCAAAATTTCACTTTCCTAGTCCCAGTAGTTTCGGCTGTGCGTTGATATGTCAGTCAGTCAGTCAGTCAGTCAGTCAGTCATTCAGTCAGTCAGTTTCTCCTTTTATATATATAGATTCATGTGATGAATCTCATCATGTGATAGCCTGTTCCCAACTCTGTTGGGGTCGGCTTCCAGTCTAACTGGATGCAGCTGAATACCAGTATTTTACATGGAGCGACTGCCTATCTGACCTCCACAACCCTACTGGGTAACACGATACCCCTTGGTAAGACTGATTGTCAGACTTTCAGGCTTCTGACGACCCGTAACGACTGTCAAAGATCCATGAATGACAGCCGGGACCAACGGCTTAACGTGCTTTCTGAGGCACGGAGGGGTCTTGGTATGTAAAGATGGTCACCCATCCACGGACCAACCGCGTCAAGCGTAGCTTAACCTGACCGATGGACCTGTGCGTTTGTTATTATTTAGCCACAAGCCCCTTTTGTGATGTACCTCTACTAAGTGATACACATGATGGCACGATTGCGATAATAGTTAGGCTAAAGCCAGAATTCTATAATGTATCTTCGAATCAATCTTGATCCGCAGTTTTTGACGAACTCGGCCGTTGATTGGTTACAGCCAAGGATCGGGATCAAGATTGGGATTGAGATATATTATAGGAAGCGGCCGTAAGCTAATAGTAGTTAGTCATATCGATGAATTCGGTTGAAATTATTTCTTCTTCGCGATACCTATTGTAATATCAGACTTTATAAGAAAATATAAAGACTAGAATAGGATAGAATAGGATAGAATAGGATAGAATAGGATAGAATAGGATAGAATAGGATAGAATAGGATAGAATAGGATAGAATAGGATAGAATAGGATAGAATAGGATAGAATAGGATAGAATAGGATAGAATAGGATAGAATAGGATAGAATAGGATAGAATAGAATAGAACAGAACAGAACAGAACAGAACAGAACAGAACAGAACAGAACAGAACAGAACAGAACAGAACAGAACAGAACAGAACAGAACAGAACAGAACAGAACAGAACAGAACAGAACAGAACAGAACAGAACAGAACAGAACAGAACAGAACAGAACAGAACAGAACAGAACAGAACAGAACAGAACAGTACAGAACAGAACAGAACAGAACAGAACAGAACAGAACAGAACAGAACAGAACAGAATAGAATATTCTTTATTGTACACCACAAAAATTACAGATATAAATGTAGAAATTTTACAAATAGGATGACACAATGGGCGGTCTTATCGCTTAAAGCAATCTTTTACAGACAACCTTTGGATGGATTAAAGGGAGGAGAGACAGTACTGTAGGTGGTCAGTAGTGCACCAGTTATATATATAATACATATATACCATACGTATATATAGATATATATATATATATATACAATAATAAACATGAAACAGGGGCAGGGAACTTTATGTAATGATGAGATTTAAGGAGAGAGGTAGTGTTTTTGTACCAGAATTTTAAAAGAGGACAAAGATACTACTAAGAGACTAGGTACAAGACAATGGCACTGATTCTGCACTGAATAGAATTATATTATTTCAGTAATAGACTTTTGCTAAAAGGAAGAAATATTGTATAAAAAATCCTATTTACAGCTGGCATAATTTATTTTACCGTTATGAAGTTTTTCTAAAGTTGACAGCTGTTCTAGTTTCATCGGCACACAAAACGACGTATAATACACACAGTACCCAACTCACATCACAACACGCAACACGAAAGTTTTTGTAACTCATAACATAACATCGCGCCTGTATTCCCCGAAAGGTTAGGCAGAGGTGTACTATCGAGGAAACTTACATCTGACCAATATGAAAACAAAATCCCGTGCACACGATGACAACATCTTATTCGCAAGCGTTACTATAGCGGCCGCGCGCCGCAAGCAAGAATAGTCCTTATAGTGTATAGATGTTCGTTCCCTCATGGTACCTATAGTACACCCACATTTCATCAGTTATGATTAAGTGCCATGTAATAGGGGGCGAGCCTATTGCCATCAACCGGGCACGAATCCAGACTCCGGGCTGCTACTGAGAAATTCCAGATGGAAAAACCCAAGGACACTGCTCGATCCGGGAATCGAACCCAGAAAACCAGTAGCGCTTGCGACCACTAGACGAACGAGATAGTCAATAATAATATCAGCCTATATTAACTATCATAGAACAATAACGTCTTCTTATAAAAAAGCTATTTTGATACATTGATAATCACGGTTTTTCACTGCGTGTGGTGGTTTTGAACATTGATGTTCTGTCTTGACGATCTCTATGGACCATAATTCATACCAATGCAGTAAACTTTTGGTTAGTGTCCCTAAAATATTGCTAAATATTTGGCGTAAGTAACAACATGTAAATATGTTTATAGTGTAGATAAGTGTAGGTACCTCTGCCTTCCCTCTCAGGGATATCTTCATAATTATCTACAATAAATGCTGGCCTAGTTTCGGTAAGAACCATAGCTTAGCAAGCAATCTAAAACGACTGAAAACAGATCGAAAAACTCTTCCTTTAGGTACCTTCGTGGACATTTGCGAGGAACGACTTTTCGACATTATTGCTAAGGTAATAAAGTTGATAAGTGGTTCACCGCAAATGTGCGCGATGGTACATACATATTATATCTTACATTTCACAAAAAGTATTCTGGCTGTCTTTTACATAGTTACCTACCGTTTATATCGACATTGAACGTCTTGACGTGTACAAGAACAAGGTATTAGACGTAGGCTCTCTCAAAGACGGTATTAGGCACTTTGGTACACTTGATACTTAGTCCAATCAACAACTAAAGGGAATTGTATAGACGTTTCCATCAGTAATAGGCACTTAATGCGAACGTTCACGTGTAGTTACACAGAGAAATATTAACTCATATTGCGAGTGTTATTGAGCTTGTGATAGTGCTTGTAATAGTCGCGAAAATTGAGGACTGTGAGGGCAATTTAAAATATTCAAACGAAAAATAAAATGATATGAAAAAAAAAATTGACGTAAAATGAAATGTCAGAGAAATTAATTGTTTGTCAAATTGATTACCAAATTAAAATTTTCCCTATAAACCTTCAACTGTCATGATATGAGACAATTCAATTTCTTTTGTAACCGACCTCTAGGAGGTCGGTCGACAGCGGAGAGGAAACCACAACTGTCATTCTTTGACAAATGTATGAATGTCCATAACACGGCAAATTGACATAGTGTTGCAGTTTGTTAAACAATTAATTTCCCTAACCGTAAGTACATAATGAGTTTTTCAAAATTATCAAGGATTCCACAGAAGGTAAAGTGTCATCCATGGGTTCAAAGACCCTGAATAAAAGTTTAAAAATAGTTTCGGCCATCAATCACCGAAAACGAGCATCGAAAACAAAATAAAAAACATCTTCACTCATTCAGAATTCCTCTTCAAAAGTACTAGTCGCAACATCCCCCAAGGATAGTCTTGGCACCTTGACTGATCGGGGCTCACAAACAGTAGGATATTGTGGGCATTACCGCTCCGGTCACGAGCCGGTACACCGAAATAACTGGCTTACTGTACCGGGATACTGTGGAAATTTTATGTAGAGGGAAGATTGGAGTAAAATAGAAGCTGGCTGTAAGGCAAGGCAGTTATTATATGGCAATATGGTAACATGTGGTTTTGAACAAAGAATTTACCTTGGATAGAACAGAAATATCATTTGAAACTTTTTCCAATGATAAGTATTTCTTCATTTGTGCATACTTAAGGCGACGATAACCGACTTTTAATGATTTTATACTGATTATCACGTCTAAATGATTAGTGCTAATGATTTGAAAAAAAATATAATTATATATTAAATAACAGCATTTTCTTAATAACTGAATATGTGAATGATTTAGATTATGTTTATATTACATAGTTTAATTATTATTTGTAAAGTAATTATTATTATTATCGTTTATTTTCAGGTATTAACCCATAGCAATATTACAGTGAACTTATTAGATACATTACAACAAATTAAAAAAATAATTAATAATTAATCAAATCAAACAAATGAATGAATTAATTCATTTTAATTTAATTAATTATGTCTAACGCTGATAAAGAACTGAGAATCACGCAAAAACTATCAAACGAATTTTTATGAAACCTTTACTATTTCAAATATAATTTAGTTATTTATCTTTTTAACTGACTTCAAAAAAGGAGGAGGTTCTCAGTTCATCGGAATCTTTTTTTTTTGTGTGTGTGTGTGTGTTCCCCGTTTACTCAAAGAAGGCTGGACCGATTTGGAAAATTCTTTTTTTTTCTTCACAGGTGGTCCCATTGTCATCAGGTCAGGATCTGATGATGGGATCCTGGATAAATCGAGGAAACTCTTCAAATATTATAGGCACACCGGCACACCTATAGCGATTTGGGTATTTTTTATAGTAACTTGTGCATTTGCTCTCGGAAAGCACCATTTGGTGAAATGGAACTGATGATGAAGACCACAAATGCCCACCGGAACAACTCAGTAATAAGTATTTCACAAGTTGCGATTCGATTACTTGAAAATGATTGCTAAGCAATATAAGCTCGTCACAATGCATATGGTGAAGTGGAGCTGATGGTGAAGTACCAAGAGAACTCCTCAACAATTAACGTTCCTGCATCGGGAAAAACAATATTTGGCTGAATCATGATGAATCATTAGGCTATTGGAACTTAGATAAATTACAAACCGGCCCACTAAAAAGTGAAAAATAAAAAACTTTTGCAAAAAAAAAAAAACAACCGACTTTCAAAAAAAACACTACAAAATGAAAAATATATTTTTTTCATTTTTTTTTTAATATACGTGTATTAATATAATATATTTTGTTTTATGTATAATAAATTAATAATGCGTCTAATTTGGGACAGCGCTCCTTGATAGGCGAGTCCTTATTACTGGGTGGACGTACGAGACGTTGCGTGAGGTCAGCACAGCTTGCGTGTTCTGTGCTGACCTCACGATCTCTATAAATGCCAACTCAGATAAATGCCAACGGCCTTGATTGCATAGTTGGTTGTCTTTATGAGACCCGCATTATGAAACCGGTATTTATAGTATGAAAATTCTAGTCAACATCAAAGTTTGCCCAAATTTTTCAGGCTGTTAATGCAGGTTCTTTGTCTAACAAAGAAGCGATTTGATCGCCAGATTTGCTCACTGTATACAACTGGCGGCTTTATGGATGACGTTACCCTCTACCATGAGAAAGCAATTTCCCATCAACATATTATAATTATTGTACACTACAATCTATTTCGTTTAATCAAGTTTTGAAACCGCGCACTATTCCGTTACCTCCAAGCCACCAAGTATAAATATACCTAATATATCACGCTTATTTATTTCATGTTACACACCATAAAAGTTCTTCAAATTTATGCACAGCCACGCCAAAAATATGTGTTCGTATATCTCCAGCGGCCACAGAAATATGTGATCTTTCGTAGTTTATATATGGCTTCATAACTCTCCCCACTAGGGCACAATGAGGTGATCTGTAGGCCAACTTTGAGGCAGTCTAAGTTAGGTAGAAAATATTCTAGGGCGCGTACGAATATATTTGTGAAGTCAAAATATTCTTAAGGTGCAGGGATATTTTATACTGACACGTAAAAAGTAATATGTAAAGTTTGCTGTAGATGTTGTTTAAATATTTCTTTCCTTATTTTGCAGGTCGGCTCGAGCAATCGAATATAATACTCTTTATTATGTACACCATAGTAATTACAGATATAAATGTAGACATTTTACATAGGATGACACATTGGGCGGTCTTGTCGCTGAAAGCGATCTTATAAAGAGAACCTTTGGATGGGTTTAAAGAGAGAAGGGTAGAATACAAAACTAGAAGAGAAGGAAGGGGAGACGGAGGGGGAATACTGAAGCAATAGTTCATGTGGTGGTCAAAAGATGCATGCACGTGTTATAATGTGGATGAAAACTACATTTATACGTATTGATATCCACTTAATTATCAAGCTTCCAGTGTCAGAATGGTTACTAATTATTTTATATGTATGACATGTACTATGAATATGGTGCGTAGGGAAAAGATTTTATGAAGAGTGTAAATAATCTCACACTTGCAAGTTGATATGCTAAACGCACATAAGTGTCGTCTCTCGTAGAGGTAACTTTATTGATTTCCCTTGTAAACAAATTAGAAAGAAAGAAAAATAGGTTTATTCGTCACAGAAACACGTGCATACAAAGAGATAAGAATAATCAGAAAAATAAAACAAAATAGATCCATATTATAATCACGAATTCAAAACAGAAATAGTCGGCAGCTGCACGTCATGACTGTGACAAGAAGTCTTCCACTCAGCATGATGCTATGCTCTAAGGGACCCACAGCACAAGCAAGGTTAGGTAGCTTTTAAGCTACCTACTTTGTTTGATGTTTATTTATTTGTTTTTTGTGTTCATGTTCTTTTTTTAAAGTTCCATTCAAGTTGCAGGCCTAATAGGACATACATACATAGAAAAAAATGCACAACCACACCATAACTATCTTCTAATTCATCAGTGAAAAACTCCCAAAAACTTATGCTGAAACTGATTAAAAGATACAGAAAACATCACTTCTTATCGCGGACCCTGTCTCAAACCTTTAACAAAGCCATTCAAGCCATTATCTCAAATAACTTTTTTACAAAGATCCAACGCGATAAGAATTTGGTTTCGTAGCAATTATGGAGTTATCTGCTTCGTTTTAACGACCAACTCTTAATAGGTCTTTAGGTACGCCGCCTTTAATAACAATAGGCTATATACGAAGGAGTATGTAGCAGGCGTTTCCTTTGCAAAGTAAATAGGGAATTGTCGTTTCGGGTCTAAATGAAGCTTTTCCTTTATATGTTACTAAGGACTGTTACGAGGAATTGATGGTCTTTTCTTTTTCTTTCATATACGGTATTGGTTTTTCTTTCATTATGTGAATTCTCAGTCTTAAAGATAAAGTCTATGCTTGCGCCTCAGGTCTTTGGATCAAATGAAACCTATCTTAATTATCTCCCAAAAGAATACCAAAAATATATTTTCTTTCATATTTTGAAAGAATTAAATCAGCCAAACCACGTTATCAATTTAAACAAATGATAGATCACATTTATCTATACGAAGTGTTTGTTTGTAATGTCAAAGTAACAGCTTGTTACTAAATTCTTGCGAAAGTATGTGCGGTACTTATAACAAAAAAAAAACTATTTTTAAAATTTTTATCTGTATATTTGTAAAGGCTAATCTCCAAAACAACTGGACAGATTATGACGGGACTTTAACTGGCAGATAGCTGATGTTATAAGAAGTAACTTAGGCTACTTTTATTTTAGAAAAAGTTTTAGGGTTCCGCGCAATTCATGAAATTTAAGCTATTTTGCGCTAATCTCTGGAACTACCAGTCGGATTTGATTTTTTTTTTTGCATTTAGTAGCCCAGTTCTCGGGGATGATTCTAGGCTATTTAACATCACGCTACGACCCATTTTTTTTTTTTTTTTTGTGGATGGGAAATCATCAAATGACTTCTCCCGCTCTGGGCGGAGCGGGAGGGCGTGTCAGACTTTTACTGACTAAAACCCACCCGTGTTCCTTCTGTTGCCTGTGCCGGGGCCACGGTAACTCTTTCGAACATCCCGCAACCCTAGCTGGCATCGGCCCTAGCGGACCCCGTCAATAGTGCTGACATCTCTTTGAGGCGCGCGTGGAACACGACGCGCCGTCGACTCGGGCCTGGTCCTTACCGGACGGCGAGCTACCCATTGGTCGCCGTCCGCAAGCCCGCGCCTACGGTGGCCGGGAATCGGCTGCCGATTCCCGACGCCCAGGGCGTCTCCTGCGGCGACTAAGGGCGTGAGGGTGCAAAGCTTGCCTCTCCCTCACGCGTCCCGCCTCCTCCTTCACGAGCATTACTGCTTCGCAGAAGGAGGTAATGGCTTCCCATGCACTCTCGCTCCGTACCATGGCCTGGACCAGGGCCGGACGCGAGAGATCGCCGCCGCCGATCGCTTCCGCGAGGACACGGCAGTGCTCCGCCCAAGCCGGGCAGACCTCCACCGTATGCTCCACCGTATCCTCCGGGCGATCCACACAGTGGTGACACCCGGGCGTTTCCTCCCTCCTTATCTGGAACAGGTGCCTCCCGAAGCACCCGTGTCCGGTGAGGACCTGCGTCAGGCGGAAGGTGAGGACGCCGTGGCGCCTCTCCAGCCACTCCTCAAAGAGGGGACTTATCGCCGCAATTGTGGCGTGCCCAGCGCTGGGTTGCGACATTCGCACTCTCCATGCCGCCATGAGATCCTGCCGGAGCTCTGTCCGCCGTGCCGCGATTTCTCGCGGCAACGGAGTTACGCCCCGTCGTCCTGCCTCCTCGCGCCACTCCCAGATGTGCGTGAGGACTTTTGCCTCCAGATCCCATGGCGGTAATCCGGCAAGGAGGTTCGCCGCCTCCCCGGAGACCGTGCGGTATCCCCGGGCTAACCGGATGGCCATGACCCTCTGGGACGCGTTCAACCGACGGACCGGTCGCCGCCTCACGGAACGCGCCCACACCGGAGCTCCGTAAAGGGCCATGGACCGCACGACCCCCGCGTAGAGCCTCCGGCAGGAGGCGTTTGGACCCCCCAGATTGGGCAGGTGCCGCCCCAAGGCAGCCCCGGCCCGCTCTAGTCTGGGAGCCAAACGTCGGAAATGCTCCACGAAATTCCACCGGCTGTCGAGGACGAGTCCCAGGTACTTCATCGTCGACTCGACACCGATGAGAACCCCTCCTACCGTTATTTGGGAACCCGATGGTGGCGCGTTCCGAGGACCATGAAAACACATGGCCTCGGACTTGTGCAAGGCCACCTCGAGTCCCAATTGCCGGATCCTCTCTACGATTGTCGCAACCCCGCGTGCCGCTAATTCGGCCGCCGCCTGGTGCGACCTCCCCTGCGCCAGGACCAGCGTGTCGTCAGCGTAGCAAACTACGCTGACGCCACCAGGGAGGTCGGCGCGCAGCACCCAGTCGTACCCGATGTCCCACAGATGCGGTCCCAGAACCGATCCCTGCGGGACACCGCACGACATCTCTCGCCGGTTCCACTCTCCCCGGTGACCGGGGTAGATGACGGCCCTGTCCGTCAGATTGGCCTCGACCACGCGACAGTGGTAGGTCGGCACTCGGTGATACCGGAGTGCCTCCCTGATGCAACTCCAGGGCAGGGTGTTGAAGGCATTGGCGATGTCTAGAGACACCGCCAAAACGACCCCACCCCGGGCCACAGCATCCCCCGTCGTGAGGGCTCGAACGCGCATGATGGCGTCCACCGTAGAGCGCCCCTTGCGGAAACCAAACTGGCTGTCCGCCAAATCCGGCCCCACCCTCACCAGCCGCCCGACGAGGCGGTCTGCAATGACTCTTTCAAAGATCTTGCCCACCTCGTCGAGCAGCACGATGGGCCGGTAAGCGGACGGAGAGTCCGCAGGGCGCCCCGGTTTCTTAATGAGACGCTACGACCCTTAGGAGCCGAACAAAAAGAAAAAAATTCAGAAAGAACGCTAAGCGAAAACGAAGCAATTGCGCGGGTGGGCGATGTGATGCGGTGGGTCGGGGGACAAGGGAGTTTTATTAAAATGATGATGATTGTGGCTTTTATTTTAGTGTATTGCGTATTTTACGACTTCCATGCGAACGAAGTCGCGGGGCGCAGCTAGTCTAACATAAAACACTAACACAAGACACATTAAAACACTCATTTTATTATCTTCTTACAAATAAGAGCTATTCATATTTTTAGAAATTACCCAACTACATCAATATTCGACAATTCCCTCTCCTTAAACCTTCTTGACTTAAAAACGACTTATACCCTCAAGTAAACACCAAAATCTCCCTCACCAAAACAACTTCCAATCAGTAAGTCCTCTATCATTGTTCCCCTTCTTAAAAGCAGATAGAAGCTGTCCTCTAATGATAATGTATTAATTAGTTCTTCGTAAACAGCGTCCAATTAACTTGAGAGTTAAAGGCGCCATGTTTTTGCTGAGTCGCGAACGAATGGGAAATGTTTGTACGATCTTTTGCAGTCGTGCGAGATGTTTGTGCTTGTCTTTAAAGTAAAACGCGAATGTTACTTTAAACTTATTATAATAGGGTAGGAATATGACTGTTTTGAAGTTCTTGATAACATGGCCAATGACAGAAAAGAAAGAAAGAAAAATAGGTTTATTGTCACAGAAACACGTGCATACACAACGATAAGAATAATCAGAAAAATAAAACAAAATAGAAACACATTATAATCACGAGCTCAAAACAGAAATAGTCGACAGCTGCACGTCATGACTGTGACAAGAAGTCTTCCACTCAGCATGATGCTGTGCTACGAGGGACCCACAGCACAGCGCTGATTTTCAGTGGTCACCCGAAAAAGACGTACAGAAATCAAGTCAGGTTCAGTGATCAGTACATAAATAGTTACATAACAAAACAAAACAACCAGTAACTACTTAAGATATGCTGCAACTATACAACCAAATATAGGCATGGATAAATATTATGAAATAACCTAAAAATTACTCCGCAGGCATCGCAGGTGCGTGCATAAACAATGTACCTACTTGAAACATAAATTATTGTTACAATAATAGTTACAATGAAGTTTAATATGTCAGATGTAAGAGGGCTTGTAAGCTATAAGTAATAACAGCCGCACGGGTCAATCGACCAAGTTAAGGTACTCTTGCTGCAGATGGTCCGTGGATGCGTGATCATCTTTACATACCAAGACCGCTTTTTTTTTTTTTTTTGTGGATGGGAAATCATCAAATGACTTCTCCCGCTCTGGGCGGAGCGGGAGGGCGTGTCAGACTTTTACTGACTAAAACCCACCCGTGTTCCTTCTGTTGCCTGTGCCGGGGCCACGGTAACTCTTTCGAACATCCCGCAACCCTAGCTGGCATCGGCCCTAGCGGACCCCGTCAATAGTGCTGACATCTCTTTGAGGCGCGCGTGGAACACGACGCGCCGTCGACTCGGGCCTGGTCCTTAACGGACGGCGAGCTACCCATTGCTCGCCGTCCGCAAGCCCTCGCCTACGGTGGCCGGGAATCAGCTGCCAATTCCCGACGCCCAGGGCGTCTCCTGCGGCGACTAGGGGCGTGAGGGTGCAAAGCTTGCCTCTCCCTCACGCGTCCCGCCTCCTCCTTCACGAGCATTACTGCTTCGCAGAAGGAGGTAATGGCTTCCCATGCACTCTCGCTCCGTACCATGGCCTGGACCAGGGCCGGAAGCGAGAGATCGCCGCCGCCGATCGCTTCCGCGAGGACACGGCGGTGCTCCGCCCAAGCCGGGCAGACCTCCACCGTATGCTCCACCGTGTCCTCCGGGCGATCCACACAGTGGTGACACCCGGGCGTTTCCTCCCGCCTTATCCGGAACAGGTACCTCCCGAAGCACCCGTGTCCGGTGAGGACCTGCGTCAGGCGGAAGGTGAGGACGCCGTGGCGCCTCTCCAGCCACTCCTCAAAGAGGGGACTTATCGCCGCAATTGTGGCGTGCCCAGCGCTGGGTTGCGACAATCGCACTCTCCATGCCGCCATGAGATCCTGCCGGAGCTCTGTCCGCCGTGCCGCGATTTCTCGCGGCAACGGAGTTACGCCCCGGCGTCCTGCCTCCTCGCGCCACTCCCAGATGTGCGCGAGGACTTTTGCCTCCAGATCCCATGGCGGTAATCCGGCAAGGAGGTTCGCCGCCTCCCCGGAGACCGTGCGGTATCCCCGGGCTAACCGGATGGCCATGACCCTCATACCAAGAGCCCTGCCGTGCATCCGTGCATCCGTTAGCATGTTAAGCCGTCGGTCCCGGCTGTCATTTGTAGATCTTTGACAGTTGTTACGGGTCGCCAGAAGCCCGGAAGTCTAACAACTAGTCTTACCAAGGGGTATCGTGTTACCCAGTAACTGGTTTGTCGAGGTTAGGTAGGCAGTCGCTCCATGTAAAATCCTGGTATTCAGCTGCATCCGGTTTGACTGGAAGCCGACCCCAACATAGTTGGGAAAAGGCTAGGCTAGGATGATGATGTAGGAGTCAAACAATAGTTCCATGTGTTAAGAAGGTGTCAATACCTCTAGGTTTGAGTAGATAATGGGCAGCAATACAGAGCATGGAAACGTTTCGTCGGCAGTTGCTTAAGGCGGCATTGTCAACATTTTCTATACGAACCAAGCGTGTCACGTTTTTTTGAACTACTTCTCAAAATGACGTATAGAAGATAACGGCACAGAATGGCGTCCATGACAGAAGTTGTGCACTCAAAGCACTTTCGGCTCCAAGGATTTTATGAATCCTGCCATCTCTAGATACTACAGCGATTTCGTGCTCTGTGGGCCGCAGCAATCTCCTGTCTGAATTATAGTCTAATGTAATTGTGGAATCTGTCCATCAACAATAGCAATTTCACTTAGGTCTGTTGATTGTAACGTTAACAGAGACTTAAGTCTTATAAGTATAAACATATAGATCCATTAACTCCCTATCTGTAGGCCTCACAAATATGTATCGACGAGAATAGAACCTATCCACGCGGCGCAGAAGCCAGCTCATCCTCTGCGACAAATGAAACCAAATAACATTATTGACCCCGTCTCTTCTGCTTTAAATGCTGCTTTAAATCCCACAAATTGCAACGACCAACAAGATAAATACCAAGAATTTTTCAAGGCTATTTTTATCTTTGTTTTGTTTTCCCTGAGGCAAAGAAGTAAAGTTCCAAGGAAACTCTGGCAAAAACTCAGCTCTAACGTAAATAGATTCAGTTTATCCGGACCTTGTTAAACTAAAAGCTGCATAAGTTTAATAGCATACAATGCGGTATATGCAGTCTTGAAGTAGATACCTTGTTTTTCCGGAGTGCAAAATTCTCATAGATGTCCTCCACGCTGAGACGGGCGGAGGGGTCTGTCAGACTCTTACTGACTAAAAACCACCCCGGTGTTCCCTTCCCACACTTAGACCAGGGATCATGGGATTTTGTGCGCCTTCCACGATCAATCCCCGGCTGGTGCTGGCCCGCTTTTGCGGGCCTCCTCATGCCCGCAGGGGGAGTGAGGTGAAAGACTCCCCCCGCGCCGCCACTTCGGGTCCTGCTGGATGGACGGCGGCGGACGTCCCCGAGACCGCCGTCCCTCTTGAAGTAACAAGCCTGAACTAAGTTGAGGCCAGCTCCTAGTCAAACCAGACACAAAACGCCACTAATTTAAAGCGGCAGTTGTTTATTGTAGTTTCGAACTATTAAAAAATGCATGAGCAATAAACTAAAAAAATGAGTGAAAACAAATATCGAAATGGGTAATTAAATTAATAATTAAGCAGTAAAATGACTGAACAGGCAGTTCAACCAATCAAATTTGTCGGTATGATATCTAACTTGGCCGGCAGCTGCCACAGCACCGCTCGCTTTGCTCGCTCGGCTCGCGCGTGGTTGGTTATAATTCTAAAATAACCTAACCAATTAGGTCGGGGTGTTCTGGCTTAGTTACTGCGACCAAATCGGCTCGCGCGTGGTTGGTCACAGTTCGCAAACTGGCGAACTATTTGCCCAACTGCCCATTCCAACATTTAACTGGCCATTCATTTATTACACTACTTGAGTATTTTTTGTACTGACATTGTAGGATGAAATTACTGACCAACTTTCTTTTTATTACTATTCATGGGCTACTGTGACACTATTTACAAACCGCCGAATAATTAAATTACCGCCCGTTATTTTTTGCTGCTTTTAATAACCTCCCTAATGTTTAAAAAACAGTTGTAAAAATTACTACCCATACAAAACCTCTGACCTCCTTATCCCAAATATTAGGAAATGCCGTTTGTCAGACTTTTGAGGTTATTAACAACCCGTAATGACTCTTATAGGACTGTTTTACCGGGCCTGACAATTTAACTTACTTATAGGTCTTAGGAACATGGAAGTAAACCCCGCTTGCAAAGAATGGTGAGGTCTCCAATAAGTCAAAAAACAAATGAAAGCGTTAAGTTTCCAAAGTGCTGTCCCTTTTCAAAACTTTTGATCAAAAAACTTAGCTTGTCGCAATCCATTGCAGGGCGAAGGCCTTTCCCGAATTGGGCTGCAGAAATTTTCACATTTTTGCATTCATTTCAGCCCAGGGCAATAGCCATGCACTCTTATAGCGGGCCAATGATCGTTCAAATCGGACTAGTCTGTAAAAAGTTATGCATGGTCATACTAAAAAAATAATACAAAAAAGTTCATGTTCAAAACTTTTTGGTATTTTTTTTACGTTTATGTTCAGGTAGTGTCAAGCGATTTTGGACCATGTGTACTGCAACTATTGCTGTATCCCTAACTTGCCCTGCGCTTGAATCACCCAGCAAACGGTTAGGTATGTAACGGGCTCAGGGGGCCAACCACCACCTCTTAAAGCAGTATTATTTTACTGTTACTTCAATGTGAGAAAGAGATGGAGCTATACACGACGTCTAGCTCCATCTCTTTCCCACACTGAAGTAAGATTACAATAATACTGCCTTAAGAGGTGGTGGTCTAGCTCCTGGTACGCTTCTAAGTCGAGATTCAATTTTTGAACCGACGAAAAAAAAGGAGGTCCTCAAGTCGACGCGTATATCTTAATATATGTATATAATTCTTCTGTATGTGTGTTTGTCACCTAACTCCTCCTGAGCGGCTGGACCGATTTGGATGAAATTTTGTGTGTATATTTCAATGGGTTCCTGAATGGTTTGAAAATATAATTGGACCCGGTAGGTGGTGCTGTTCGGGCAGGACAACGTCTGCTGGGTCCGCTAGTATATTTTGACGAGTTATGCGAGCATAAATGTAGGGAGCAGCTGATTTTTTTTTCGCGATTTCAGGTTTGGTCCCGTAGTAAAAGTTGTTAATAATTATGAGTACAATGACCCGTTAAGAGGTTGTGCGTTAATTATGTTACACCTTGTACGAGTATGTATTTTAATGTATGACCACGAATAATTTTTTGAACGATTTGACGATGGTCCAATTCGAATGATTCTTGTTTTATTCGGGAGGGTATACCTCAAAGTTGGTCCCATGTAAAATGTATTAACTTTATTTGGGTAGTATTTGAATTAGCTTCAAGAATGCGTATATTCACCACTTTGTGGATGATGTTATAATAACTTCCTGTCACTGTAATTTACATAGCAGGTAGTGGTATTCGAATTTGTGTGGGGTAAGTACCACAAGTACAAAGTGAAAAATAACTTTAATTTCGGAAGTCGGTGGCAAAAAATTAAAATACGAAACCAAAGACACCGATTTCCGAAATTAAAGTTATTTTTCACTATACGACTAAACACCGACAGACACTACTACGCCGACAGACTGAACACCGACAAGACTTTATTTCGACGGGACTCTTCACCGACAGGACACTTCGCCGACAGGGCATCCCTACTTCTGATTATTCCGAACCTGACCCGAAAATCCTAAGCCTAGACGGTCGACGTCAGGGGCACCTCGAGATTCGGTTTGGTTAGAATCATTTTAACCCTGTAGACAGAAATAGGAGCCTCGCGTAGCGGGGCTTCGTCGACCTGCTGTCAGTGTGTCGGCGAAGTGTCTTGTCAGCGAAGAGTCCCGTCGAAGTAAAGTCTTATCGGTGTAGTGTCTGTCGGTGTTTAGTAGTACGCTTGTTATTTTTCACTTTGTGGTATTTTTTGGAAGTCGGCTGTTTTTTTTTTATTATAAAAGAGTTTTTATTTAACATTACATAACATTACCGTCATATTTTACGACACACCTCAAAGTCTCTTCCGATGCGAGCCTTCCTCATACCTCGCGGAAGAAACCTACTCAAAATGCAAATATCTTGATATGCTTTTATGGTATAACTTCAGTTCATTAGCATCGGAATCTTGGTGCAGCAGCTGTGGCTTCCGAAGTTTGACTCTCGAATTGTATACCATACGAGAAATTAGCGTTCTATAACAGTACGTATTGTAGATAATTTTGGAACAAAGATCTTATTCAAATTGAGTTGAATATTTAGAGGAATAGGTAGGTTAGAATTTGTTGAGAATTTGGAGCTTGAATATGGGGGATTAGCATGTAGATATTGTAGATATTTTCGTGGTCTGAGAACGGGTCTTCTCGGTTCAATCCTTGTTTTTCTGTTGTCCTATGTAGAAGTGATACTTACAACGTGGTTGTTGGTTTATAAGTCGGCCTTTTTTTTTTTTTTTTTGTTTTGGGGTGGAAAATCCTCATGGATGTCCTCCGCCCTGGGGTGGGCGGAGGGGTCTGTCAGACTCTTACTGACTAAAAACCACCCCGGTGTTCCATCTCACACCTACGCCGAGGATCGCGGGAACTTACGATCCTTCCGCAACCCCCGGCTGGTGCCGGCCCGCCACGGCAGGCCTCTCCTCGTGTCGAGGGGGGGAGTGAGGTGTTTGACTCCCCCCGCGACGTCTAAGAGGGGCGCGCGTGGAACACTACGCGCCGCCACCTCGGGTCCGATGTATGGGGGGTGACGGACATCCCCGAGTCCGTCGCCCCTGGACCCATTTAGGGGGGCTGGAAAAGGGCGTTGTCCGCCCTCCGCCGACGCCCAGTGCGCCTGCTGCGGGCTGGGTGAGAGAATGTGATCTCCCTCTCCCTTTCCGCAGCCTCCTTCTGAGAGATGACTGTCTCGCAGAAGGAAACCACCGCGTCCCAGGACTCCTCGCTGCCGACCATCGAATTAACGACAGCCGGCAGCGACAGGTCACTGCCTACTCTAGAGATGAGGGCACGGCGCGGTTCCTCCCAAGCGGCACACTCTGCCAGCGTATGCCGTGCCGTGTCCTCCCGACAGTCGACGCAGTGGTGACACCGGGCGTCTGGCTCCCTGTTTATGCGACACAGGTACTTCCCGAAGCAACCATGCCCCGAGAGCACCTGCGCCACCCGAAACGACAAGGAGCCGTGCCTCCTCCCGAGCCAAAGGTCGAGCACCGGCCGGACCGCCTCGATGGTGCCGAGGCCGGTAGGGCGTGAGAGCCTGTCCCGCCATTCCGCCACCAGGACCTCGCGAAGCAGCGACCGACGCTGCTCCATTAGTCTCTGCATCGGTCGCTCACCTCGCGCCTGCATTTCCTCGCGCCACCGATACAATGACGCGAGTAATTTCGCCTCCAGGTCCCAGGGCGGGGATCCGGCCAGTGCGCAAGCCGCCTCGTAGGAGATCGTGCGATACCCCCTGATGACTCTGACGGCCATCGCTCTCTGCGGCCTCCACAGAACAGCAATGCTACCGGCCGTCAGGTCAGCCGCCCAGATCGGGGCCCCGTACAGGGCCATCGATCGCACGATCCCCACGTAGAGTCGCCTACAGGCGGCGCTCGGGCCCCCCAGATTGGGAAGCAGCGTTGACAGCGCCCCAGCCGCGACTTGGGCACCAGCCGCCGGAAGTGGGGTCCGAAGTCCCACCGGCTGTCGAGCACCAATCCCAGGTACTTCATGGTAGACTCGACAGCGATCCGGACCCCCCCGACCACTATGTGTGATCCGGGCGGCGGCGCCCGCCGGGGACCATGGAACACCATGGCCTCCGACTTGTTGAGGGCCACCTCCAGGCTTATAAGTCGGCCTAAACCAACGCAATGGGCTGAACTTACGACTAACCCCCTTATTCATAAACGTTGCTTAAAGTTAAGTAATGATTAAAGACTGGTTATCCGTAGATTTTTTGATGTTTAAACTTTAAACAACGTTTATGAATAAGGGGGTAAGTATTTTGTAATGTATCATACATAAATAATGTTCGTTTTTTTCTGTGTAAGAGGCAAATTCGGAAGGTAAAAGCAAGCATCCAAACATGTTTTACCCTTTCCAATGTTTGGGTTTACCGTCGTGGTGAAGGCTCTCTTCAGAGTCATGACCAGCGGCCCTTCTATTAGGGAAATGTTAAAAAAAATCAATGTTTATTTCTATGAAAAGAAACCAGAGCCTCGAATCTTTTTGGTTGCCAAAAATAAATGTTACAATTACAACTAACAACCCAAAATCTTCAACTTTAGTTACGTTACAATTTAATAAAGCGCTATCAATTTAATTCGTTCACAACATCGCTCTAACAGATCCTATTGTTTTAGTGATTGTTATTATTCAGTATGTGAACATGCACACATGCATGTGTGTGTATGGGGGTGTGTGTGCATGTAAACGTTGGGATTACCTACCTATTACTATATGAGGGTGGCAATAAGCTGTTCCTGGAACCTTGATACTCGTATAGATAATAAAATAGCTCATCATACAGGCCTTTAAATAGCTATTGTTGAAAATTATAGGCCTAATTATGGATGACTGCAATAAACTGTAAGTATCTAACATTTAAATAATTACTGTCAATATCACTAACTTTTGCTCAATTTCTGAATCTCAATAATAAATATTTTTTTTAAGTTTTTCGCAATAACAATAATGCGTATAATATGTAATATAATAATTAAATAAACACCTGAGCCAAGTCCTAGAAAATAAGTTCTAATTGGATTTTATAATCTTTCGCATTTTGAGGCGGGTAGGCATATAAAAAACCTTGGAATATGAATGAGTATTATCCACGAATTCTTTGAATTATATTCACACGAAATTATTTACATGAATTCGATTACCGATAAAATGTAATTCAATAAAACTTATTATCACATCGTATGCCAATGGTAGTTACAGAAACAATTACAAAGCCATTGTGTATCGCGTAGATCTACGTTTGAAGTGTTAAATTATAATTACGACATGATGATAATTGTTGCCAGACAGTGTATAACTCACACAAGGTAGACGAACGTGAATGCCGTGGGAAACTCGAACTCAAAGCATTTATTTCAAATAAACCAATTACAGGCACTTTTGAATTGTCAACGAGTCGGTCAGTTAGTCAGAAAGTTGAAGCTAGTTGCCCATTCCAAAGCGTAGATCTCTATGTAGAAGAACGGACAAGAAACTCCACGGACACGCTTTTAAATCAAAATATTGTTACAAAATATTGGTTACATCTTTCATGGTGAAATTAAGTATGTGAGAACAATGAAGAAAGAAGTGCACGTTAAAAGCGTCCGCAACAAAAAGATAAAAGTCAAAAACGATTCAAAAATTAAAATAAGCCGTGGCAGCTAAGAGATGACCAGTCCCTACTGACGGCGCCCGTTCACAAACATGACGCATGGATCAGCACCATTCAGCTCAACCATTTTGAAGAGAACTTAATGATCCAACACACACGCCACCACCAGCGAGACATTTGAGTGAGCATGACATACTCTCAGTCGCCAGGGCACATTCAAGTCACTAAAAAGACGTACCCAGTTAATGGTAGCTTTATAGTAGTTAGGTACATAGTGCTCACACATGTGCTATGTAATTATACAATACTAAGAGATTGAATTTATATAATGCAAAGATAGTTTTTACAATCTTCAGCAGCTCCAACAATATTTTCGAATGCTAATCAATTAGTTTCTAGAATCCACTAGATTGCGAAAAGCGCAGGACCGGTCGTTGTGGCGATGCTTGGGCGTGGAAGCCTATCCTTGACAGTGGACGTCTTGTAACTCAAATGAGAATGATGATGGACTAACGAAACATCATATTCTGAAATCGCGGAAACACAATGAGTAATAATAGTTCTCAATGTTCAACCTTCTCCTGTCAATGTAAATCTATTAGTTAAGACAGCAAAGGTGCTGTTAAAACTGACAAGCTATAAATTCATGTCCTGGAATTAATAAACAACCTCTTAAGGGGTCATTGTACTCATCATTATAAACAACTTTTACTATGGGACCAAACCTGAAATCGCAGAAAACAAAATCAGGTTTTCCCTACATTTTAACGAGTTATGCTTACATGTAGTGAACAGCTGATATTTTTTCGTGATTTCAGTTTTGGTCCCATAGTAAAAGTTGTTCAAAACTATGAGTACAATGACCTCTGAAAAATGTTGTATATCAAAATCGATTTCCGTGCGTTAGTCTCGCAAAAACTCTAAAATGGCTCGACCGATGGTGATTTAACTGTTAAGTCGTCGTGTGCGTGCCGGAGAAGGTTCTTATCAAAAAATAAGACATTGCAAGCAGGGCTGCTCTCTCCGATCCCATCTCTACACGACTTACAATTACCTAACAAAAATTCCCAACTCAACACGATTTTAGCCAGTGAGAGATATTTGTATAAATGAAATACAAAATATATTACAAAATTTGACACATTTTCACGACAGCTGCCATTTATTATATTACAAAGCTAAAACTATGAAACGAACTTGCAAAATTGACAAATTGTCGCCTGTCACTTGTCGCTTGTCGATATTTTATTAGGCCCAGACTACATACACCTACATTCATAGACTACATCCACATACAGACAGACAGAACCTTTTCAAATAACATAAACTCCATCCAGGGTCTTGTGGTCTTAAAGGCTCCTGCAAACAGGCGCAACATACGACGTGACACAAAGGCACCGCGTGTCGCACGACGAGCGCTGACTTAGTGTCGCGCGTGATTTGCGTCGCGTGTCGCGCCTGTTTGCATGAGCCTTTATTCTAGGAATCAAAGCTTAGTTTTACACAGCAATCAATAGTAACATTCCGACCAACAAACACACGAACATTGAATTTTATCAGAATGTTTTCGATTGATTCCCTTTGATGTACATTTGGCATTGTTTAGAGGTCAATTCAAAGTTGTTTCCCGTTTCGTTCGGGTGTTTAGTTTTACATCGTACAGATGGCTCAAGCATTGTATTGGTTCAGAGATTATCTTATATTTTTGTATCATTTTCCTCAAAATACGCTTTATCAGAAATCGGTGTTGGAGGCTATCTACGTTTGTAAAAGACATTATCATGATCTTCCTAAGGCACTTGTCCCACTGCCGGCGATTAATATGCGAGTAGAGCTAGCAACTATAAAGTAGTTTAAAAAAAAAACGACTTCAAAAAGAAAATAACTCAAAATTATGAAATAACTTCAATTTCGGAAGTCGGTGTCTTGGGACCTGTATTTTAGTTTTTTGCCACCAATTTCCGAAATTAAAGTTATTTCATAATTTTTAGTTATTTACTTTTTTAAGTTGGTTTAATTTTTTTTTAATTACTTTTATATTTCGTAATTTATAGTTAACATTTGTTTGTAATAAATAGTAATTAGTTTTGTTGTAAATATTGCACTAGAATTTGACCAAGGTTTTGAGATGTTTTTTTTTTTCCTTTTGACACCACACTACGAGTGTCGTGAAACTCTAATAGTGTATCAATTATGTGAACATATTGCAGTTTCAATAATATTACTAATATTACATACATACTTGTCGCATTGATAACCTCCTTTTTTTTAAGTTGTTTAAAAAACGGGTGGCTAAGCAACGAGCCAAAAATTCGCGACGGCGACGAGCGATTACTCGCTGGTATCTGTACCTATATACCAAGTGTGAGTCCCTCAGCGAGTGTTTTACCTGGAAATAGAGCGTCGCTGAGCGAGTTCTCTCTTTGATAGCTCTTGTCACTGCGACAAACGAGTAGCCTCCAGCGCGCAACGGTGTGATCAGTCACCGATAAGCTATTAATATATATATATTTTTTTTTTCTTCTTACACGGGATTCTTTTACTTACACGGGACCTACAATCTTTTGTACGTTTCTTGAGCGAGAAAATCGTTGATAGTCGCTTCCTGCTCGGGACGGTGGGACAGGTGCCTTAGGCTCATTGAAAGCATACATAAAGACTGGGTGAACTTATTACTTGAATGATCATATTTCTTTTCGCGTTGAAAAAACGCCTCGTATTTTATTCCAGACATGATCTTTTTTATTTCAGTATCTTACTGTTTACCTAAAGTAATGGATATATTCACCTAATGTAAACCTTTCGTCGCCCACGTAAAAAGGTAAGATGGCCTACTTTAGGTACATTATATCAAGTACAGACTACAAAAAAAGGTATTTCACTGAACATAAATATGTAAGCTACCCAAAACAGGATGTAAGTGCCCATAAAGTAATGCTCGGGCCGTATATACGCATCCACGGACGCAAACTAACACCTTTTAACATCCGTAACAACGAGCCGACCTATCACCGGCTTATTTATTGTAACCAATGGAAACCTAACAGCGAAAAGTTAAATTGAATATAAATCTATTCAAGAGACGTGTGCCAACTTAGCAATAACACTACGACAAGGCAAAATATACTTTGGGTCCTGGAAATAAGGGTTAGTTGCTACGTATTGTTAAGTTTGTATTGTTCTCGAGAGAGGACCATCAATACGCAAGCAGAGGGCTGAGTGTGTTTAAATAAATAAAATAACTCGCTTTGAAGCAATTAGAGATTGGCTGATTTTTGTTTTTCTGCATTCGATTGGAAATCAAAGGTTTAATTCGTTTTGCAAAAAAAAAACTATGATCGATGAATTTTACTTTGTCTGGAAAAAATAAGGAATGGCGTAAAGCTTTCGTTTCGTAAGACAGCGGTGAACGGTCACAGCGGGGCAAAATACAGTGGGGAAATTGCGTAACACACTTACAGTAGGAATCGGTTTCATTTTGACAGTTCAACAATATTCATTGCGTTATTTACGTTGTTGAGCAGACAAATTTTTCGTACGGGTGGTGTGGCGATACATCGTCTGGAGTGACATCACTACGATAGTGACACATCACTACGGGTGCTCTGACAGGAATGTCAGAGATTTTCCATCGGGTTTGCGCTATTATTTAATCCCTTGTTATACCCTAAATCCTCGCTTTCCTGGTTGATTAAACGTCATTACTTCGAGATTTAGTTATATTTCATATATTCGGTAGCAGCTAATTCTCCAGCACATATGAGGCAATGGATTAGCAATTTGCTTCAAATTCATTCAGATTGTGATTGATAGTCTTTTTTGACACCTGTCAAATACTGGTGAAATTGACAGATTTTCATGACGGCCATTATAATGTGACGGAACCGCTTTCTTAGGAAAAAAATAGGGAATGGACCGTATGCTGTCAATTCTAAATCAAATACCACCGCAGTTTAGAATTCGTGGATGTAAACTCATGTTGGATGGATTTCCTGGAAACAATGTTCCATATTTCATTCGAAATTCAAATAGTTCGACCGGTGACTGTTTATACAGAATTCTGATTCATGAAATACAAGGACCACTTCAACTATTGTTCAACTGTCTGTATTGGTGTATTCAAGTGGAGTTCTCGAGTCCTCTTTCAAATTATTGTTTTGCTTTTACATAATTATATAACTCTGTATACTAACAGAGTTCTTATAACTTCCGTTTGTCACTTTTGAGGAAATAATAAGATACTGAACCGAACAAAAATTATCTATTTCGTTGCACGTCACTCAAGAATAACAAAATACATCTTTTCATCGCTATAATCAAGTCTTCTCACATAATCTCCCGCCAAAAGCCTTCAATCCAAAATACGTAACATAGCACGTAATTAATGATAGCACAAACATTAGCTCAGCTGTTTTAATCAAACGATCTATCTTTAAACCCCTCGAGCCAGCGCAATCTAATTTGCCAAGCTCATAAGGATTCGGAGCTTTGAGCGTCGAAAATTTTCAAAGAAACACTTTTCGATGCGAAATAAAAGATATAATGCGGTTCTTTACTCCTTCAATTGTTGAAATTAACGGATTAAAGTAACGCACATGGTGCTAAGAGATAATCAGAGATTTCATTTGAGACTCTCGTTATCTGCCGAATTTCTTATTGAGTGAGCCACTAAGTTGTAATTGTAAGATGATAATACTGTAGGTACCAAAAGCTTTTGTTTTGCTACGCAATTAATCATGTTATATGTTATAAGGTGTAGTCACGAGCATGAAATATAACTTACACACACACATAAGCAAGATTTGAAGGTGAGGGTGGGAGCGAGACAAAACACTTGATATTTTATTGTAACAATAATTTATGTTTCAGGTAGGTACATTATTTATGCACGCAAGGTGATGCCTGCGGATTAATTTTTAGGTTATGTCATAATATTTCTTCATATATTTGATTGTATAGTTGCAGCATATTTTAAGTAGTTACTGTTTGTTTTGTTTTGTTTTGTTAAGTAATTATGTATTAATGTACAAATCACTGAACCTGACTTGATTTCTGTACGTATTTTTCAAGTGTCCACTGAAAATCAGCGCTGTGCTGTGGGTCCCTCATAGCACAGCATCATGCTGAGTGGAAGCTTTCTTGTCACAGTCATGACGTGCAGCTGCCGACTATTTCTGTTTTGAGCTCGTGATTATAATGTGGATCTATTTTGTTTTATTTTTCAGATTATTCTTATCTTTTTGTATGCACGTGTTTCTGTGATGAATAAACCTATTTACCTTTCCCTTTTTTCTAAGATTTTAAAATGGTGTTACGAATATAGTATTCTCGAAACTACATATTATGAATAGTGTAATAGCAATATGCAGGATGGCGATTTAGTCATCTGCATCCGTCAAGGGAGGGGGGGAGGGGGTGATTCTAACCGTCCTACTTAAGGGAACTACAGGAGCTCAACGCAAGTTTTATAACGTCTAAAAGTATATGATCCACTGCAGTAAACAAAATCAGAAAAATATATGATATTCTTCAGGATATATGCTAGTTAAATAGTGTGTTGAAAACATAATACAACTAATTTGATACGATAGAAAAAATCAAGAATAGACCTCTAAAAATGTATTTTAACGATTAAAACCATACTTATTGCATGCAATCATTTTGATTTTTGTCAGATTATTCTACAAGCAACATATTAACGTAATGGTGTTTTATTTTTTTAGTCCAATCAATACATTTTTTGTAAATAGATAATTTCTTTTTTGCAATAAATTACCAGCTTTGTCATCGCGCTTCTCTTTCTTTTCTATGCAGCCCTACAGTGACCACGCTTTAGTTGCTGTCAGCCTCATAACAACTTTTGCTATAAAACTCACTACTACTCAAAAGACCATTTCAGACACCAACCTACATGGTCTTCACATGATCTGATCAAAATTATGTCTGGACTTTAAAAGAGACTGTGACCTCTGAGTTTGTTTCGGCCTTTCTTCTCAGAGTAGTCAGATAAGAAACGCCGGCCTCATCTAGTTTTAAAAAAAAATGCTTGACGTGTAAAAGTGTTTGTATAAACCTACTTACAGAAATAAAATCATTTATCATTTATTTATCATTTATCATTTACCGATTTAAAAAAAAACAAATTCCTATACAACAGTAGACAGACTATTTCGATACACGTATGTAGAAAAAGTTTTTTTTATCGAATCGGATATGAGTTTCATTGCGAAAATTGTTTAGTATGACGGGTAGAATCACCCTCTTGACGGATGAAGGTGACTAAATCACCACCCTGTATAAATAGTTGTAGATTTTTTCTCCAAGCTGCAATCGTTATTTCACGAGAAAATCGCTTTTGAATGTTGCGTAAGTGTAGGGTTAATTAAGGTATCTATGCTCATGACTGTACTTAATATTTTTAGATTTATGTATGAGCATATTTTGAAGGTTAGATATCTACTGTGAAAATTACTGAACACCTTTAGTTTCCCCGCATAAAGTTTCGGTTTCTCCTTCCGGTTCAGTTAAATGGGAATATCCGTGTGATCTACAGATGTTTGTTCAAATTCAGAATGTTTGCTCAAGTGATTTACGATGTAATGGCACTCAGGATATTGTGAATTCTAGAGAGGTAGGAACGTAGAATGTTAGAAATACGTTAATTCGTCAATTCTTGGAAGTGCTACGAAGGTTTTAATTTGATTTCACGTAAAGTTTTAAATTGCCAAAAATCAACATTCACGAATATTTTTATATGCGTGGTGACATTGAAGCACGTCAGTCTGTGGACCCGAACCTGTCATATCCATCCCCTTCAACCAGCACGCAGATGGCTACAAGAGTTTATCCACACACAATCGGAGAGCTGGTGGACCTCGACACCGGGCTGCAGGCCGTCCAAGGAAGCTATGCCATCCTTAGCTGACAGGCTGGCTAGCCTGTCCGTTCCTGTCCAGGCGTACTAAATGCCTACGCAGACGTTTAGTACGCCTGGACAGGAACGGCGTGAACCTGGTGCCGGGAACCATCACGGGAACTGCTCACTCAACAATCATTCCCACGCAATAGTCATAACGGACAGTTCTCTGTGCAGGGCATGCATGGAGGCTGAGGAAACTGTTGCGCATATGCTCTTTGAATGCACAGGCGTCACCCAGATTAGAACAGAAACCCTCGGGTCACCCAGATCTTTTTAATCTACTTCAGAAGGGAGGTGGACTGGTTGGAATAAGCAACGACGGCGGCCATGGCCCACGTGCAATGGTCCACTTGAAGGTCTAAGTACGCAAACCAAACCCTTTAGCACAGAACATTGACACAGACATCGAAAAAAACCAAAACAGACGGTGTTTGCCCTTGAGTCTATGAAACGATAGTTTAAATTACACAAAAGTTGCAAAAGTGTGAATGTCACCACAGTCGACTATGATGCGAAGACATATTATTTCATGGACCATTTCTTCAATCCGTATTCATTTGAGTTAGAGCTCATAAATACCTCAAACTCCGAAACCAGAAGGCTAACCAAAAGACGCACAGACAAACAAAGGGCCTTCCTTACAATTTCTTCAAGCAGCCCAATAACCATTAGTAGAACAAAAAGGGCCAACTCAAAGACACATCTAATTAAGTAGGAGAAGCAAATCGCACGCACCGCCGACATCAAAGGGAAGACAAACAAAGCCATCGTAGGCTCAGAGCCAGGCCTGAGTCCCACGTGAGTGATGAGGGCGAAAATATAGAGTTTAGTTTAACTTTGTATATTTTCCGTTTGTACTTTTTATATTGTTTCTACCTATTGGAAAGTAGTTATGGCTTCATGTAAACCTACAACCCCGATGGGATTTAAATGTCTTATGAACAAGAAATTATAGATAAGACAGACAACCCACAGCCTAAAACGCTGGGTCTATCATGAAATTTTGCACCAGTATTTCTTACACAGGGTGTAATTTTAATCACTGTTAATCTCTTAAGGGGTCATTGCACTCATCATTAGAAACAACTTTTACTATGGGACCAAATCTGAAATCGCGAAAAAAATCAGCTTTTCCCTACATTTATATTTGCATAACTCGTCAAAATGTAGGGAACACCTGATTTTTTTATTGCGATTTCGGGTTCGGAGTAAAAGTTGTCCCTAATGATGAGTACAATAACTAGTGATAAAAATTACACCTTGTATAACGAAGGTAAGCACTTAAAAAAGTTTTTTGAAAATTCATCCCCTAAAGGGATTAAATAGGGTATGCGAGTTTGTGCGGTAGTTCGTCATTTTTGTTGAAGGGGAATCCCATGGGGTACACGGCATGTTTACAATAAAAAATTTCCACCCCCGGGTAGCACAGCGGGCAGCTATAATAGACAAGATTAAACTGAAAACTGTCTATACTTTATCAGCACTCACAGGTACTTTTCAAACAGGAACATAATTATCATTACAATTTACTGCGACGGAAATAAGTTGACCTCCCTGAGAAAAAATCATTTATAAGCACAGCAATGAAAACGAACGCTGTTTGATGTCCACTGAGCTAGCAACATTAAATATATTTCATAGAAGGTCCCATTATGTACTTTTAGGGTTCCGTACCTCAAAGGAAAAAAAACGGAACCCTTATAGGATCACTCGTGTGTCTGTCTGTCCGTCTGTCACAGCCAATTGGCTCTAAAACTAATGGACCCATATTAATTTCTGTGTTCCAAACACCGTCGTGTAAGGTAAATAAATGAATTTTGATTAAGGGGGTCACTTTTGGGGGCAAAAAAGAAAATTAAAAAAGTCAAAAACTCACTTGGTCGGTTTTTTTATCGCATCACATTGCTTCAGTCAACCAACCAATTGTATACTTGTACATAATATATATATATTAGTGTTATCATGTATTATAGATATAACTTAATGGCTAAATAAATCGAACTTTTATGTACTTACCAACTAGGACACTTCTTAAGACCTAAGTCTAGTTCACACATGAGGTAATCATTTCTAGAGCGTTCTTAGCGCAATGAGAGATTTAGGTTCTCGTTTTAGAGTTTGTCATTACTTAGGAGCTTCTTCAGTGTATGATTGCCTGGTAACTTTAAACTTAAACAAGGTGATAAGTTTTATGACATGTTCCCCTTATTATATGAACTCTCCTGAAAGAAATTTAGAACGTGTTGCCATATATATCTGGCTATTTTAAGTATAGCTTATAATCTTAGATAAAACAAAAAATACCTGGTTGTTACCATTAAACTTTGTAGGTACAGGCTTACGTCACCGCTACTTCTTATGCTGGGGCCACACCAACGGGAATGCCGTTATCGCGATGATGGACATAGGCCGTAGGTGTAGCCACAACTTATCGCGATAATTTGACAACGGCATTCACATTGCCGATTGACGTTTGGCGATAAAAAAAAAATGTTTATTTCTTCACTTAAGGATATAACTATGTTAGGTTTGGAGTCACCTTTTAAGCAAAGATTTGCTTGTATTAGGTGGTTCCGCTCCTCCAGTTTACAATCATTCTACAGATATGTGAGAAATAAGCAAAAAGATTAATTTAAGACTAATTAACATTTTATAATTCTTATATCAGTAAGGGTGTAGGATATGTTTGTGAGTGTGTGTATGTGTGTGGGTTCGTTTGTGTGTAAGTGTGTGTTTGTGTAGGTGTAGGGATGTAGTGGGTGGGCATGCGTGTGAGATATGTGGTATGTGTAGCGCGAGGATGTATGGGTGTGGTGTGTATATGTGGTATGTGTAGCGCGAGGATGTATGGGTGTGGTGTGTATATGTGGTATGTGTAGCGCGAGGATGTATGGGTGTGGTGTGTATATGTGGTATGTGTAGCGCGAGGATGTATGGGTGTGGTGTGTATATGTGGTATGTGTAGCGCGAGGATGTATGGGTGTGGTGTGTATATGTGGTATGTGTAGCGCGAGGATGTATGGGTGTGGTGTGTATATGTGTACCAATAACGACGACAACGGTGTGTGGCGATAACTCGGGTGGCGGTATTTTTTGGCAGATCAAAGAGATTTACCGCCAGAATTGTTGCGTAGAAGAAGCCACGCTTACGTTTGTCATTGTGCACCGTAAGCGCGACGGGGTCGCACGTGTTCGTCTAGCGGATCCGACTATGGAGTGGAGTAATGACAAAGTTACCGAGTTTCTCGAAGTTCTGCATACAGAGCCATGTTTGTAGGATCCGAGACTCAAAAGCTATAAAAATAGTGCATCGCAACATGATGCTTGGGGACGTATAATAGAAGCATTATCTTTTTAAACTACAATAGACGAGATTAAAAAGCAAAAAGAAATCCCTAATGGAGTCTTAAAGATCCTCCCATCTTAACAAGTACAAAAAGTCTTTAAATACAGTGCAGCAGCGTCAGCGGCCATCTTGAAATTCAACGCCAATTTTATCGCCATCTAATGATTGCTCAAGTGTGGCCACTCAATTTATCGCAATGATCATCGGAATAATTACCGCGATGTTTATGGAGATAATGGGCATTGACGCTGACCGTTGGTGTGGCCCCAGCGTTAGTGGACACAAAATTTAATGGGAGATAATCGTTTCTGTTCTCTTCAACCAAAGCAGTTTTTATCCCCTCATACAGGAACCTAATAAAACCTAATACTAAAGCAAGTCCGAAACTTTTTATCAGCACTATTTCCTGTGCCTCTCAAGTATGTGACGCGTGGCGGCCTGTCACTACTGCTGCTCAACAGCGACCAAGTTGCTGGTCGCAAACCAAGCACTAAAACGGCTGGTCGCAAAAAGCTTCGATGTTATTTTTCCATCTGATAAAACTTGGGTAAGAGCCATGAAGAGAGCGGAAAATCGAGAAGTTTTTTTTTGTTTTTGGTATGTTTGTGTGGTGTCGTGTTTAGCTAATTGGGCGTGAAATAGTATTGGAAAACAATGCGACACTGTCTGTGTATTTTGAAATATAACTGTCAATTTGTTTTTGAAATACATTTTTAGATGACTGGATTCAATAGGCAAATAGAGAAACAACTCTCGCGATATTTTAAATTGTTACACACATTTTAAAATAACGTGTACTATTTTCACAATATTGCCAGGTACTGAAAATCTGACAATTATTCTAACGATTGCAATCCAAGTTTTTTCATACATGATCTGGATTTAAAGACAATGGATCCTAACGATTTTTTTGGACATGAACCTTAACAAATCAACCAATATATGTTTGCCGCATAATACAGTCCTCATTAGCAATGCCTTCAAAAGCAAAACTAAATCAAACTTCAAAAAATATACCAAAATTCAATTTCCTACGTTGCACAGTTCTCAAGGAAAAGCTCTGTGACAGACAGACAGAAAGTAATCTTAGAAAGGTTCCGTTTTTCCTTTTACAGTCGGAACCTTTGGGGTTCTGACCTTAAAAGGAAAAGTTCAAGAAAATTGAATCTCGTATATCCCGCCCATCAAGTTTCAGGGCCGCACTCCAACTTGGCCATCCAGTTTGCTAAGTAACACATAAATTGTACCGCGTCTAAGTGCGGGCCACACTTAGCGCAAGTGTACCGATAGTTTCTGTCTTCCTGGTACTCGGCCAAACGTTCAACTTGAAGTTATTGTAATTTGTATAAAGTACTTAGCGTTTTTTAGTTTATTAGTCCGAGAGTTTAATTAGGGAAATGTTTTGAATTTTTAAAATTGTAACTTGGTATCGTTTGTGTTGCATGGCTCAAACTTACTGCAAAAAAAAATGTTAAGAATCAGTTTTCTATTTCTTTAAATTTGTTTTTAAAGAATATCGCCACATGCGAAGCATCACACTGACGCCACGCAAAATCCTGCATCGCACAAGCATAGTTTCTTCTTCTTCTTCGTTACCTCAATGCTGAGGATCGCGACCAAATACGACGCGTCTCCAAGTTGTGCGGTCTTCTGCAGTGAGGACCGCTCGGTAAATGCTGTTTCCAACAGCCTTTTTGATCGCGTCTGACCGTTTTGCCGGTGCTTTGCCTTGAACGCGTTTTTCTTCCTCCCGGCCCAGTATCATAAGCCTTTTCAGACCATGCTTAGGTGAACGCATAGTATGCCCGAAAATGTAGGTTAAGAGTTAACCACGCGACTTGTACAACTTCCCGACAACAATCTTCGGGCAGCAGCCCACCAGATACGACAACCGTCTGGTCGGAGGATCCTCCCTTTTCTATGAAGGATGACTCAAACTCAAAGCATTTATTTCAAATAAACCAATTACAGGCACTTTTGAATTGTCAACGAGTCGGTCAGTTAGTCAGAAACTTGAAGCTAGTTGCCCATTCCAAAACGTAGATCTCTATGGAGAAGAACGGGCAAGAAACTCCACGGACACTCTTTTAAATCAAAATATTGTTACAAAACATTGGTTATATCATTCATGTTGAAATTAAGTATGTGAGAACAATGTAGAGGGACGTGCATGATAAAAGCGTCCGCAACAAAAAGATAAGAGTCAAAAACGATTCAAAAATTAAAATAAGCCGTGTCAGCTAAGAGATGACAAGTCCCTACTGATGGCGCCCGTTCACGAACATGATGCATGGAGTGAACTTTACACCCTGTTCCTCATACCTCTATGCATTCAAAGACGGCTTCGACTTCCTATTGGCCATCAATAAACTCTATCGTCTACCAAAAATAGCAATCTTGCAAGAAAACCATTCTTATATTTCCTTTTCAGTTGTTATCTAAGATAATACATTGAATTTTCTCAATAACAGTACTGTACTAGGATGCTGTAATCGTCCGCTTCCTAACTCTTTATTAAAAGCTAATATTGCTATAGTGCATTGTTCTAGAAGTTTCTATTGGTTTAATGATTCTAAGGCCATTTTAAAATTAATCGAAAATCGAAAAGGGTTGTTTTTATTTTCTTTTGAATATTTTGTACATTCGATATTTGGATGATAATATGGATATTCATGTGAATTTGGGACAAAATATCATCTGAAAGCTGATGAAGACTAGGCGCCATTTTATCACCCATTGTTCGCTTTTTGTGGCTAAGTAATAACAGCCGCACGGGTCGATCGATCAGGTTAAGCTACGCTTGCCGCGGTTGGTCCGTGGAAGGGTGACCATCTTTACATATCAAGACCCCTCCGTGCCTCGGAAAGCACGTTAAGCCGTTGGTTCCGGCTGTCACTCGTGTATCTTTGACAGTCGTTACGGGTCGTCAGAAGCCCGAAAGTCTGACAACCAGTCTTACCAAGGGGTATCGTATTACCCAGCTACTGGGTTGTGGAGGTCAGATAGGCAGTCGCTCCATGTAAAATACTGGTATTCAGCTGCATCCAGTTTGACTGGAAGCCGACCCCAATATAGTTGGGAACAGGCTAGGCAGATATATGTATATATGTTCGCTTTTATAATTTCTAACGTGACCGTTTTATCAGGACGTCCACGTCCATAAAATGTATGGAAATACGTGCACTTTGTAACGTTATCGTGGACGGAAATTTAAAAACGTCTTCATCTTCCATAGATTTTACTTCCCCGTGTTATAGTGAGGCCGTGATGTGGGCGTCTACTTCCACGATAATATTGTGACGAAGTTTTTGAAGATGGCTCAAAAAATTATTTTTTTGCTAGATTTGTGGCGAATACAGCACAAAACAAAATATAATAGAAGGCACACTTACACTTGCAGCTCAGTGTATGTTGATTAAAGTATGATTCGCGACCGTAACAAATATGTATTTACAGAATTATGATCACATTAGAATCAGTATTGCAACTCCTTAAGTTATAATTGGCCTAAAATGTCATGATTTCATGAAATAGCCATTTAATGGACTAAGAACTAAGAGAGTTATATTGATGATTTTAATGATAATAATTCTATAAATACATATTTGATACGGCCCCGAGTTATGTTCAGATCAAATTACAACCTGATACTGCTTTAAGATGACTGTTGTTTAAGTATAACAAAATAGTTATTGCGATCTCTATCCAAAATCAAATCCGTGAGAGCCCTCGTTAAAGAGCAGATGATTGCGCGATGCAAACTGTGTGTCTGTGTATCTTTGCTAAACAATATCATCGGGCGTCTTATGTAATTTATCTCAATCACAGCAGCAATCTTCGTAACAGGATTAAGTAGCAGTTGCAGTGGAACTGCTGAAGGTATATTTTATACCAGAGTCAAAACAGTTTGCCTACCGATTTTAGACAATTTTAACTAGTCTGTTTCCATAGTACCTGATGGAAATGTAAACTCCTCCTTAAGTTCTGAGTTGAGCAGTCGCTTACTGACAAATGCGTGCACTAACTGGACAGGTCCACTCAATCTGTGTGGTTCTTTCCTCAAAAGACCTTTTCGGACACCAATCTACATGGTTTATACATGATCTGACAGGTAGTCAGGTAGGAAACGCCGGCCACATCTGGCTTTAAAAAAACATGATTGACGTGTAAAGGTATTTATATAAACCTACTTACAGAAACAAAATCATTTATTATTTATAAACAGTCTCAACACCGGTCTGTGCACAGCCTTAATGCAAAAATATCAATTGCCAAACGAAGAAAGTAAAGTACACCGGATTTCCATTATGATGTCAACACAGCTAGTTTAAAACATCTACTATTCTTTACAAGCCATAAAACAATAGACCAACCCCCTCAGAAACAGAGGACTTCATAAATAATTATTCAAAGCTTGCAGAACATGAGAAAACAAACTAAAAACACACATTGTCCCGGGGCACAAATATTTATGTGCGCTTCGGAGATTCTGGAGATATCTTGGGGTATGAATGAGACAAGCTAAAGGACTAAATGTACTGGTCACTACTTTCTTAGTAGGTATATTTATCTCGTGATTCTATAATGCACCAAAGAAACTAAATTTCCAATGATCCAACAATAAATAAAATAAAAACGGTCATAAAGTATGGCTTGAAATACAGGGGTTATGTTTGACGGTCATCAAGTTTTTATAAGACCTATGTGCAGCCTAAAATTGTAAGTAAATTTCAGTTCAATCCATTTTACAGCATTTATCTATCTTATATCTATAAAAATCGATATGTGTATGTACGTTCTCTATGGACTCCAAAACAGCTGGAGCGATTTTGATGAAAGTTTCAGGCAATCTTCAGATTAGCCCAGCGGGTGATCCTGTGAAGTTTGGAAGCGATCAGATCACAGAGATTTTGTTTTTTGGTAATTTTGTGTCATATGCCTGCCTCGTTGGTTTAGTGGGCGCAAGCGCTTCTGCTGAGCATGAGGTCCTGGGTTCGATTCCCAGGTTGGGCAAAGTGTTATTGGGTTTTCTATCTGGAATTTTTCAGTAGCAGCCCGGAGTCTGGATTTGTGGCCGGTAGATGGCAATATGCTCGCCCCCTATCACATGGGACTTAAACATAACTGGTGAAATCTGGGTGTTACTATAGGTACACCTCTGCCTAACCCTTCGGGGAAACAAGGCGTGATGTTATGTTATGTATGGTGTGTCATATTTTTTTCTGAACAGTAACCTAAGAAAAAATACTAGGCTTGCAGGAATTCAAGATAGTATTTCAATCTTCCACTACAAGTCATCTGGCTATAGATAGTTAGTGCTACCCGTGCGAAGCCGGGGCGGGTCGCTAGTTTATTTATATTCGTCAAACAGTAAAACTTCATGCTCAAGCTAACGTTATGACAGAAATAGTAAAGGCTGTGTTGATGCAGCCAGCATTACATACTCGGAAATTCTGCCACTATTTTCAAAGATTTGCTTTCTCCTACAATTATACCTCGTCTTATCCATACTTTCTTACCCTAGAGAGAAATCTTCCAAAGAAAAAACTCGCTCATATGAATATTGACACATTTAATTCCCACGAGATTGTACGGGACAAGACTAGAAAATAGAAAATTATCATTTCATATTCAATACGGCCGTTTGTAAGGAGGATGTGTTAGTACCCGTATTTCGTGATTTTTATTTCTTATGTTATTAGAATTTCATGGAAAATGATATTATTAGAGCATTGAGGCAACTGTAATCATTTTTCTGTGGAACTTATTTCTTTTGCGGTTCTCAGTGTTCAGTGTTTTGTTACGAAAATAATTTAATATTGTGTTTCAATAAGATCGAATATGAATATAGAATTGTAGATAAAAATAAAAAAAACAAACAGAAATAATAACCCCATTTCGAGAAAACCAATTGATGGAAAAATATAGTCTTACTCAGTGAAGACAAACTTTAAACATAATATCACGCCTTGTTTCCCCGAAGGGTTAGGCAGAGGTGTACCTATATAGTAACACCCACATTTCGTCCGTTATGTGTAAGTCCCATGTAATAGGGGGCGAGCCTATTGCCATCAACCGGGCACAAATCCAGACTCCGGGCTGCTACTGAGAAATTCCAGATAGAAAACACAATAACACTTTGCCCGACCTGGCAATCGAACCCAGGACCTCATGTGTGCTTAGCAGTAGCGCTTGCGACCACTACACCAACGAGGCAGCAAAGACAAACTTTCAGTCTTATAAATGACTTTTTCTTACTTTGACTTTGACAACAAAAAGTATTAATTTTTAACCGACTTCAAAAAAAGGAGGAGGTTCTTATTTCGTCGGTGTTCCCCGATTACTCAAAGACGGCTGGACCGAATTGGAAAATTATTTTTTGTTTGAAAGGGTCGTTTGAAAGGGCTTCACAAGTAGTCCCATTGTCATCAGGTCAGGATCTGATGTTGGGATCCTAGAGAAATCGAGAGAACTCTTCAAATATTATGGGCAAACCTATAGCGATTTGGGTATTTTTTATAGTAACTTGTCCATTTGCTCTCGGAAAGCACTATTTGGTGAAGTGGTACTGAAAATAAAGACCACAGGTGGCCACCGGAACAACTCAGTAATAAGTATTTCACTAGTTGCGATTAGATTGCTTTAAAATGATTGCTAAGCAATATAAACTCGTCACAATGCATATGGTGAAGTGGAGCTGATGGTGAAGTACCAGGAGAACTCTTCAACAGTTAACGTCGTTGCATCGGAAAAAGCAATATTTTGTAAAAGGTGATGAACAGTTGTCATTATGCTATTCAAACTTAGATAAATTTATTAAAAACCGACCCACTAAAAAGTGAAAAATAAAAAACTTTTGTGCAAAAAAAAAAACAACCCACTTCCAAAAAAACACTACAAAGTGAAAAATAACTTTAATTTCGGAAGTCGGTGGCAAAAACCTAAATTACAGATCCAAAGACACCGACTTCCGAAATTAAAGTTATTTTTCACTTTATAGTGTTTTTTTTTTGTATACTTTAAATACACGCCACTAAGTATGTACATGTCTATCACAAAAACTGTGGTTTTTGTTTTTTGTAATTGTGGTTTGTGGTGTGGGTGTGGTTTTTTTTGTGGTTTTTTGGTTGTGCTTCACCCTTAAAAAGAAAACTTAAACACCAAAAAACTACTTCTATTTACCACACATTTTAACACTAAGGTGGAGTACATTCCTAGACTCAAGTCACTACGTCACCTGTCTTTTTATTGGCTATATAAAAGAATAAAAACACGCGAGCCAGACAAACAAAGAATATTGTGTAACTTTGGCACCGGGAGAAACACTAAAAATTTCTTGTAAGGCACAGAGTAGATTGGTTCAGTTCTAGAACTTTTTATGTCACTCCTCTCAAAGTATACAAAACAAAACCTCGTTAGAAAACTGGCATGTTCTAGAACCATCATCTGCCTAGCCTATTACCAACGATGTTGGAATCGGCTAGGCAGCTGAATTCCAGTATTTTACATGGAGCGACTGCCTATCTGACCTCCACAACCCAGTTACTACGATACCCCTTGGTAAGACTGGTCGTCACACTTTCGGGCTTCTGACGACCCGTAACGACTGTCAAAGATCCAAGAATGACAGCCGGGTTGTCAAACTTTCAGGCTTTTTGCGGCTGTTTTTATTTAGCCACGAGCCACGAATGTTCTAGAACCTAGAACCAATAAATAGAAGATAGATGACATGACACCAACCTGCGGACAAAATCATGCGGGTTCAGTAGCCCATATGATAGAAGATAGAAAGGAGACTATTAATTAGGCAACTGCCCTACCGCCGAGAATCGTTGATGGCTTGTCGCTCGCCGACGAGGAGCCGACTAGCCATCTACGATTTTCTCGCTCAAGTAACGTATAAAAGATTGTAGGTCCCGTGTAAGTAAAAGAGACATACAAGTAAAGTACATTTATTAGTAGTTGATCGCTGATTTTATTGACACTGCCAGCGAGTACTCATTTGTCAAAGAGAGTACTCGCTCAGCGATGCTCGCTTGGCGGGCAGAACACTCGCTGAGAGACTCACGCTTGTATATACTTACGCATAGCATAAGCATAATCAGCATATAACGTTCCCACTTGACGAGGGAGTAGGCTATAATCAACCTCGCAGTGCGGGTTGGCAGATGTCACATGGCTTCGAATTTTCTGTTCCAGGACATGTCGGATTCTTCACGATGTTTTCCTTCACCGTTTTGAGAGCAGTGGGGATGAAATTATTTACACAAAGCAAAGCGCCTGCCTGGGTTAGAACCCACGACCTTACAACTCGTAAGTGGGGACCGTTACCATAGGGCCACCACTGCTCTCACATACGCATACCAGCGAGTAATCGCTCGTCGCCGGCGCGCACTCGCTGCTCGTTGCTCACCAACTCGTTATTAACACGTTTTTATTAGTTTCACTTGTAACTAACTAACTAACAAACAATGTAAAAATCTTGGAAGACAATTTTAACCTACTTATAATTGTCGTATCGACATGAAACTTTGTATGTATGTTGAGTTCTGAAGACAATACTATAATTTGGTATCTTGAAGCTGATCTGATGATGGAGCCAGGAGGTGGATGGAACTCTTCAGTGACTACTAGTAAACCCATCGAGTTTGGTCTCATATGATTCGGTTGGACGAGACCAATATATTGGGCTTAGTAACGAGGGTCTGATGATGGAGCCAGAAGCTGGATAGAGGAATTCTTCAGTGGCTACTACTAAACCCCTTGAGTTTTGGGGTCATATAATTTGTTTTGATGAAACTTTTTGATGAGTCCAATAAATTGCACTTGGTGTTGAGGGTCTGGATGATGGAGCCAGAAGGTGGGTAACGGAACTCTTTAGTGGCAACCAATCCAATGATTAATTCAAAAAGCGTGGAGCGCTTTTTAGTTGTGCATGCTTTTGATTAATTTAGACAAAGCCCTCCACGCTTTTTGAATTAGTCATTGGATATAAAAGAAGTGACAAGCTGCATAGGTACTTATATCTTAACTAATATAAGTTAATTTAATTATTTTATATTTTTTTGTGTGTGATAAAAGCGTGTTTTTTTTTAAATTACATATTTTTGTAGTGGCTAGCTCTACTCAGTCCTCGTTAATCGCCTGCGCACGGTGGTGGGACAGGTGCCTAGGAGCATAATGCTATTTATAGGTGTATAGGTACTAGATACTCTTTTAAGAAATGCGGGCGTGATGTTATGTTATCTTTGAAACCAGCAAACTTTGAATAAGATAATACTATTTTGACATGGGTTATTATTTGATTGGCGTTTCATGATTTGGCCTGACATCCATTTTGTTATTTGAGTGAATACAAGGATGTATTAGGGACTGATTGATTGACTGGTATCTACAGGATGTATCAGAAAGGTGTGCTTAAAATTAAGGGTTTGGCACAGACCATGAAACTGATCAATTTTCTCCATGAGAGCAGCATCCTAATCGCGAAAAATTAATCAGTCGTCCCGTAAGTACATTTGGGTCAAGTGGGTTTTGAAGTTTTTTTATGCGTCGACTGATTGTTTATTAAACTTACGTTTTCTGGGAAATTCTTATTTCAATGAAAACTTGATGTCTCCCGAAGTACTTGGTAATCTTGGCTCGAGAGCTTCAAAAAATAATTATTGTAGTGTATTTAATTACAGTGTAATAATTATTATTGCTATAATTAGGTTCTCTATAGTGCATACTTTCAAATAGCTTGCTTTGAATGTTAGATCTATACCGTAAACAGCGATTTCTCATACCACATATTATCGTTTCCTATCTTATCGTTTCTGCTCAATGTAGCTTAGTTTGATGTACAGAATCCGTAGCTAACGGCTACGTGATGGGTCTTTTTAACCAACGAAAAAAAAGAGGAGGAGGTTCTCAAGTCGATGCGTAGATTTTTTACATCCTGTATAGCTAGCATGTAGAGTACATGTACACGCACCCTAAAGCCAAAAGTATCACGACAAAGCTACGTCTAAGCCAGACAGGTGTTCAAGCCGACAGTAATGAAAATCAGCTGCCAACAAAAGTGTAGCACAACCCTCTTCACAAGCGACACATATTACTTTTAGGCATCATTCGCTGAGATTCTTAGGTCACTATTACGAATGGTTTTTAATGTTTGTGCATTTGAGTGATTCCGTTGCGAATAAAAAAAAACAATTGAATATCAATTCAATCTTTTGAAGGTTTAACAACAAAAAAGTGAAAAATAACTTTAATATTGGCATAATTTTGTATTTGAATGTATACGTAAATCTAAGTTCCGGAAGAGTGGAGTGTAAAATCTAAAACAGACATTTATTTGCTTAAAAGGACACTTCTATCACTAGCTATGAAGTACAAACCTTGTTAAAGAAATAAACCATTTGTACTTGTATTGTAACTTTAATTTCGGAAGTCGGTGTCTGTGAGAAGTTGCAAAGCAGATACACCGCAACAACAGTTTAAATAAATTCAAGTTAAAAAAAAAATCTAGCGTTTTCCAATGAGTGGCCAACCTTAGAACTTACGTTTACAGGCTATAGAGTGTATATTATTTTATTAAAAAGCTTTTAATAAAGTTTTCGATAAGTTTAAATGACTAAGGGTGAATTCGGCCAAACTTAGAAAGATAGAATACTCATATTTATGTACATACACCAACAATAAACATTACAGCTATAAATGTAGACAAGGGGTGACACAATGGGCGGCCTTAACGCTAAAAGCGATCTTTTAAGGCGAATGGAAATTCAAATTTTATTATTTATTTATTTAATACTTCATGCACAGAAAAGTACAGAGGCGGACTTAATGCCATAGGCATTTTCTACCAGTCAACCTTTGGGTGATGCAGAGACAAACAGTCCACAAACACCCAACAAATTTTCTTACCTATTTTCAATTTGCAAGTCAGTATTAGATTATATGTTGATCAAAATATAATTCGCGACCGTAAAAAGTATGTATTTATAGAATTATAATAATTAAAGTCATCAATACAACTCTTGAAGGCCAGGTAATTTCGAATGAATGAGTATTTCATGAAATATTGAAAATTAGGATTATACAATCTCCTGGAGTTGTATTACTAATTTTGATGATTATAATTCTATAAATGTATATTTGTTACAGTCGCGAATAATACTTTAATCAACATATAACTTCATAGTGACTTGCAAATTGCAAAAAACTTAGAAAGTTTGAATTTCGCGGGCTACCTGGCGCTTCCCTTTAAAAAAAAAACCTTTGGATTGATTAAGGGAGAAGGAGAGACAATACTGAAGGTAGTTTTAAGTCAAACTACAAACCAGTTAATAAATTTTGTTTAAATAGATAAAAAAGCTTCATATTTTGCAATAAATTACCAGTGTTGTGCCATCGCGCTTCTCTTTCTTTTCTATGCAATCCGACAGTGACCGCGCTTTAGCTGTTGTCAACCTCTTGAGCATGTTGATCGGAGCCATATGTAGGAGAGTTCTTCGCAAGGAGCTCGTCCAGGGAAGTCCTCCCACCACACCTATTTCTGCCGCCAAGCAGCGTTGCTGTGTTTCGGTTTGAAGGTCCTAATTGCCGGTGTAATTACAAGAGGTACATGAGAGACCTAGAGCGTACCTAGACAAACGTCAATTTATTCCGCGTATAAAAAATATCTGACTTTGCTAAAATCTTAGTAACTGAAATAGGTATGGCAATTTGTTGGATTCAAGGTTTGATTCAGTGGGTGATCACAATAAAATACGAATGAATTATTGAACACTATTGGTATATTACTCCCTCGACCCCCTCGACTGCCTCGTTGGTCTAGTGGTCGCAAACGCTACTGCTGAGCATGAGGTCCTGGGTTCGATTCCCAGGTCGGGCAAAGTGTTATTGGGTTTTTCTATCTGGAATTTCTCAGTAGCAGTCCGGAGTCTGGATTTGTGCCCGGTTGATGGCAATAGCCTCGCCCCTATTACATGGGACTTAAACATAACTGGCAAAATGTGGGTGTACTATAGGTAGGTACATCTCTGCCTAACCCTTCGGGGAAACAAGGCGTGATGTATTCGTATATTACTTATCACTTTAATGCTAATAGAATTACAGAACCGAGAACACATTATATTAGGAACGAACATTACATGAGATAATGATGGCTGCCGAGAAGAGGCACAAACTTCAAGAGAAATTGACAAAAAAATAGAGATGTCCCAACATCTTACATAAAATAGTGATGGACTTGAGGCGTTTCAACACAGTTCCCTTTCCTTTCCTGGATTAAATCTTTCTCAAGGAACTCTATTACTCTTCTCTGTATTATAAACATGAATATACATTAAGTAGGTACCTACATAAGGCACTTACATCTGAACGTTGAAGTTTTAATCCGAAACAGATTAAATGAAAGTTGTATGGAGATAAAAATGTTACATGAAACTTGGCTGGAACGAAGCCAAGCTGAAGTAGTTCAACAAAAACCGGCCAAGTGCGTGTCGGACAACGCATAATAAAGGGTTCCGTAGTTCGTCTGGATTTATCCCAAGAACAAACTTACCTTTGTAATTGAAAAAATGGTCTCCCATACGGCACAGTCAATTCTCCAACTGCAAATGGAAGTTTGTAGGTAATCGAAAAAAAGTGTTTATGTGATAAAACTACATAATTAAATGAACGATTTTCAGACTTTTCCTTTACTTTTTGCCGTATTTTATTATTGCGTTGACTAGAAGCTTGATTGTTTTAGAGCTCCAAGTGACTATAGATTTACGTATTTGATATTAATTTCAACTTGATACCTCCACGCGTTCCTGAGAAAAAGGGTCTTGACAGACAGACGGATAATGAAGTGATCATATATGAGTTCCGTTTTTTCCTTTTAACGTACGGAACCCTAAAAAGAACTTTTATACTCCAATTAAATTGGTTTCCGTACTTATATTTTTTGAAGGAATTTCAATATTGTTAAAAAAAAACCTTAATTGGCGCTATCTTTAAAGGGGTTCCAGGCAAGGAATTTTTTCACGACGTTGTTTTTTTCGACTGGGTTTTTCTCGGGGGTTTCTTAAAAGGTAACCAAAGGATAATATAGCTACTTCTTTTATTTTATTATAACAGGTGTTTGATTTCGAGGTACTTTTTTAAAAAGTAAAAAAATAAATAAAATACGAATTTTATCGGACTATCTTTATCATCACACATAAGAACCATTCATTACATTTATATTTTAAAGATTATTTCTTTCAAATTTTAGCCATAACTGCGGTTAACATGGTCCATTCTGAAGTTCCAATTTTCTATGGCACGTCCGAGCATTTCAAGTGGTATACTCGTATCGCGAGTAATGTTGGCTTCCAATTTCTCAAATGTACCCGGACATCGCACATGGATAGCCCATGTTGACTTTGGACTGTACATAGCCCCAAAGGAAAATGTCTAGAGGCGATACATTGTAACGGCTAGGGCTCCGCAGGTAGGCTGCGGAGGCCATTAACAAATTAAGTAGGGGTTATTGTAAACTCGCCATAATGAAAATTTGCCACAAGTAAAAATTATAGTAAACTCGCCACAGTCTTATCTGTCTCACGAAATCTTGCCACAGCTTTAAAAGTGGGTCCATATCCGTAATATTTTCACTCATACTCAGAAAGAAACATTTACCAATAGAATGATTAAAGGTCGTTTCACTGATTTTTGTCTTAAATGAATGAAATTCAGGTCAGTGTCGTCTTGGGGGCACTATGAAAAAAATACGTAGAAAAATTTGGCGACCAATTTCGAGGTAGCGCTCGCCGGCCGCTGCCGCGGCACCGCTCGCTTCGCTCGCTCGGCTCGCGCGTAGTTGGTCACAGTTCTAACATAACCTAACCTATCGCAAAATTAATGTATATAATACTGATTATTATGAATAAAAAGAAATCTCGTTTTGCTGTCGGTACATTCAAAACAAGTTTGACGTACCTGTGACGAGTTTACTATACCTGTTGTGAATTATTTTATCACTGTGGCAAGTTAACCAATATTTTTAAATGTGGCGAATTTTCGTTGTGGTGAGTTTACAATAACCCAAAAAAAGGTAGGTTAATACATATAATTAAATAATTGAGCTAACACGTCTAGGTCATGGATAAGTCACTGTACTGAGCACTTTCACACTAGGTGGTATAGTTGGAGTGGTACCGTCCTTTATTGGAGGTGACAGACGTAGAGGCCTGTCAGCAGGCGTATTCCAATTAAAGAATGTCAATCACACAATATTTATGAAAACTGTGACTTGTTTTCTTCAGTTCGTTCGCACGTGACAATTTTTTTTGTACAACGAGTTGCTAAAAACGCAAAATTATGGGTAAAAGTGAATCACGTGCGGTGATAAAGTATCTCAGTCTGAAAAAAATGTCTACGAAAGAATTTTTTTCGGATATTCAGCAGGTATTAGGAGATCATTCTTTACCCTATTCTATGGTTGCGTACTGGGTGGCTGAATTTAAAAGAGGTAGATCAAGCTGTAAAAATGACCTACGTTCTAGGCGGCCTTAAACCTCCGTTATGGAAGAAAATGTCAAAAAGGTTGAGAATCTGGTTTTGGAAGACAGAAGAATAACTATAAAACATTTAGCTGAGTTCCTAAACATGTCATTTGGTAGCATTCAATCCATTTTAATTGATGCACTGGGGTTCAGAAAAGTGTCGGCAAGATGGGTGCCACGAATGTTAACCAACGAAAAGAAAATGCGACGTTTGGAAATTTCTAAGCGTAATCTCGAAATATTCCAATGAGATCCAGATATTTTTTGCCGTCGCCTTGTCACCATGGATGAAACGTGGGTCCACTATTTCGATCCTGAAACTAAGAGACAAAGCATGTCTTGGAAACGGCCATCCTCTCTCTCCATCCATTAAGAGCGTTGTCACATTTTATCACCCCTCTCGCTCACACAGGATCAATTTTTTAAGAATGTTAAATGAAAAGATGATTTTTTGAAAAATGTGATCAATGGGCTCCCTACTAAATAATATTAATTTAATAGGTAATTATTAAAAACACATTTCTATTGTGTTATCTAATAAACTTAGCTCATAAATGCTACAATAAAAATGTGTTTTTAATAATTACCTATTAAATTAATATTATTTAGTAGGGAGCCCATCGATCACATTTTTCAAAAAAGTATATTTTCATTTAAAATTCTTAAAAATTTGGTCCCGTGTGAGCGAGAGAGGTGACAAAATGTGATAGCCCTCTTAAGAAATTTCGAGTTGGTTCTACCGCTGGCAAAATTATAGCCTCAGTGTTCTGGGATAGTGAAGGAATCCTGTTTATTGATTACATGTAAAAAGACCAGGCGATTACTGGACCCTATTATGCAAATTTAATTCCGAAAGTGCGTGAAGCGATTAAACAAAAACGTCGTGGAAAACTGTCGTTGGGCGTGTTGTTTCTTCAAGATAACGCTCCTGCTCATCGATCGGAAGTTGCGCTCAACGCAATCCGCTGTGCTGGCTTCAATCTCCTTGACCACTCACCATATTCTCCGGACTTAGCCCCAAATGGTTTTCACTTATTTCCAAAATTAAAAGAGGAAATTCGTGGAACAAAATTTGACAATGATGACACGGTTATGAGTACCGTAGAGGAGTTACTGTTTGCTGATGATAGCACCGTTTTATTTGCTAATGATAATTCAATTGATTTAGAATCTGACATTAACCAAACAACACTATTGATTATAGATTGGCTTAAAATGAATAATTTAATGATTAATATTGATAAAACTAAAATAATGGATTTTAAAATAAGAACTCGACGTACCGGTGCTTTAAAAATTCATTACCTAGATAGTGACATTGAGGAAACGGAAGTAACGAAATTTCTAGGGTTACATATTGACCACAAACTTAATTGGAAATTTCATATTGAGCATGTTTGCAAAAAGCTGGGACAATTTTCATATGCACTATATAGATTAGGCAAAATAGCGAATTAGAGTACTTTGCTGACAGCTTACCATGGTTACGTTGGCTCTATTCTCAGATACGGTGTAATATTTTGGGGCAACAGTACGGAAAAAGAGCGCGCTTTCATTGCTCAAAAACGTTGCCTCAGGGCTATATTTAATTTATGCGGAACTGACTCCTGTAAGCCATTTTTTAAAAACAATAATTTATTAACACTACCATGTATCTATATACTTGAGGCAGCAGTATTTGTTAAAAACAATATCCACATGTTTAGCTACTACACGCGTATACGGCGTAAGGACAAATTACGTACAGCAGCCAGTAAAACTCATCTAATGCATGAGAGCATCTTTTGTTCAGCTTCTCGCATCTTTAATAATATACCGGGGCCTATTAGAACAATTATGGAAAAGGAAAATTTTAAAAGGACTCTGCATGATCTGTTAGTAAACAAAAGTTACTACTCTGTAAAAGAATTTCTGTCTGACAAGTCTTTGCTTAAATATAGTCCCACCCAGTCATGATGCGTTCGACGACCTACAAACTTTAATTAATTTTGTTCTTTTCAGTATAATCCATTTTTTGATTTTATGTATGATTTTTACAATTTGACATTTTAATTTGTTATAAATAATTTTATTTTTGTGAATTTGATGTGTACCTATAATTTGACATGTTCCTACCTATCTCAATTTGTTATGTTTGACTTTATCTTTTTATCTTTGAATGTTATATGTAATTAATTTTATTTTCTATAAAAATTGAATTTGACATTTCTCTTAATGTGAGCCCTTTTGGTTTTTCTTATTTTTTATTTATTGCGCTAGAGGGAAAGTAATAATAATTAGTAATAATGTTAATTATATTGAAAAGCTAATTTATATGTGATTATTGTATGCCCTACGGGCGGGACATAGCTGATCATAATTTCCAACTATTTGAGAACTGTACCTACCTATGATCCACAATAAACAATTTTGAAAAAAAAAAAAAAAAAAAAGTTTTTCGAGAGTCAAGAGAAATTTTTTTTTTTTCGCAAGGAATAAGAAAGTTAGAAACGCGTTATTCTAAATCTCTCTGCATTGGAGGGAGATTATGTAGAAAAATAAAATATTTTTGTTTAATTTTTTTGCATTTTTTAATATTGATTCCAAGAACTTTTTGATTCACCCTTTTATGTTCAGATTATTTTAGTAAATATGTTATGCTGTTTCCTATACGGAAAACAACAGGCATTGTTATAGTTAAAATATTGGAAGAAAAAGTGTTTCTGGTACACGGGATACCTAAATTTGTCTATGTTGACAATGGTCTTCAATTCATTTGCAAGCAATTTAAAGACTTAAAGTGCAAATATAATGTGCCTAATATTTATTACTATAATCTAAGATATCATCAGCAGGTTAAACACTCACCTGTTGTGTATAGCTTGAAGGACGTGCAGGGTGAAAGTTTAGGTGAATTGCACGTAAAAGACATTTAAAAAAATGAAGACTCTTAGTTTTGAACTTTTTTGTGTTAATTGGTTAATAGGTGCACGACATTTAACAAGAGTCGTGGAAATATTTAATTTTGGAAGAGGATGAATGCATGCTGGTAGGGTATAAGGATTTTTCTTCCAAATTAATAAGTTAGCAATATTTAATCGACGAATGTATGGTAGTATGAAAAGAAACGCAAGAATGTAAAGACTTAGGAGTATTCTATTATTTAATAAGACGTTAATAGTCACAACTTAATGCTTGGCATTACGTTCATACATCTGGTCATACACGCACGCCGGTTACGTGTACTACGCATTTGTCCTTTCTGGGGAACATCACTATTAAGGTCACTATATGTCTTCCTAGGGCGTCCCCTCCCGGCGTTTCCACTCACATCTGCCTTGTAAATACCTTTTGTTAGTCGATTTTCATTCATCCTTTCAACATGACCAAACCACCTAAGCATACTCTTTTCAATTTTAGTCATTACACCTTCTATTAAACCACACCGTTGCTTTATCACATCATCCCTCAGCCACACCATGCCCATTTATAGTCACACCACACATGCTTCGCAAGGAACGCATTTCTACAGCATTTATTCTACTAAAAAAAAAAAAAAACAAACTTCGACTCTTAGATAAGTAATTTAGAACTAGTTTAATATTATCAATTGTAGGTGCAACTTCTTCTTCTTCTTTTTTCTGTAAGTGATTGTTGCACTGTTGCATAAACATTTTTGCATGTTACTTTTACCATAAAGCCAGTATAAACAAATATTGGTGAACCAATAAAAATAAAAAACTAATCTAGCTGCCTAAAGTCGGTTTCTTCAGGTGTTTGTCGAATCTCTTAGCTATTAAGGCTTTAGCCGTTACCACTATCAGCACAAAGACTGAAAAATTCAGGTAAAGTCAGAGAATTTAATTGTTTATCGAATAGACTACTAATTTAAGTCGTCCTTCGTCAGCAGTGGTCTCGAACGTCATAGAGCGAGATCGGTAGAAAATCAGTATATTTGTACCCAAAATCGGTATTTGACAAAAAATACAATATTCAATCAAATTCGTTTATTTGTTGAAAAAAAACTTACAGACTAATTTATAACGAGAGCCCATATCGGTAGAAATACGAGAAATCGGTAGGTTCGAGACCACTGTTTGTCAGTCGCATTAATTTAACTGCCATTCTTTGACAGTTGTATGTAATGACTATAACAAGGCAATTGACGTAGTGTGATTTTGATGTATAATTAATTTCCCTGATCGTACAACATGTCGACAACCTCGTATGCTAAGTCAATAATATACTTGAGCTCTTTATCTATCTCCCTTTTCACAACATTATTTATCGGCTTTCACTAGATTACTACTATTAATAAAAACTTTGTTATTGTATGTCCTCTGTATCACGATTTATCGTCTATTTCAATAAACGGCATCACTTGCCTTGAAACCAATTCCATCCAATTTGGAAGTCTCACTTAGTAGTTAGACTAGTCCAGTTGCAATTAAAAACGTAATCACTATTGTTTAGGAAACTTTTTCAGTAAATGCCGCCTGCACTGTACTTCTTTTGTCTGGCGAGCGCATGCACTCAAGCGGATAATAACATTCATCTCTGAACTAACTAAGTAGAAAAAAAGATAAGATTGATCCAGAAAACTGAGTCCCAGTCTCAGACTGATGCCGAACTCAACAAAACAAATGAGCAAAGATAAGAACCAGTGATATAAGTCTGTTAGTTTTATTTAAATTCTATATTCATGGATGGTGGAGGTTAGATAGGCAGTCGCTCCATGTAAAATACTGGTATTCAGCTGCATCAGGTTAGACTGGTAGCCGACCCCAACATGGTTGAGAAAAGGCTGAGCAGATGATGATGATTCATGCTTATCGTTCTAAATATACCTAATACGGTTTTATAAACCAATGAAAAACAGAAGGCAAAAAATATTAATCTACTGAATTCGCTCAATCATAAACGGTTTTTGCACTAATATCTGTTTGTTAAACCCATTATTATGTTTTTACGATGAGATAATAACATCATAGTTTGACAGTGGTCAAAGTCATCCGCCAGACGAATCTGATTTTAGTGGTGATTGAGGGGCCCGAAAATTACCAATTAATAGTTGACATTGAGAACGTATAATGTCATATCATTTGTCGGTTCAATGTTCTCAAACGTGACATACATTTATGTAAACACAATATTTTAGAGACATATTATCATCAATTTATCATTTAACAAAATTCCATACTCTAAGTGGATAGAATAGGATAAATACATAATTACGGTAACCCTTCGCTATACTTATAGATAACAAGCAATCATTAATACCATAACTAGAACCAAAGTCATTAATAAATTAAACAAAAACCAGTGGAATGTGAAGATTAACAAGAACAAACAACTCTTTTGATTTGTACATAAGTGTGATTAAATATAGGAACCGAGTACTGCTAGCTATTAGTCGGTATTGTGACCTTCGCAAGCGCGCATCGCAGTCACAATGTTCTTCATAATATTGTTGATAACGATAGTTTTGTCCATAGTGTGGTTCTATTTCAAGTCTACGAACAGAAATTACTGGAAGAAGCAAAATGTAGTGCAAATCAGTGACTTAATGATAAAGTTTATGTTCGGTAACCAGTCGATGCCAGAAATTGTTAAGACTATATATAATGAGCACGACGAACCGTATATTGGAATGACTACTGGAACAATTCCTACGCTGATGTTGAAGTCGCCTGAAGATATCCAAGCAGTGCTAGCTGGAGACTTCCAAAGCTTCCACAGCCGTGGTATAATTGCAAACCCAAACGACCTTCTAGCTGATAATCTTTTATTCATCAACGATTTTCAAAGATGGAAAATCTTAAGGCAGAAACTGAGTCCAGTTTTCACGAGCTCAAAACTTAAGAATATGTTCTACATCTTAGACAAATGTTCAAGAGATTTTGTGGATTATCTTGAAGATAATCTTCATTTGCAGCAAAAACCATTCAACGTTCTGTACACATACACTACATCTTCCATAGGCGCGGCAGTGTTCGGCATAGATACTCAGACTAAGAATACTATGGAATCGCCGTTTTTAGATATGGCATGGAAAACTCTACAACCATCAATGTATCAAAATATAGTACTTTTAATTGCAAATGTATTCCCTTCACTATATAAACTCCTAAAACTGAAAATTTTCGGCGAGTTTGAGGAATTCTTTGTGGGCGCTGTGAAAACTGTTTTAGAAAATAGAAGACATGAGACAGCGAAACGACACGATTTTATAGACATTTGTTTGGAGCTTCAAAAACATGGAGTGATGCAGGACTTAACAACGGGTTATGAATTGGAGCCTACTGATGAGATCCTGGCTGCACAAGCATTTTTCTTTTTTATTGCTGGCGCCGACACCTCAGCTAGCACAATGCATTACACTCTACTGGAATTGTCAAACAATCCAAAAATCTTAACGAAATTGCACGAAGAAATAGACCAGGCCTTTGAAGGTGGTAGTGCAGAACTAACTTACAATGATATCGAGAAAATGCAGTACTTGGATAAAGTGCTTAACGAAGCAATGAGAAAGTATCCCCCAATAGGTGTCATACAAAGATTATGTACAAAAGATACGTATCTACCGTCTGGGATCGCGATAGCAAAAGATAATATAATATTGTTACCAGTTTTTGCCCTTCACAGGGATGAAAAGTATTACCCGAACCCAGATGTATTTGATCCGGAAAGGTTTTCATTAGAAAACGATTCTAAAATAAATAATTATGTTTATTTACCTTTTGGTGAAGGAAACCGTATTTGCATCGGTAAGTAAACTAAATCACTTTTAGTTTATCAGTGTTATTCATGATTGTTAGTGACATTGTTCAAAAACATTGGAGTGTTTACCTATTTGAAAATAATTGAAACTAATCAACGTTATGTTTTTATTATCGTCATCTATTAGTAGTTAGATAAGATTACTTAATATCAAAACGGTCATTGGCATCTTTAAGCAATTGTTCACGATTATGATAATAATGTAAATCACAAATTTCTGAATACCAACTAATTTTAAAACAGTACTCTCTGTCCTAGTGCTTCGCCTAGGGCCCTAGGGAATTACTGTCGAATGGGAATTTTGTAGTTTGAAGGACACAGGACATTTTATCTTTGTCTTTAAAACTATCAGATAATGAAGACTATACAAGGTGTAATTTTAGTCACCGTTAACCTCTTAAGGCACTCATAATTATGAACAACTTTTACTATAGGAGCAAACCCAAAATCGCAATAAAAAAATCTGGTGTTCCCTACATTTTGACGAGTTAAGCGAACATAAATGAGGGGAAAAGCTGATTTTTTTTCGCGATTTCAGGTTTGGTCCTATAGTAAAAGTTGTTCATAATGATGAGTACAATGACCCCTTAAGAGATAAACACTGTTTAAAATTACACCTTGTATATCACAAATGTCTTCTCTGTCTTCTTCTTCTTCTTTTTTGTTCTTGTCTGTCTTCTTACCCTTTACCCATTTACCACCCTCTCTTATTTCTCAGTAGCAGCCCGGAATCTGGATTTGTGCCCTGTTGATGGCAATAGCCTCGCCCCTATTACATGGGACTTAAACATAACTGGCGAAATGTGGGTGTTACCATAGGTAAACCTCTGCCTAACCGTTCGCGGATTAGAGGCGTGATGTTATGTTGTCTCTCCCTCTCTGTCTCTTTCTACCCTTATCCCATTTATATGACTTGCTAGTAATTATTAATATTTATTTTTCAGGTAATCGGTTTGCTCGTCTCCAAGTGAAGGTTGGTCTAGCTTGGTTGTTGCGTCGCTTCACTTTAGGTGAACAGAACTGTACTCCAACCTTTGAACGAAGCCCATTCGGTCTGCGAAGCCCTACTGCTCGTTATGAATTGATGTTACGATATTAAGACAAGATTCATTATTTTTATTTTACAAGTTATAGCCTGTGGTTTAACTCGCATCGTAGGGGAACTATGTACGTATATGTGTATGTCTGATATCTTCATCGAGCACATGATCTATGTATGCCAATTCATTTAAATCAGTTCACCTCTACATTCTCAATATCTACATTTAGGTATATCTGTAATTTTTATGGTGTAAATATTAAAGAATACTCTATTCTATTCAGTTCAGCCGTAAATGTGGGATTGAATAACAAACATACAAAATCATAAATTCAAAAACATCCGTAGTTTTACTTTTTTAAATACTTACAAATTAAATATTTGTCGATGATAATATCCCTATTAGTCAAGCGATCTTAGACTTTTCTGTTGAGCTGTTTTGCCTTGTGATTCTGATTTTAAAACCAGAATATTTTGTACCTTTTGTACCTATACGAGATTCCTTATGAGAAGTAGCGTTGTTTTGTTTATTATTCTTGTTGTTATTTCTGGCTGTGTATGACTTTAAAGTGAGTAATTTAGGTTATTAGTATTAGATTAAAGTCAAAAATTCATCAGTGATCCTGAGTACCACTGTAGTGTTGCTTTGTAATGAGGAATAAAATATTTTCAACTTTTTATTTTGACATTCAGAAAGAGATATTTAAAGGATTTTTTATATTGTTTTTTTTAAAATAAATTATACTTTTTGTTTTCGTTTTTTTTAGTTATTCGCTCCTCTTTAGATTTTGTTCTTAGGCGTCATCGTAAACTAAACTGAACCGTATGTCAACAACATAGACTCTATACTACGTGTGTGTTTGAAGGAAATAACCACATTGTTTTTAATGTTATTAGGTGGCAAACAAGCACGGCCTGTCCAATGATATGTGGTGGCCGTCACATAATATGGATACCTACAGTACTTACCAGAGAGAGAGAGAGAGAGATTGGTGGCCATGTCTGCTAAAGCAATTGCATCGGAATGGTCGATCATTGATACCGTAATTGTCGATTTTGATAATATTTGTAATCTCCTTGTAAGGCGTCATTATGGCGTGCCACTTCCACTCCATTAGAACAATTGTTCGTACCTATTTGGCAATTTTAAAAATTGCTGTTTTGATATAAGTACCGTATATACTTTCATATGCATTAGGTAGAAAGTTGTTATTTTGACATTACAAACCGACACTTCAATTTTATTTATTTGTGTAGATGTTTAGATAATTTTTCTTACTGACGATAATCTTCAGTTGGGTCTAGCATGCCGTTTTGTAACCAGTTGCACAATCGCCAGCAAATAAAAAATTCTAAAACGCTGCTAAAATGATAGTTGTTTGATAGCTCGTATCGAGGGATGAAGAACAGGGTGGAAAGCTCTTCCTCCTCTATAGAAAAGGGAGGATCCTGTGACTAGACGGGTGTTGTGTCTTGATTTTATTTTTTTGTTAATGGCATCTCGCAGGGCAACCTAGGAGGTTGTAGCCTATTAACCGAGCTATCATATGGATGCTTTAATGAATAAAGGCTTCCAGCCAGGGCATTAAACTTATAAACTAGGGGGGCAGCAAAGGGCAGGCTGGATCACTGCCCTTGATGTGGCACATAACTGATAAGCCTATCTTTTGTTACTGAAGGTAGAATATTTAATACGATACAAAACACTTTAAAGTCGTTTGCGGAACAAAGATAGAAGCATTTATCTTTTCGTTGTACGTTTTGTGCATTCAAAAGTCGTAGGTACCTAATTAAAGCTTTTTTTTTAAACCTATCTGACTCTTGAACTAGACGCGGAACGATTGGGAATAAAATGTCGCGTTCTTCAATACTGTTAACGAGTGGAACAAAACATTCCCAGTCTTTAATAGTCTTAACGACGGGGTATTAAGGAACGGGAACGACCGGGTGTCGGGATGTTATACATATACTATTCGCGCGGATAACTCTGCTTGCGCGATGCAGAATTTGCGTGTCGTCAGGTTTTTGTTGCGTAGTTCGCAAGTACCGGGTTCGATTCACTGGTTGAATTTTTCGTCTGTTATTAAAAAACAAAATTTGCTGCTCCATACATTTTTGCCTACCTACGAGGTCAAAATGTATGGAGCAGCAATTTTTTTTTTAATAACCGACGAAAAATTTCAACGCAGCGGGGTCCAGAATCATGTACTGAATACGTGGTTTCAATTAATGTGATAACCTAATCGCCACCCTGTATTATCGCGGCGATTTTTTTCGCGCACTGGATTTTCAACGGTCTGCTCAACGCCGAAAATTGAAAATCCAACAGTGTATTTTCTTGACGCGCTGGAATACTCTTTTGGATTCTCAATGCTCGGCTAATACCGAGAGTTGAAAATCCAGTGCGCGAAAAAAAATTTCTGCTCTAAATGTAACGCACGTGTGAACCAGGGCTGAGGCGTGAGATGGACCTAGGACCCTGAGTGATTTCTTTCATCAGGATTCCTGAGTAGCAACTAGCAACTCGAAGGTTTTTTAGTGACTGTTTGCTCGCATCCTACTACATTGCTGGCGAAATGGATACGAGTAGATATGGGGATTACAGGCGTTTTGTTATACAGGGTGTATCAAAAAGGTGTAGTCAAATTTAAGGGTGTGGTACAGACCATCAAACTGAACAACTTCCTCCATGGGACCAACATCGTAATCGAGAAAAAATAAGAGTATCAGCCGTCCCGTACAAAGCTTCAAAACTACTCGACCCAAATGTTTGCCCTTATTATTTACTAGCGCAGCGACTTCGTTCGAGTGGAAGTCGTAAGACGCACAATATACTAAAATAACAGCCACATTTTAACAAAACTCCCTCGTCCCCCCCGACCCGTCGCGTTGCATCGTCCGCCCGCGCTATTACTTCGATTTCGCTTAGTGTTCTTTTTGACTTTTTTCTTTTTGCTCGACTCCTAAGGGTCATAGCGTGATGTTAAATAGCCTATAACTGTCCTCGAGAATTGAGCTACCTAACGCAAAAATAATTATTCAAATCCGACTTTTTGTTCACAATTTCATGGGTTTTAATTTTTTTGCGCGGAAACCTATTTATTATCTAAAATAAAAGTAGCCTAAATTACTTCCTGTAACATCAGATATCCGCCTGTGGAAATCCCGTCAAAATTGGTACAGCTGTATCGGAGATTAGCCGGAATAAACAGACAGATAGACAGGCAAAAATTTTAAAAATTGCTTTTTTATTATAAGTACCGTACATACTTTCTTACGCATTTAGTAAAAAGTTCCTAGAACCAAAAACTCGAAGACATGTAACATCTATCAACCCGCACTGGGCCCGCGTGCTAGATTATAGCCCATTCCCTCTCGTAGAGAGGAGGCCTGTGTCCCAGCAGTGGGAATATTATAGGCTAATTATGCTAAAAAGTTGTTACAAACAGACTCTTCAATTTTATTTATGTGTACAGATTTATTTAATGGAATTTCTCAGTAGCAGCCCGGAGTCTGGATTTGTGCCCGGTAGATGGTAATAGGCTTGCCCCCTATTACATGGGACTTAAACATAACTGGCGAAATGAGGGTGTTACTATAGGTACACCTCTGCCTAACCCTTCGGGGAAACAAGGCGTGATGTTATGGTATGTTATATATGCACACAAATGTACAGAGGCAGACTTAATGCCTAATCCCAATTGGGTCGGCTCAACATCTCTTTTTCTTCCATACTTCTCTATTAGTCGTCATCTCCGTAGTCAATCCCTCTCTTAGCCATATCATCTTTCACATAGTCCATATATAGAGGACAGAAGAGGAGGAGGTATGAATAACAAGGTATAAAGTTCACTCATACTCCATAGAAAAGGGAGGATCCTTCGACCAGACGGGTGTTGTGTCTTTTTTTTTTTTGAGAAATCATCAAATGACTTCTCCCGCTCTGGGCGGAGTAGGAGGGCGTGTCAGACTTTTACTGACTAAAATCCAAGACGGCTGTTGTGTCTGGTGGGCTACTGCCCGACGGTTGATGTCGGTATGTTGTACTCGTATATAGGGCGTCCCACGACTTTGCCACATGGAGGGAAAATACCTTAAATATTGTAGATAGAAAGATTTACTGAATGAACACTTCATTTTTATTTTAGAAACAATACGAACTGCTTTTAAATAATCGCCTGTCTGAACCGGGAATCGAACCCGCTAAATGTTAAAATAACCTGTAATTTTACTGTACCGATCGAAAGGCTCAATTATTTCCATTTATTTCTTCTTAATAACATCGCATTTAAGATAAAAGGAAGACCACGAAATTTAACATTTCATTTAAAATTTAGTTCACAATAATGAACAGCCTTTTCTTTGACTATGCCGTGCTTATAACAACTGATTTTATGTACTACTTTCTACTTTAAAAACATTTCAAAGTATTACTAATGAGTACACTCTTGAGAAATTATAATTTATCTATTAAAAGTGTAGGATAAAATAATAATGTGATAGGAACATAAATAAACTGTAGTACCTAGTAGTAAGTAACTCTTTGTATGTCCACAATTACAATGCGGCTGGCTGATTATAAAAAAAAATAGTGTGTTCCATTTTCAAACGTCTATTCTTTTGTTTTAGTGAATCTCGTTTTCAGTTTCTTGCAATGGGGTTAAAAACTGAAAGCTCGTCATAGGTGGCAGCACTTTTGTCCGTCTTCAAACCGCCATTGTTGTTTACTGTTCTTTTAATTACAAAATATATGAAAACGGGACAAAAATGTCTACAAATCTGTCTTTAGCTAACGGGATGACTGGTTTGACTTTCGTTAATGAAAAAATAGAGGGTACAGCAGTCTTCCTCAGCCTTTTATAGATATTTTCATCAGCTAGAACGGACAAAAAGGATCTATCTATGTGCGAAACATTCTAAATAACTACGAGATTCAGTGCAGGATATGTGTTAGTATTAGGCAGTAGGTAGTTTGTTAAGAGGGTATTAAATACAATGCAACATAGCGAATGCTGCTACTTAGATATTATTATATTTTGGTCGATTCAAAGATAATCTTATCACACACCCTTAAATAATGCACAACTGTCTGTAATGAAAACACACTTATTTCTCTGTTTTATGACAAAAAGCATCACCTGTGTACGAATTTCTCTGATTAAAATACCTCGACGTATTATTGAGATTCCAATTTTTTCTTCGGAGAGCTCTCTCCCACAGTTTTATTCTTTTAACATCTTAGGGGAATACATGGGTCCCCGAATTTTCACAGTCAAGAGCTGCGCATCGGGGCATATTCATTATTTATGAGTAAGCAAAGTTGATTCTTTACCAAAAAATGTATGGATATTGACAGCTAGCTGTCAAATTTTAAGACGAACAATGGTGGCGACATCTGAAGTGAACAAGTGGCCGTTTTTATCCTCATTGTTGTGTGAATTTACTTACCATAGCGATGGTGTATCAAAATAATATTGATTTAATGGTAGCATACTTTCTGAATCACAAAAACATATCTCTGCAGTGCTACCGCGAGAGATATCCTATCCTATGCCTATGGCATTAAGTCCGCCTCTGTACTTTTCTGTGCATGAAGTATTAAATAAATAAATAAATACTTACCACCTAAGCATATACATTGTGGAATGTAATAAATGATTGAGTATTGAGTATTGAGTAAATAAATATCCAGATAGAGTAGCACCATCTCGATTTGTTTTGAAAAGGTTTTTGGATAATTTGACAAATTTAGGACGTTTTGATCGTCGCTTATCACAGCCACAGTATCAAATGATAAACGTTAATGTTGATGAACTAGACACTTTGCTTTATTTTGAGACGAACCCTAAAAGTTCATAGAGGGAAGTTGAAGAAGACATTGGATTTTCAAAAAGCAAAATACACCGCGTATTGAAATAACACAAATTCAAGAGTTATGTTGAAGGGCGTTTAGTTCAAAAATTACACCCGGGTGATGCCGAAAGAAGACTTATTTTCTGCCGTGAAATGGAGAGGCTCATCCAAGAGGATCAAAATTTTCGAAATAATATTATTTGGTCAGATGAGTCAAACTTCAATAACAACGGTATATACAACGGGCGTAATAATCGATTTTGGTCCAGACAGAATCCCTTACGAATCAGCGAGACTAATGATCAAGTGCGTTTTTATTCAACTGTTGGTGTGGGTGGGATTGTGAAAAACCGGGTCTCTTATTACATTTTTACCAAGGGCATCTGAACACGGAAAGATACTCAGAAATACTTGAGATTGAAAGGAGCGAGAGTAATAATATTCCCGAAGTTGCGGACGGTAGGGGTATGTCCAGTACCCGATATCGACCTGGGACATTCAGGGTTTTCCAATAGGGACGGGTCGATGTTGACAGTCTGTGGCAGCCATACTATTTTGGTGGGATCTGTAAAATCTGTTGTATATTATGCAGTCAGTGATGCCAAATCACCATGGCAAGTTACACGGTTGAGCAGCATGTGCAAATGATAAAACTTTATTATCAAAATGAGTGTTCGTTAGTGCAAACGTTGCGCGCATTGCGTTATTTCATTTATTTCGTTTTATCATTTACTACGTTTTTAACGTGCGTTCCCTTCTACCTGAGTCAAGTGACTCTGCTGGCGACACACGTCACCACGCACCCCTGAATGCGTCTGTATGGGTACAAACCACAAGGACCTCGATGAGAGACGGGTAGCAAAGAGGTGGTGAAATAAGTAATTTTTCTTGATTTACTATTTCCTTTTCTTTTTTTACATAACATTCATAACATCACACCTGTCAAAGGTTCCCCAAAGGGTTAGGGAGAGACGTACCTATAGTACACCCACATTTCCCCACTGGTGGTGGTGGTGGTGGTTCTTTGGTTTTCCCCTACTCTTATAGCCATCCACATTTATAGGTACTCAAAACTTTCCTCACGACATTTTCCTCATTAACACGCTGTATACATACAAAACACAATACCTATTCTAATGAAAGTAATGATTTTTATGTAAGTACTCGTGATTCATAATATTGGAACTTGGTGCCTTTGTAGATAAATAAAACCCTTTAAGTGTCAAGAAGACAAATTGGTCAATCCTTATCTTGTTATTAGTCTCTCTTTGTCTTACAAGTATCTCCCAGATTGCACAACATTAACTAACATACACATAATTAAAAATTTAAATCATTATGACTGCAAGTTTATAATTAGTTTATAATACCCTTGTTTACACCACTATCTGTATTGATGAGTACATTATTGTGAAACCGTTTTGCAGTTTGGCATGTCAAAACAAAGCAGTCTCGTTACTGGTACTATGCAAACCATTTTATATCTTTACTAAGATGCCATGGACAATCCATTTTACCCACTTTAAAATACTTTATACCCATCCATTTTTTTACTGCATTAAAAACGAGACAACCGGATCAATACGTCAGTCCGTTAGTTGGGTCTTCATGATCCGGGTATGCACCGTGTCACCGGTTCAAAGGATTAGCCGGGTAACGCAGCGGATATAGGATTATATCTAAGTGAAGGGATGAGATTACTGGGGAATGATCGTCATTTCCATCGCGAAGGGTAATTTTAACATAGTGCCTTGGTTTAAGTGTAAAGTTGACTGACACATTGGTGTTCGTTGAGATGGATGATATGCATAGATCTACGAGGTCAAAAATTGTGAAGGAGGAGAAGTACCTTTATAAGAAACAAGCCGTGCGCCAGTGGCGCAGCTACAATTATCATTAGAGGGAAGCCGAAAAAAAAAAGTTTCAGTTCTCATAAACTCAGAAAAAAAACTGTAGGTTTTTAATCTTATGATGTATTAAACTGGTAATAAATATAATCATGTAATGTGATGTAATGCAGAGTTACACACACAGGTGTATCATATTATTTGGCAACAGTAGATATTAAGAAGAGTGGTTGGTTCAAAGGGAAGCCGATTGGAATCGGGTTGTATGAAGGCTACGCCTCTGCCGTGCGCCCGATGAGGCTTATCAATCACAAAATGTCGAACTTCCACACATACTTTTATTCCCTATTTAACTCCATTAGAAATAAATTTTCAAAAATCCTCCCCTAGTGCTACCTTCATTACAAAAGGAACTCTTGTGCAAAATTTCATGCCTTTAGACCCATCGGTTTAGGCTGTGCGTTGTTTACTAATGAATTTAAAATTTTTATTAAGTAGATTATCTAGAACAATCTCATGCTCACTTAAATGTCTCGCTGATGGTGGCGCGTGTGTTGGATTATTAAGTTCCTTACAAAATGGTTGAGCTGGATGGTGCTCATCCACGCGTCTTGTTCGTGAACGGGCGCCGTCAGTGGAGACTGGTCATCTCTTAACTGCCAGGGCTTATTCTTAATCTTCTATTTTGAATTGTTTTTAATTATTTATTTTTTACATTGTTCTCACATATAGAAGCAACAAGAACAGTGTACCCATGATTTTGTAATAATTTTGATTTAAAAGAGTATCCATGGAGTTTCTTGCCCATTCTTCTCCATAGAGATCTACGTTTTGGAATGGGCGACTAGCTTTAATTTTCTGACTAACTGACTGACTCTTTAACAATTCAAAAGTGCCTGTAATTGGTTTATTTGAAATAAATGCTTCGAGTTTGATTGAGTTTGAGTTCAAGTTGGGTATAAAAGATACCGTCAATTATCATCCTCATTATTGGGCTGAATTTTGCGAAATGTATTACGAAAATTGTCAAAGCTAAAGCTAAGGATATCCAAAATGTTTTCGTACACAAATCTTTCTAGACACAAATATTTAACACTACTAGAATTATAACCTTGCAACACATAACACAAAGTTCGTTAACCTCATAACCATACCTACATATAACACTATGTACTGATACAAAAACAAAACGTTAACGCAAACCACACACAGAAAATGCGATTACGACTTGCGTCACCGACCACATTATTATACCGCTAAGAGCCAATACGCTATCGATTGTGTCGACGCTTCCAAAACTCAAAACTGCTCAAAATGCTTTAATGAAATCGTAATTTGCATACAATTTAATATTATGTCTGTAGATTGAAATAAAAACTCCGCAGGATTGACAAGGTCGATTTATGTGTATAAGGCTCACTTGCGCGTTCATGGGTTATCATTAGAGATCGGATAATCGGATGCATATTTACCTAAAGTAAATTTTTGCTAAGAAATTATAGAAGCGGTTACTTAATTTCTTTTTCTTAATATAAATCCCGGAAATCCAGAAAATCCGGGAACGCACAACTAATCGGATACATGGTATGGAAACGACAACTTAAAGATATGGTATTATTATTTTATTTAAAAAATACCGAAACACCGGGATCACATAACTATTCTTATGCTTGTTTACCTGAAACTCATTTTTCACCCCCGATGCAAATATATGTGTATGTAGGGTGTAAGAGAAAGGGTAGTGCGTGTCGATTCTATAGTCAAAAAGTACAAAATTTATCAATTCCTGAATCGTGAAATATTTACAATCGATACAAAAGTGTATTCCATATTAGCCAACACCTCAACTTTAGGTAAATATGCATCCGAATATCCTATCACTGGTTATCATAGATAACTCGGAGTTAACAGCTAACTCAGGAATAATCAAATAATTCATCTTGCGCCACCAAGAGTTAGAGGTAAACCTAGAGTTAAACGTTTAAATATTAAACCCACCGATGTGGGAGAGTTACGTCGCTAAACTCTGGCTTAGTGTAAGTAATGTCAAAATAAATTGACGTTATGAGGTCCCGCTGATAACTTATTTTGTATTTTATATTGTTCGATGTTATAGTAAGTGCAAATTCGGTACTATATCAGCAGGCAATATATTCATGAACTCATATAAAAATAAATACAAAATATAAAAAACTTGAAACATATTTTTTCATATCTGACGTTCTGGTCAATCAAAAAACTAAGTCTCCATGGAAACCACATACAATCGATTAAAATGAAAAGTCAAGTTATAAAATTTTAAGACAAGAAAGTTTTACGTATCGCAATATAGTGTAAAAGAGATAGGTATACAATTTCCGTTCATTGTTTGTTAATTAATTTTTGGTCGGATTTTTTATCAGACCATAGATACTGCAATCCTATTTTATGTTTCGTCGATTGAACTGCAAAGTTATCAACTCAAAAATCCCAGGGAGAGGCCAGCTTTATGCCCTCACGCCCCTAGTCGCCACAGGAGACGCCCTGGGTGTCGGGAATTGGCAGCCGATTCCCGGCCATCGTAGGCGCGGGCTTGCGGACGGCGAGCAATGGGTAGCTCGCTGTCCGGTAAGGACCAGGCCCGAGTCGACGGCGCGTTGTGATCCACGCGCGCCTGAAAGAGATGTCAGCAGCATTGAAGGGATCCGCTAGGACCGATGCCAGCCGGGGTTGCGGGATGTTCGAAAGAGTTACCGTGGCCCCGGCACAGGCGACAGAAGGAACACGGGTGGGTTTTAGTCAGTATAAGTCTGACACGCCCTCCCGCTCCGCCAAGAGCGGGAGAAGTCTTTTGATGATTTCCCATCCAAAAAAAAAAGGCTTATTACGTATCTTGCAAAAGCCTAGCGAAAGCGAAATTTGCGCAATAATTGCTCTTACATCGCAAATCCGTAAAATGTATCAGCGATAGCCACACCATAGCAAAATAACGATAGTGCTGCCTCTAGGGAACAATCAGTTAACTAAAATGTACAGTGATCGCATGGTGATCGCGATTATTTGGTATTACGCATAGTTTTTGACAGCAGAGCGACAACCAACGGCGAACAAAGGAGAACCCAAACTCCATAGAAACTTGGGCCTGGCGCTACAAGGCTGGAATTTGGCTATAAATTAGAGCATTTAGCAAAGTCTCACGAGCCCAATTTTCACGTCACCCAGCAATGGCCAAATTGGTAAAATCAGATAATGTATACATTTTAGGTTATTTTTATTATTTGAGTTATTTTTATAAGAAATTATATTTTTGAGGCTATGTTTCCTACGTAAATCTGGAACGCACGTATGCTGTGCTGCAGCGCCTGCAACCTATCACGATGACGCTTAGGGGGTGACTTCAGATTTAGGAGCGGCGCGACCCATTCCTGTACAATTGAAAGAATCATTGCACCTTCCAATCTTCGCCTTCTTGTTATATTGCAGCGATTTCCGTTGCTATTCCGCAATTAATGCATAGGCTCATGATGTCGTTATTAACCAGTCGTCAAAAGAACAAAACAGATCCGGTTTTCCAGCAAAGGACAGCAGGGGTGGCAGGGTAGGTATGGTGTCCAATGTTCAAGCGAGAGACAGTCAAAAGGCAATCAATTTCGGAGGCCAGTATTCGAGCAGAGGTCTTATGAAATAATAAATCCCGAGAAATACGGAAAAAACAGGAAAAACACATTAATTTGCGCAGAAATACGAAAAGCCAATGACATTAATGACATGACAATACAACCATGACAATTGACAGACGTTGACATTGACATTTGCCGTTTACTAGTGCAATCTGTGGTGCAATCGATTATGTATTTTTTGTCTTAATGATTTTTAATGGTCCTTACGTTAAAAATCAATTAGATACCAGATTTTTTTTATTTAACAGTGATTCTAATACCTAAAAAAAAAACAAATATATTAAAACAAAAGAGTATTATTTAAACTGTAACTATCGATTTCCACTAAATCGATCGTATTCTTAGGGTACGCTCTATTGATATAATGCTAGCGTTTGTGAAGTTAGTGACGTATAATGAAATATGTCAGTGTTGTAAAGTTATTTAAAACAAAAAATAGAAATCTACTTATTTTCTACACTTGGCAATTGTCATTGAGGCTAAGATTGAAATGTGTTAATTAAGCAAAATAGAGGAATTTTTTGGTACATATCTGATTCGTGTAACTGTTAGACCCAGAAATGGGTTTCTCCTTTGGCTGTCAAATGACGATAACCTTTTCCCTTGTTGTTGTTGATCGTTCGCTGATTGCTAAGTAGGTACAAATTAGTCTTATAATTCGATGAATTTTACTTATAATTGTGTACATTTAACTCCATCGTGTATCGTGTGTTCATTAGAATAAATTGTGTGTACATACCCTAGAAGACTATTCATTCTGTGTATTCTAGCTTTTTAAAAAAAAGTTTGCGTTTTTAATGATGTATTGGGTAAGGATGGCTAGAAACTCTAAAAGTTCATTGTTCCAGTTATCTAGTTGGTCATTGGACACTCTATTTGCCATTTCATAGTGAAACAGTATTAGGTAGGTACTTCCTGTTAATTTTAAACTTTTGTTTCACATAGGTATTATTAATATTTTAACAAGCGGGTTTCAGGAAACGCGGATGTGCGCGAGACACAATGGCATTTTTAAATTGTTTCTATAATTACGGCATAGACGTACAAAATAATCAAATGTTAAAACTTAGTTGTTGATAGAACAGCCGAATATCGTTTGTAGTCCAAGTAAACACTTATTTCACCCACTTATGCATGTTGTAGCCGACACCAAGCTATTTTTGGTAATGCATGTTATTTTTGGTATTTTTGGTTGCATTTTATTGGATTTTTAAGTTTTGTTTTTTCATGACAAAGTTTTTGTTATATGTGTTTGACAGTTTAATTTCTTATTCTGTTAGTTTCGTAGATTGCTACTTCATTGTTTTGGCGCTAGTGTCGTAGTGATAAGTGCCTAATAACAAACAGCGAGCGATTAGCGAACGATTTTTACGACGTTGAGCGATTGACCGCGCGATGGCTGCGAGATAATAATAATATCTCAATTAAAAATATTATAATTAATTATTATTATATTAATTATCAGCAATTATTGCTGATTGCTATTTTATACGTAATAAGCCTGCCGTTGTTACTTTTCAGTGGCGCAACGCGTAATAAGAGTTACAATGTTAATTACTTAACTCCGAGTTTACAAACTAAACATTTATTCATTAAACCCGACTAAACGTGCAAGTGGGCCTAAGTAGACTAAAGTGAATTTGTCTTAAGTCTTGATCAATATTAGTTATTCCAGTAAAACTTATGAATGGGTAAGAACTTAGATTAGATTGATTTTGTTTGGGTGATTTTGTAACTAATAATAAGATCTTGAACACACATGAGATATGCAAGAAAGATTTGAATTGAATTGAGATATGGTTTACTGTCTTGATTTCAATAAGTGACAGGACTGGCAGATCGGCATTATGATTCTCTCCATCGATCAAAGATTTTACCGGCACTACTGCTTGAAGACATCATCACCCTTAAAGATGATGACATTTTTTAGCTGTTTTTAAAAACTCGTAGTCAAGACTCAAGCATTACTTAAAAGTAGTTTGAAGCCATTTGATTGATTTATATGTTCCAAAAAGTATGTTTCTAATCGCAGCCAGAAAAGTTTCTGGTAGCGTAGGTGGTAAACCTTCTTAATAGTTAATTGACCTTTTCAAACATAAACAGATCACAAAATAGTGTCGTAAATGTCGTAATTAACTGTTCAAACCAAACAGTGGGCGTTCCACAAATTAATCAAGATCGTATCTCTAAGGCCCAAGTCTCCACAGGTTAGGTTACTGTGTCCACCGTGTGTGAAATTGTGAATTCCCAGAAAAACACTGGGTATTTGGGCAGCGAACCGAGTTTGTGCGCGGTACTTTTTGGCTGGTAGCCACAAACGGAATGATAGACGGCCGTATGTTTATCTGGGTGTCGCAGGGGCCATGCTTCACAGAGTCGAACGCTTGTGGGAAATCTATCGCGACTTGGAGGATTTTTATTGCTCTGATATATTTTTCTTGGAGTTCTTCAGGTGGATTTGATGGTAACTGCACTTAACTTGCGCGGGTGCGGTAAGTTGAGTTCTAGAGTGCATATTAATGAGAAGTAAGTGTCTGGAGCAGTTTCTTGAAAATATGAACACATTTTATCTTCAACGTTTTACCATGTGCTAATGAACAAGACGCTGTTTTGACTAGATGTGTTGCAATTAATTAAATAATGGTGCAGACTCTGGTGGCAATTAATGGTGAATGATGTGATAAGGCAACGGGTGCGGCTTAAAAGAAGATGTAATGACAAAAATTGAAGAGTATGCTTAGATGGTTTGGTCAAGTTGAGAGGATGAATGAAAGTCGACTAACAAAAGGTATTTACACGGCAGATGTCAGTGGAAACGCTGGGAGGGGACATCCTAGGAAGATATACAGGACGTCCCACGGATATGCCACATGGAGGGAAAGTACCTTGAATATTGTAGATGGAACATTTTACTGAAAGAAGACATTATTTGAATTTAAAAAACAATTTAAACTGCATTCAGAGATATTTAAATAATTACATGCTTGAACCGGAAATCGAACCCGTTACACGAGAAAAATAAACACCCTGTAGCTTTATCATACCGATCGAAAGGTTTTATCATAAGGATTTTTTTTTGCTAAATAACATAGTGTCAAAAATAAAAGGAAGACCATGAATTTTAACATTTTTAATACAAAATTAATCAATTTATCAAATGCTCAAAATGAGTCCCTTCCTGTTGAATACAAAGTCGCACTCTTTTTCTGAACAAAATTTCACATCAAATGTTAAAATTCATGGTCTTCCTTTTATTTTTGACACTATGTTATTTAGCAAAAAATAATCCTTATGATAAAGCCTTTCGATCGGTATGACAAAGCAACAGGCAGTTTAAATTGTTTTTTAAATTCAAATAATGTCTTCTTTCAGTAAAATGTTCCATCTGAAATATTCAAGGTACTTTCCCTCCATGTGGCATATCCGTGGAACGCCCTGTATAGTGATATTATTGGTGATGTTTTTCAGAAAGGTCAGGTGCGTAGTACTCGCAACCGGCGTGCGTGTATGACCAGATGTATGAACGTAAACAAGGCAAAAGGAGTGTGTAAGGATCGTAACAGGTGGCTTTCTGTAGTTTCTGCCTACCCCCATGGGAAGAAGGCGTGAGTTTATGTATGTATGTGTATGTGGTATGTGTGGTACAGACTTTGCATTCAAGATACATCTTTGTTTGGCTCACATTTTGGAGGAATATTTCAAACCGAATTTGATAACGAAATCGAAGGATAAATTAAAAGTTTGATAATTGTATAATTTTGGGTACAACAGTTCTGTAGTCCGGATTTTTTGCGCGATTTTTACCTAGGTAATAAAAGGAAATTAAACCAAGACTCGTACTCCAGCAGCAAACCGAATAACGACCCAATAACACTAAGCGACAATTACCCAGGTAGTACCTTCCTAATCCAATAAAAGCAAACAGTAATGATCAAAGAAGTCGATTTGAACCCTCGAACGCAAGGTCAATGTTACCCGGTTCTTGGGCATACTGATTACCTCTTGTATATACCTACCCGGTAGATCCATTCGTTAGCGGGGCACATAATACCCGGGGCGCCAATTTATCCGTCTAACCTAATTACTGCGCGAAGAAGCACTATTTATTTTCCAGTAGTTACCCGGGTATGTGAAGCCGGGTAAATAATGTTGATGCGGGAGGTACCTACCGGTTTTTTGATTGTTTATATTGAAGGGACCTTGTTCCCTGGTGTTGGTAAAATAAATTAAAAAAACATCGAACGGAAAAGAACGTAACTCGCTAAATTCAATTTTGCATATAAGCGTCATCGCACATCGAATAACTTAAAACACTATAGAAAACGATTTAAATTGCATAAAAAATTACAAACACTAAATAGTACGGTAAACGCCAACTCTCAAGAATTCATCTCCATAATAATCCACAAAACATTGGCAATTTTAAATATCCAATAATTTTAATTAACGCCCGAACCTTATCAAACCGACCACTTCATAAAAGCAAGTCAACAAAAGAGCCTACAGTTTAATTTTCTAAACCAACAACCAAAAATAGTCCGACCTTTACACTTAAGAAAGATCCAGAAAATTTAGGAGCGACGTTATATACTGTTTACCTAACATCATGGTCGGATCTTCTATCTCCAGTATTTCAGCTTTAGGGTGCCATGGAGACCTCTAACGTATCTAGCTTGGAAGTAAGCCCGTTCATTGGCCGAGCCCACATCACGTATTTTTACAACAAAGAGGTCTTGTGTATGGCCGTATCTTTCCCGGTTTTATTTTCCAGCAGGTAGGTGGCGGAAATAAAGTGGATACGGTATTAACAAATTATTTGCTAGGTAAGCTACGTGGAAATTGCATGGTAAAACATTTAGGCCTGGATTCATAAATGCAACATGGTTCCTGAAAACGTGTCAAAGTGTGTTCATTTACAACGTGATCCAAGCGAAAACTTAGAATTGCCTATCGAATCCGACTGATTTATTATTTATTCATTATATGCTTAAGACGGCTCCTTAAATATTATTTAATGGCTTTTAATGGCATTCGATAGCACAATATTTTTTTATAATGCTATTCAAGAACACACGTTATGAATCGATCAAAAAGCCAAACTGTCTGTATACTGTGCAAAAAACTGTACCTACCCTTTGGGAACGACAAAAAATAGCATCACAATACCAGTATTTAAATAGCATTACAAAATACAAACACGAAATAAAAAAGTAGGACGGCAAGTCATATTCACCTTAATTCCACTTATTACAGTCAATGCAAAAAACTCAATACTTCAGAACACATAGAGGACACTGCTGGTAAAATGGCAAGTCCATTAGTACTAGATAGGCTAAGCAATTCATGAATGGATAACACGGAACCGAACACGCTTTCACCGTATTGGGGTAATGCAGGAAGGTGCAGAAGGCTTGGTGGACTCAGTCTTTTGGGAAAACAAACTGCAGTCACCCAATCAACAAGCATTGTCATTACCTTTATGTATCTTTGAACGAGTATTTAAAGAAAGGCCATTTGTAGATACGCGTTCAGCGTGGAAGTAAATATGCTTATTTGTGTTCAGTTTTGGGAACGTTTTGGGAACATTTCAGAAAATCCTGGTCCTGTCTTTTCATGACAATGCTGGGCTGGGGGGGGGGGGATATACTTTTATGTTATTTTATAGTATTTATTCATCTTACTCGTTGCACAGTTCCATGATATTCTAAGTAGTGTTTATTTTATTACCTATTTATTTTATCTATACAACTCTTTAAGTCTGACTTGGTTTCCGTACGTTATTTTCGGGTGACCATTGAAAATCAGCGCTGTGGTGTGTCAGCCTTCCTGTCGCAGCTGCCGACTATTTCTGTTCTGTGTTCGTGATTTTAGATCTATTTTGTATTTTTTTTCTTTAATATTCGAGTTAGCTTTTTGTTCCATGTGTTTCTGTGACAAATAAACCTATTTCTCATTATTTCTTTTCTAAATGGAAAACTGCACTGCACTAGCTGCACCCACTGCTTTGCAATTCTGCTGTTACTTACAGCACCCAATATCCTATTTTCAGTAAAAGACAGATCGCTATTGATGGTAGACAGTATAATTCTATCTGTCTTTATACATGTGGAAGCTTGTAATTAGCAAATGTCCTAACATATGCATGATTGTTATTAGTCTGTAAGCTTTCTTTAAAATTAAATAAATAAATGTCAGGCCGGTAAGATTCCAAAATCTCTTATAGATTATTGGAAGGTTAAAACCATAGATAGATAGGTTATTGAGTTCGGTCGTAAATGCTCTATACATTTCAATCCATACTTACAAATATTATAAATGCGAGAGTAACTCTGTCTGTCAGTTGAGGGGCTTGTGGCTAAGAAATAACAGCCGCACGGGTCGATCGGTCAGGTTAAGCTACGCTTGCCGCGGTTGGTCGGTGGATGGGTGACCATCTTTACATATCAAGACCCCTCCGTGCCTCGGAAAGCACGTTAAGCCGTTGGTCCCGGCTGTCATTCGTGTATCTTTGACAGTCGTTACGGGTCGTCAGAAGCCCGAAAGTCTGACAACCAGTCTTACCAAGGGGTATCGTATTACCCAGTAACTGGGTTGTAGAGGTCAGATAGGCAGTCGCTCCATGTAAAATACTGGTATTCAGCTGCATCCGGTTAGACTGGAAGCCGACCCCAACATAGTTGGGAAAAGGCTAGGCAGATGATGATGAACTCTGTCTGTCAGTTACCTTTCCACGCCTTAACGTCTAAATGGATTTTGATGTTGGCACACAGGTAGACCATGACTCGGGTTAGGACATAGGTTATCCCGGTCGTACGTTCTCGTACGATAATTTCCGACCTTCATGGGGGCGAAGCCGCGGGCAAAAGCTAGTCTAGATATAAATCGAACCTTCTAAACCTACCTGTTTCGTCGTATCGTTCCATTTTATTCTTTTTGGCACTCCGCAAGTGGGGTAAAATGGTGGATAAGTCGTGTTTCGCTTTTACAGTTCGAGTATTAGCAAAGCATTAAGGGGCTGAATAATGAATGTGCTGGCTTCGACAATTGAAATCGTGTGTTTGTTATTTGAATTTGGAACACCGATTTCAGATTAAATATTTATGGAGATTAGTTCGCAATTGTGTCAGGTTTGCACCTGTGGCGGCATCTACATCGGCAGATGCGAACTATGCATCATACTGACGTCACGCAAAATCCTGCATCGCGCAAGCAGAGTTTACCGTGCGACTAGCATATAATACATATATACAACGTCCCGACATCAATCGTCAGGCAGTTTTCCATCAGATACAACCCCCGTCTGGTCGGAGGATCCTCCTTTTTCTATAGAAGATGAGTAAACTTTTACACCCTGTTCCTCATACCTTAAGACACCCTTTTATGGTCAGTCAGTAACTTTCCCATTGCTTATTCACAGGTTTATTCCCATTCATTATTATACTGTAGTCTTTAGCCTGCATGGCGTTTCCATGCAACCTCCGTGAGTATTTTATTTTGCGAGTTTTTTTTTAGTTGATGGCATAATATAATGAGATAAATTCTATTTCATATTTGAAAGAGTGTGAAATAAGAGAGACTACGCTTTTTTTTTTTTTTTTTTTTTTGTGGATGGGAAATCATCAAATGACTTCTCCCGCTCTGGGCGGAGCGGGAGGGCGTGTCAGACTTTTACTGACTAAAACCCACCCGTGTTCCTTCTGTTGCCTGTGCCGGGGCCACGGTAACTCTTTCGAACATCCTGCAACCCTAGCTGGCATCGGCCCTGGCGGACCCCGTCAATAGTGCTGACATCTCTTTGAGGCGCGCGTGGAACACGACGCGCCGTCGACTCGGGGTTGGTCCTTACCGGACGGCGAGCTACCCATTGCTCGCCGTCCGCAAGCCCGCGCCTACGGTGGCCGGGAATCAGCTGCCAATTCCCGACGCCCAGGGCGTCTCCTGCGGCGACTAGGGGCGTGAGGGTGCAAAGCTTGCCTCTCCCTCACGCGTCCCGCCTCCTCCTTCACGAGCATTACTGCTTCGCAGAAGGAGGTAATGGCTTCCCATGCACTCTCGCTCCGTACCATGGCCTGGACCAGGGCCGGACGCGAGAGATCGCCGCCGCCGATCGCTTCCGCGAGGACACGGCGGTGCTCCGCCCAAGCCGGGCAGACCTCCACCGTATGCTCCACCGTGTCCTCCGGGCGACCCACACAGTGGTGACACCCGGGCGATTCCTCCCGCCTTATCCGGAACAGGTACCTCCCGAAGCACCCGTGTCCGGTGAGGACCTGCGTCAGGCGGAAGGTGAGGACGCCGTGGCGCCTCTCCAGCCACTCCTCAAAGAGGGGACTTATCGCCGCAATTGTGGCGTGCCCAGCGCTGGGTTGCGACAATCGCACTCTCCATGCCGCCATGAGATCCTGCCGGAGCTCTGTCCGCCGTGCCGCGATTTCTCGCGGCAACGGAGTTACGCCCCGGCGTCCTGCCTCTTCGCGCCACTCCCAGATGTGCGCGAGGACTTTTGCCTCCAGATCCCATGGCGGTAATCCGGCAAGGAGGTTCGCCGCCTCCCCGGAGACCGTGCGGTATCCCCGGGCTAACCGGATGGCCATGACCCTCTGGGACGCGTTCAACCGACGGACCGGTCGCCGCCTCACGGAACGCGCCCACACCGGAGCTCCGTAAAGGGCCATAGACCGCACGACCCCCGCGTAGAGCCTCCAGCAGGAGGCGTTTGGACCCCCCAGATTGGGCAGGAGCCGCCCCAAGGCAGCCCCGGCCCGCTCCAGTCTGGGAGCCAAACGTCGGAAATGCTCCACGAAATTCCACCGGCTGTCGAGGACGAGTCCCAGGTACTTCATCGTCGACTCGACACCGATGAGAACCCCTCCTACCGTTATTTGGTAACCCGATGGTGGCGCGTTCCGAGGACCATGAAAACACATGGCCTCGGACTTGTGCAAGGCCACCTCGAGTCCTAATTGCCGGATCCTCTCTACGATTGTCGCAACCCCGCGTGCCGCTAATTCGGCCGCCGCCTGGTGCGACCTCCCCTGCGCCAGGACCAGCGTGTCGTCAGCGTAGCAAACTACGCTGACGCCACCAGGGAGGTCGGCGCGCAGCACCCAGTCGAAGAGAGACTACGCTTGGAGAGCTGACAGAGCGCGTCATTATATAAAAGGTTGTAAATTGATTTGATTAAAATAAAAAAACGAATACAGTCAAGAAAACCCCGTCAGGAACGAAGTTCCTTCTCATCAGATTTCAGCCAGCATCTTGGATTTACATTTTGACCTCACTTTCGACTTTAGCACCCTCGAAAACTATGAAAACAACACCCATGACGAGAATTTGAAAATTTTCGCAGCCGCCATCTTGGATTTACATTTTGACCTCACTATCGGCTTTAGCACCCTCAAAAACTATAAAAACAACAGCCATGACGAGAATTTGAAAATTTTCGCAGCCGCCATCTTGAATTTACATTTTGACCTCACTATCGGCTTTAACACCCTCGAAAACTATGGAAACGACACCCATGACGAAAAATTTGAAAATTTTCGTTGCCGCCATGTTGGATTTACATTTTGACCTCACTATCGGCTTTAGCACCCTCAAAAACTATAAAAACAACACCCATGACGAGAATTTGAAAATTTTCGCAGCCGCCTTCTTGGATTTACATTTTGACGTTACTATCGGCTTTAGTACCCTCGAAAACTATAAAAACGACACCCGTGACGAAAAATTTTAAAATTTTCGTAGACGCCATCTTGGATTTTCATTTTGACCAAATTCGTAAGAAGAAAGTCGCATGGAGGGGCCATACAAGTATGAACGCTTTTTTTCAGATCTAGTAAACAAAACCATGTTATCATGTTTTAGTTCTAGAAAAAAAAAGGTAAGTTATTTTTATTATATCTTTGCAAACACTATTAGCACATTGTTTTTATTTTAATATTTTCGTAACATTTAGCAGTTTCTGTATGTAGGTGTTTTCATAGAAAACAAGTGTGTGTCGGACCACGCACAATGTAGGGTTCCGTAGTTGGGATGAGTTTATCCCAAGAACAAACTTAACATTGTAGTTGAAAAACATGTTCTCTCATACATTCCAACTGCAAATGTAAGTTGGTCGACTCTTACTCGTTAACTTGTAAAGCCTACTTACTAAGTTGTGATAGTTTTCCTTTTAACTTCGTTGTATATACTACTACTGTGAATTTTTTCACGTATCCAAAACTAACCGTTTAGCTGGCGGGTGGGGGGGACCCTTGACTAACAAAAATTTAGCAATTTAAAGCTTAATATTTCAGAAACGGATCACTTAATCGAAAAATGGTTTCGACAAACCCGCAATATTTTTGAAAAACTTATCCAACAACACCCCACACCATGGGGTAGACGAGAAAAAAAACATCCCCACTTTACGTGTACAGGAGGTAACCTCATATTTTTTTAATGATTTTGTTTTACCACTTTGTTGACGTGATTATTATGTATATCCATGCCAAATTATAGTTTTCTAGTACTTAGAGTCTCTGAGCTAAGCTGTGGATGGACGGACATGACGAAACTATAAGGGTTCCTTGTTGACTACGGAACCCTAAAAAAGTCGAGAGGTGTCGCGGGACACCCGGTTGAAATAAATTAACAACGTTTGAGAGTAACTAAATAGTTAGAAAAAAAAACATAGGTACCTTAACAAAAGTATCGATACGTTCAAAATGTTACGCTTTTTTCGGTCTAGCTCTCTTTCGCTAAGTGTGCAGAGTAGAAACTCCGTCAAACTCCTTGCAAACAAAAACAAAATTCGAAAATATAACCTCAAAAAATCAAAATAACGTGAAAGGACCCGCAAACTTACTGAACACCGAGCTCCCTTAATTCTACATTGTTTTTCCCACAATAATAATTAAGATGCGGAAAAATTCCGGATAAGTTTGCATGGAAAAACGTAATGACCCGGATAACCGGGTCAATTACTTGTGTTAACGTTAACCTGCCCGTTTATAGGGTATCTATAAACATTTTCTGTACATTAACCTTTTATATCTTTTAGCTACCTGTACCGACTTTCATTGGTAGTTCTATGACGGGTGAAAAATAAAGGAGGTCTTTATGAAGCAGCTCCACGGGAAGTCCTACCACATTACCACCATCCATCAACGCAACTACATACCATCACGCAACGTTGCTGTATTGTTTTGAAGAAAATACGATCAGTCAATCTGCCTAGCCTTTTCCCAACTATGTTGGGGTCAGCTTCCAGTCTAACCGGATGCAGCTGCATACCAGTATTTTACATGGAGCGACTACCTATCTGACCTCCACAACCCAGTTACTGGGTAACACGATACCCCTTAGTAAGACTGGTTGACAAACTTTCGGGCTTCTAGCTACCCGTAGCGCCTGTCAAAGATCTACGAGTGACAGCCGGGACCAACGGCTTAACGTGCTTTCCGAGGCATGGAGAGGTCTCGATATGCAATGGATGCCCACCCATCCAAGATCTATGATGCGTCTAGTATTGCAGATGCCTGTAGATGGCACTGACCATTTAATATCAGGTGGCAGTGAGTAGGGCACATTGCTCGCAGAACAGATGGCCGATGGGGTCGAAAGGTTCTGAAGTGGCGACCGCGTACCGGAAGACGTAGCGTTGGAAGGCCTCCCACAAGGTGGACTGAAGACCTGGTGAAGGCCGCAAGAATCCGTTGGATGCGAGAAACACAGAACAGGTCGAAATGGCAGTGCTTGGGGGAGGACTATGTCCAGCAGTGGTCGTCTTTCGGCTGAAATGATGGGCCGCCCGCTGCCTTGCCAGCCAGTAACATAAAGACACAACGATAAATATTATTAAAAAAACCAGTCAAGTGCAAGTCGGACTCGTACACTAAGGGTTCCGTACCACCGTACAATATTTAACACAACATATTTTTTTTTAATGATTCAGTTTAAAAAAAAACACGTTTCTTTTAATTTTTTTTTATTATTTTTTGTTATGGCGGCAATAGAAATACGCAATCTGTGAACATTTGAACTGTTTACCTATTACGGTTCATGAGATACAGACAGACGGACAGCAGAGGCTTCGTAATAGGGTTCCATTTGGCACCCTTCGAGTACGGAACCCAAAAAAAAAAATCACCCAATCAGCAACAATGACCACAGTTCCGTTGCTGCCGTTTTATCAAAATCACCTCACAATTTTACACAAACCGCGTGGTCAGCTAATGGATTTCAATTAGCGTACTTTGCTGGAGTACTTAAAACCACAGAAGGTCGGCTCCAAACAACGAGTGAAAACTGGCGCACGCACACTTAGACGGGTACTAGCCAGTCGTTTGCATTAAAAATTGTTAGTACCTTTAAGTATCTTGGACATGTATTGAATGAAAAATTAACGGACGACAATGATTTGGAGCGACAAAGAAGGAGCCTTGCTTGTAGAAGCAACATGCTTGCAAGACGATTTGCTCACTGTTTTCGACACTTTTCGAGGCCTACTGCCGGGCGTTCTACACCAGCTAACTTTGGTACCAGTACACGAGGAGGGCTTACAACTCACTTCGTGTACAGTACAACAACGCGTTTCGGGCCATGTTTAAGCTGCGTTGGCGGTGTAGCGCGTCTGGTATGTTCTTTGAAAACAGAGTGGGTGACTTCTTTTCCGTTCCGAGAAGGGCAAGGGCTTCTTTTCGAACACGATTGCTAAACTGCAAAAATAGTATTGTAGCCACTGTATTCCGCACAATTTTCGTGACTAGAACCAAATTGTTCAATCTCAGCATTGACTATGACGTCATCAGGTAATAATAATGACGAATTAATTGATCTAATAAATATAAGTATATAATAATAATAATGTATAATATCAAATGTATGAACGTATTAATTTAATTTAATTTAATTTAATTTGTAATACATATAAATTAAAAATAATAATGTTTACTTATTTATGGCATGTAGTCTCTATGGGTGAAATGTATTTGTATGTACTTATACAATGCCTGAATTAAAAATGATTTGATTTGATTTTTGATTCGCTGTACGAGTGCCATGTCTATGTATGTGTGCGGGCGTTTTCGTTCGTAGTATGGAGCCAACCTAATTTTTTGTGGTAAAACGTTTATTACATAATGAAATCAGTATGATAACCATACATGTTTCCAATAATGCGTTACGTTCAATACCAAAGGTTACACACAAAACGATAACGTTGGGCAGGCCAATGACAAGTACACATTAATTATATGACGCATATTGGAGCAAAAATCCTCTATCATTACTTTCTTACATTTTGTATAGTGTGCGTCAAATAACTTGAATCGGCGCAGTGACATTTTAAGTTTTTTTTACAGCGACTGTGTATGCGCAGTCGACGCCATCGTGGGTCTAGTTATTTAATTTTGACGACACGCACTACAGACGAGCTGCACGAAACTTTTTATTTCCTATTGCAATGCGATGCGCTACGGACCCATACGGCTGTAATATGCGTTTAGCTACGCCTCCGAACTCAAGTCGGAAGGTGAAACCACAACCTCGTAAAGTGAGGCTACCTCGACAGCAGCAGCAGGCTGTGGATGTGGAGCTGTGTCGCAAACCATGCTCCACCTCCTATCCTGCCCTCTGTGCCCCAAAAATACAGCCAAAGTGACCTCTGCACTGCCACTGATAACACCGTGGAAGTAGCAGTTTTCAGCCAACAAAATTTTATAAACCGTCATGCCGCATCCCATCGACACGACGAAGAGATGCGCTTAGCTTTATTTCCCAATTATATAGTGTTGTGAAAATTATGTTCACGATTTCTGGATTTGAGAGGTGGAATAAGGATAGAATACACACACACATTTATAGTACAGCACTGTTCACTTACTTTGTTATAAAAATGTAGCTGGTTTGCTTCCCAAATTAAATAGAAGTCCTATTTAATTTGGGAAGCAAACCAGCTACATTTTTCACGAAGTCGCCATCGCCAGCGAATTCATGGAAAATGTATTTCAATTATCGCGGTGATTCAAAACGTGGTGAAAAAGCCCTTAATACCTACCCTAAAAAGTAAGCGCGAACACACGATGACAGACGGGGCCCGGGGGCTCCACTGTACTGTAACACCCGCGCGTCCAAAGCTTCACAATTTTATACCGTGTAGATGTCCTCGTGAAAATCCCTTTCACAAAATTTTACACTGCGCAAACGCTTAGTTTTTGAGAAAAAATCCTAAAGTTTCAGAAAATGCAACAAAATTACGCAATAAAATTGACATTTTACAAACAGTTAATGAACGAATTTCATTTCTTGGTTATTCCGAGTTACGCTCAGATAAAGTGACAGGGGATTTTAATGGTTTTTAGTATAAATATTGTAAGTATTAACTTGAGTTCATTTTCAAATAGCTGCTACCTTAATGAACTCAGTTATGAAGCTTAGTTGACAAAATAAAGTTTAAAATAATAAAGTTTAATTTATACTCATAGAACATTGTTGGTAACGAAATGTAATCGATTGTAAATGGCGCTCATCGTATGTACTCACAGATAATAAACGAATTTAACTCCTTGGTTGTTCCGTGTTACGTTCAGATAAAGTGACAGGAGATTTTAATGGATTTAAGTATAAGTATTGTTTTTAAACTTTAATTCATTTTTAAAAGTGAATTTAGGACTTGAGTCACCCTGGCTTGGTCAGGTAAGCCGTCTGGGAACCACTGTGACACCCGTGGCTTTTATATAGTCAAGGTCAAGTGACCTCGAGGTCAAAGTTCGCCAGCATCTTGAGAATCGCATCTCCGGCGCTGCGGGAAGTACAGCTTCTTCGCCCTTGCGTAATAAGACGCACGCACCATGCGAGCCGTAGCGGCCGAGGCTGATCGCCGGAGGCAACCAGTAAGCCGATGCTGCGGAGGCTGCCCGCCCTGCGCGCCTCCGGCTCTAAAAAACACTCTCAGGGTTGGGCAAACAAGTACCATGTGGAGTCGGAGTTGGCTTACTCGGTTCTGTGACAGTTTTTGAACCTAGTCAGTCCCAATCGGGTTTCACTAAGCTTCACCTTATAATGATCCCCTTCGAACCTAAATGATAGTTACAGTCTCAACCTTAGTGAAGTTTCGATATACTGGCAACAGGGATGATGACTTAAAATTATTTTTTGTCTGTCACGTAGATTATTAAAAATAATGGACACGTATTTCTTTCTTTTTTACGTAATCAAAAGATTATGGCGATACGTTGAGTTAAAATGTGGCATGACGTCACGCCTTGCTAGATTTTATACTGAGTTGTGACGTAGCGAGCTTCCACTCCCCAACTTTAATGTATTTTATCTAAGTAATTTTTTATTAATATGCTAAAGCAAAACATACGTGGCTAATATTTTTTTTAGTATCTGACAGACGGACTAAATATAATTTCTTTTTTTTATCCAGGCATCATCTCTATTACGAGATCGACTACACAGAAATGGCTAGCGAGCGTTTCTATAACATTTCTTAAAACCAAATATTTGTTTAACTGATGCACTGGGTTTGACCTAGAAAAAACAAGAAAAAACAATCCCGACCCGTCAATTTACACTCGTCACAAGTGGTTTACACGGCGCGATGGCGCGATGGCACCTCGCTGATAACAATCATCGGCGAACCCGCCATTTAATTACGAATTTCGACGTGTTATGTCCAACTGCAATGCGGTTGGCTTTCAAATACAACTGGACACTTGGAAATGGTAAATGAGTATCAACTTTGATGGTTTATCACAGTTTTGAATTAAAAGTTTTCGTTACAGAGTCTGGATAACAGGAATTTCAGCTTTAGTTAACAAATCTTAACTATTATGTATATATATAATAATATACAGGGGGTTCGGCGCATGGTTGAACAAACGAAAACAGCGAAGTGGTGCGGTCAACCATGCAGGCAACCTTGCGGCGATGAGCCAAGCTGTGAAGCTTGGCATCCACCAGTCTTACGTCGCCAATGAGCTTCTTAGCTCTGCTATCCACCGAGTCAAGCGCGGCATGTTGGTATTTAGCTGAGCCATCCCAAAGGTGGCTGCAATACTCCATGCAGGATTGGACTTGCGCTTTGTAGAGAGTTAAAAGCTGGCTAGGCGTAAAGTATCGCTTCACACCCTGTTTAGGATGCCCAGTTTTTTGGCCGCAGTTTGGGCTTTGTACTCGATGGTGGCTCTGAAGCTGAGACATGATATCAACTCCATGCCTAGGAGCTCGAGCCGATCAGTTACAGGAACAGATGTACCCCGAAAAGTAGGAGTTTGATCTAAACGACTCCTTTTAGCGGTTCGTCCGCTCAACAACGTAAATAACGCAATGAATGTTGTTGAACTGTCAAAATGAAACCGATTCCTACTGTAAGTGTTACGCAATTGCCCCGCAGAAAGAAAAGAATGAAAGAAAAATATTTTATTTGGAACATGCACAGGAGATACAAACAGTATAAAAACCGTCCAAGTGCGAGACGGACTCGCACACGAAGGGTTCTGTACCATCGTACAACACGTATTTAACACTTATTTAAAAAAAAAATATTAAACGAAGAATATTGTTCATCTTAAATTTTAACAATCGCAAAGATAACTTTGTATTTCATAATGATCACAAACAAGGTCGTACAAAAAAGGTCTAAAACTGACAACTTTTACGGCCCCCTATTTCTTCATCTTTGAAAAAAAGAAAATATGTTTGTACTCTACTCGATGAGTTTTAGACAATGACGATCCACATGCCAGCGTACGAAAAAAATATTTTTCTCATCGTGAACACCTAAATTTTAACCTTTAATTTGTAACTTTATTACATTTTTATTATTTGTTGTTATAGCTGCAATAGAAATACACAATCTGCGAAAATTTCAACTGTCTACCTATTACAGTCTATTAGATACAGCCCGCTGACAGACAGACGGACGGACGGACAGCGGAAGCTTAGTAATAGGGTTCCGTTTGACACTTTTCGGGTACGGAACCCTAAAAATAAGCATTTAAAACTACCAAAAAATACAAAAATAAAAAAGACCTGTGCGAGGCCAAAAGGCTCATATCTATAGAAAAGAAAAGAAAAAACGTTTATTTGCAGTGAGACGCAAAGAAAGAACACAAACACAAAAAGAAACAAGTTGGGGGAAAATATGCGTCACATCCACGCAAAACGGCCATCGCTCAGCATAATGCTGCGACCCTATGCAAGACAGAGCCCCAGCGCTGGTTTTCAGCAACAGCCGGCGTTGACGTGATGACGTCAGCCGGTGCAGCATGCAATGTAATTTAAAAAGAAATAAAATAAATACACAATACTTAAATCTAAATGTTTATATAAATACAATATTTAAAATGGCAACATTATCTCAACATAATGCTGCGATATTTAAAAAATAAATATCGCAACGCTGGTATTCTGATAGGGCTCACCAAGCGCTGCCGTCGCGCAGTCAACAGAAAAAACAACGTTTTATGTGCAAGTATTCCTGAATAAATCCACAGTCAAAAAAGCGAAAATAAGGAAACGGGTTATTTAAAAAATGAAAGTCATCAAGCCGTATGGTCGGGCAAAGTTTAAAAACCGAAATTATGAGCAACACCTCTGCATAACGACCTGACTATAATGTAATACAGAATAAACATAAACTACCAGTTAATACCACTAAAGGGGTTAAGAACTAAAAACTCACTTCAAAATTACTTTTATACAAAACTTTGTTAAAACTTCTCCTAGTAAACGGATTCGTTTCGGAGACGTTATTTAATTCTCTCGGAAAACTTTTAATGAGTTCTTCGTTGTAAAATTTGGTCCTTTTTCTCTTGTTAGGCACACCTTTGGTCCTTGTGTTCGCATAAAGATGAAAGGGATTTAATAATCGTTTATGTTCTCCAGGATCGAGTTCAAGGGTATCTCCTGTAGAGATTGTCCATGAAATTATAGTACTTTACATAATTATAAGAGTCATGGCAAGATTGGCATTTTGTTTGGGAATTTTCCGCAATTATTTCTAACGGTTGAAGATATTTAATTAATAACATAGACTGCTTATAAACTGCCAAACCCAATGAATCTAGTAAAGAATTATCTAACACTCTACCACACATAACTTTTGAAGAAGTCTAAAACATCAATGTTCACCTCGAAGACGCGAATTATGAATTCCCAAGACACCAACTAAAACATTATGGCAAATAACTCCCCATGAAGCTAACAGCCTCCGTAATTAGGTAATTGCTAAAATAAATAAAAAATAAGTAAATAAACCTATAAAGGGAGGGCACCATTTTCTCGAATGACCTCGTAAAAAGACGTCATGAAAAAAGTAACGTCAAAGGTACTAAAAAGTTTATAACTTTAAAGACCACCTTTAAATTAGTTAATGACCTTTTAAGTTAACTTAAGGCATTTAATGTAGGCCGTTTTTTTTTTGGGAAAAGGTCTGTTTTAATTTAGTGTTAAGGGCTAAGTAGGTTTTTTGGTAGGCTTTTACTCTCTGGGTACTAGATTTAAAGACTCACGCACACAGCTTGGATTTACGATCGGTTCTAGTTTAGACAATTTGGTCCTATCGTCCGTTTTCTCCGTTGCCTCATTATCATTTGCCTAGCCTTTTCACAACTGGATGCAGTCGAATACCAGTAGTTTACATGGAGCGACTGCCTATCTGACCACCACAACCCGTTACTGGGTATAATGATACCCCTTAGTAAGACTGGATGTCAGAATTTCGGGCTTCTGATGACCCGTAACGACTGTCAAAGATCCAGGAAAGACAGCCAGGACCAACGGCTTAACGTGCTTTCCGAGGCACGGAGGGGTCTTGTTATGTAAAGATGGTCACTTATCCACAGACCAACCGCGGCAAGCGTAGCTAAACCTGATCGATCGACACGTGCCGCTGTTATTACTAAGCCATAAGCCCCACCCATCTTAATGCCTCATCATATGAAGTCAAAATTTGGGATATCCCAATTCTCAGGTCTGGTTTCCCACTGTTCTTTCTCTAATAACTGGTCCCGGTAGGTATAGTCAAACTTAAAACCATGCCAAATCCAAAGGACCAACAGAAGTTGTATCATCCAACACTATAACATTCTCATAGACATAAAATCCAGTTTTTGACATACATACGAGTATATAAAATCTTTCCATCCACAAATTCTCTTGAGTGTGATTGCCAAAAAATAAGTGATTCAGCAAAAAAAAAAAAATACTTTCGCAAAACAAATCTCACATCAAAACACACACATTGTCATCACTGAAAATAAAAATCTCAAGGACTAGAGCCAAATTCACAAAGCCACAAGTCCCCATACTTCTTACCAGCTTTAGTGACAATAGAGTGGCCATATTTATATTCCGCGGACGTACCAGAGTCGCCTATTAGTGATAAACAAAATTTATATATACGCCGTCTTACACTTAAGGCCGGGTTGCATGATAAAGCTGCGGAAAATCTCTAACATTACGACGATGTAAGGATCTCTGAGGTTTTCGTGACGTGTTTATAAGGAGTTGGTTTAAAAATCGAGAATTTGTTTGGAAGTGAAGGATCCTTTGAGAAAAGTCTTTAATTGTGAAAACAGTAAATGGGGAAATCAATGTAGCTTTCAAAGAGTGTAAAGCAAAACAATAACGTTTACGTTACAAGCAAATCCTTGAAGATCAACCAAGTAAAGTTAAAAATTATAAAATGTAGCGAAAGATCTAAAAATGTAATTTGCCACTGTTGTCTATTTTTTTTTTTTTTTTTTTTGTGGATGGGAAATCATCAAATGACTTCTCCCGCTCTGGGCGGAGCGGGAGGGCGTGTCAGACTTTTACTGACTAAAACCCACCCGTGTTCCTTCTGTTGCCTGTGCCGGGGCCACGGTAACTCTTTCGAACATCCCGCAACCCTAGCTGGCATCGGCCCTAGCGGACCCCGTCAATAGTGCTGACATCTCTTTGAGGCGCGCGTGGAACACGACGCGCCGTCGACTCGGGCTTGGTCCTTACCGGACGGCGAGCTACCCATTGCTCGCCGTCCGCAAGCCCGCGCCTACGGTGGCCGGGAATCAGCTGCCAATTCCCGACGCCCAGGGCGTCTCCTGCGGCGACTAGGGGCGTGAGGGTGCAAAGCTTGTCTCTCCCTCACGCGTCCCGCCTCCTCCTTCACGAGCATTACTGCTTCGCAGAAGGAGGTAATGGCTTCCCATGCACTCTCGCTCCGTACCATGGCCTGGACCAGGGCCGGACGCGAGAGATCGCCGCCGCCGATCGCTTCCGCGAGGACACGGCGGTGCTCCGCCCAAGCCGGGCAGACCTCCACCGTATGCTCCACCGTGTCCTCCGGGCGATCCACACAGTGGTGACACCCGGGCGTTTCCTCCCGCCTTATCCGGAACAGGTACCTCCCGAAGCACCCGTGTCCGGTGAGGACCTGCGTCAGGCGGAAGGTGAGGACGCCGTGGCGCCTCTCCAGCCACTCCTCAAAGAGGGGACTTATCGCCGCAATTGTGGCGTGCCCAGCCACTGTTGTCTTTAGGTTGCAAAAAGCTCCACAGTTTAATTCAATGACATTAATAAAATAAAAAAATTAAAGTCATATAAACATCGTGAGGATTACGGTCAACTCCGTCTCCTAGAGGGGAGGCTTGTGTCCCGGCAGTGGGAACGTTATAGGCTGATTTTAATAACAGCTGTCTAAGCTGACAATGTAAAAACATCCCTTCAATTTGCAGTACAAAGCGAGAGCAATACTTTCAAGTTCACTTCGCATTTTAATTTATTCCACAGGTATTATACCGATACCCACACAAATCCGCGCCCCCATAAGCCCACGCCCAGCACTGGGCTCGTTGTTATTAATAAAACACGAAGCCTGATATGCAATTCAGTTACAAAAGTACAATAAAACATTTATATCGCTTTGTCGGCGTTTCCTTCCATTTATTTGTGGTACAATTTTATGCGAGTAGCGGTTTGACATTGATCTGTTTGTATCAGTAACTTTCTGTATTTATATTTCTGTTATTCTATTCTATATCTGTTACTGTGCTTCCATAGAAACTTCAACCTATTTCGGATTGAAAGACCTTGCTGTTTGCCCCGTAACACTATACAGAGAGTATTGATGGGTGATCCTGTAACTCAGGACCTCATTTTATTAAAACTTAACTTAGGCACTAGACACTATATTATTATAATGCTAATGTAATTGTAATATTGGGCCTATACACTTAAACTGATAGACTGGTGTTTCTTGGAACGCAAATCTCGATCAACTGTTCATGAAGTTACAATCTAAATTCAAACTAACCAATAGTTAATTGCAATATTCTAAACAATTTACTTCCGTAAATTTTCACTAACAATTTCAATATCTACATAATTTGTAAAGTTAATTAAACAAGCACTAAAGGTAATTTCTAACTGAGATCTAATATATGGAGAACCATGGTGACAAAATAATGACTATTTCGAGAAAGACTGATTAAGTTTTATACTATCTGTCAAAGTTAGATGTAATGTTTGTTTGTTAACAAACAATCTTATTTTACCGGAGAAATGTGTTGAAATTCAAACCTCATTGACAAAACCAGTTTAATTAATGTAGGCTTAACTAGTAGGTAGCGGAAATAGTTAAGAGGAGGGGAGGTAAGTTATTAAATAAAATTAAATAAACTTAATTATCTGGTTTCGATGGCCCACAGCGTGTTAGTTTTACCAATTACTTAAAATCTAAGTTAGTACAACAATTTTATTAGGCACACATACACAATTATGTATCCATCGAGCTTGATAGACACAACTTTGAGAAATAAGCCGACAGAAGGATCCAGTTGGGTTGGGTAGCGTTTGGAAAACTGCGTCCAGTCTTCTCGTCGCCTAAAAATCGTCGTCGTCGTCCTTCCCGTTATGACATACGGTGCTGAAACGTGGACACTGACAGTCGGGCTGGTCCACAAATTCAAGGTCACTCAGTGCGCTATAGAGCGGGATATGCTAAAATCAGAAATGAAGTGATCCGGAAAGGAACCGAAGTAACCGACATAGCTTGCAGAGTAAGCAAACTGAAGTGGCAGTGGGCTGGCCATGTTTGTCGAAGGACCGATGGCTGGTGGAGCAGACGAGTCCTGGAATGGAGACCGCTATTGGCAAGCGTAGTGTGGGACGCCCCTTAGCTACAAGGGCCGACGACCTTAAGAAGACGGCTGTGGTAGACTGGATGAGGAAGGCGGAGGACAGGATCTTGTGGCGCAGCCTGGGAGAGGCCTATGTCCAGCAGTGGACTGCAATAGGCTGAGTTGACACAATCATCTGATATAACCACGTTTGTTGTAACAAAACAATATCAGCTGTTTTTACACAGTGCACGCACACAGTTCACCGGCCACAATTAAATGTTATTACATTAATTTTTGAAACACTATCCATTATTTGTCTTTGTTCTTCCCTCGCTCACCAAACTAATAGAATTTTTGTCCTCTCTTCTATTCTTAAAGTTTATAAAGTGCCAAAATGTGACGCCATCAGACCACATCTTGTCTTCTAAGAAAATGTCTAACTTGTTTTGTTAGCAAGCACCTGCTTTAAAGGCATTGTATCGCCTTTCCTTCTTCACTGTAATTTTCTCAAGAAAACCACCTCCGTAGTTTTGTTTTCGATGTATTTGCAGATATGATCCTCCGCAGTCTCTTTGTTTACGTTCGAGATAAACAAAGAGATTTTAACTCCTCACTATTTTCTTAACGCGAACGGACTATAGTCTTACCTGGCTCGGTATGAGTGCTAGTGAGAGAGCGATATTTGTGGTGACTCAATGTGCTCTGCACTTGTCATCGCGCTAATATTGACGTCCGCCACTGATACACCCACAGGCCCACTATCGAGCATATATTTATACCCTCCTCTTTTCTTGGTATGAATATTGCTGGTTAATAACTATTAACACTGCACATGTTTGATGGTTGCAGATTATTACTGCACATGGAACTGATAAATATGTTATGTGCTTAACTTTCTTCTCACATTGATTGAAGATACAGTAACAATAGTCAATATGCACTGATGTTTTTATCTCATAAATATTGAACACAATATTTTTAAAAAATCATGGCGTGAAATAAAATTAATACAAGCTCCTAACTATTCTGAGAGCAGTGGCGGCACAGTGGTAACGGCCGCGACTTTGGTCGTGGGTTCAAACCCAGGCAGGTGCTTTACTGTGTGTAAATTAGTTCATCACCACTGTTCTCAAAACGGTGAAGGAACACATCAAGAGGAAACAGGCATGTCCCAGAACTAAAAATTCGAAGACACGGGATATCCACCAACCCGCACTGGGCCCGTGTTGTGGATTATGGCTCACTCCCTCTCACAGAAAGAGGAGGCCTGTGTCCCAGCATGGGGAACATTATAGGCTGATTATGCTTATGCATTATGCTATGGGTTCATAGGTCCTTTAGGAAATTTGAAAGTGGTGACGATGAGTGTGAGTGATGTGAGGAAATCAGTTGTCATGCTATGCGGCGGAATGAAGGACATGACCAATATTTTAAGTATAAATGTGGATGGCTATAAAAGGTAGCTGATAAGAAATGAAATAATAGAAATGCTACAGTGAGCCTATCAAAAGTAAATTTGGTTAGGGACAGGAGAATAATGACGATGATGTGTATATGTCACCGTAAGATTGTGAGAACCGTTCGTTTATAATCTACCGATATAATTTCTGTTAGATTATAAACCGTCTAAAAATTGAGAACTGGATGAAATGGGTTAGGTTAGGTTAAAACTTGAACAAACCAAACGTGAGCCGAGCGAGCGAAGCGAGCAGTGCCGCGGTAGCGGCCGGCGAGTGCTACTTCCAAGTTGCTCGCAGCTAGGCAGGCTGTTTAGTCTTAGCTCAAGGCACTTTACTTCGCAAGCAAGTTTGATACCAGTTCACAATTTATCGGTTTCCCTTAGACACATAATATCGAAAAATATTGCGTTATTTTTATAAATGGTTTGTTACAGTTCACAATTTTTCGACACTTTATAATCTAACGGAAATAAAGCCGATAGATTATAAACCGAAAGATTATAACTAAGGAAGTTCAGAATTATACGCTGACATAAACAAATCTTATAAGGTTCGTAATCAAGACTGAATGTTTAAGTAATTTTACTTCAACATTCTGTCACGGACAAAGAAACTGCACAGGAATAATCAGACCTCTATTAGATGAAACACTAGCCCTCCACGCTCCCATCACTTGTACCCAAATTTTTCTCAACGGATTTATTAGCCGCGGATCAGGTAAAAGGGTTGGAAAAAAAAAATAAAAGTCCCGACCTTTTCGGCCAGGTTTTAATTGTTTCGCTGATTGCATATTATCCGCAGAAACCATCCGGAATTGAAAAAAAAGATTATTTTTATAAATTGATATTATATTTGACGACTGTGACTTGTTTTTTCGAGTTTATTTTAGGGAAGTGATCTATTGTTTTTTTTTTTTTGGGAGATTTAAGATCTTGGCAGAGATAAAATAATTTTTGGGTATAATTAGTTTCCTACATTTTTTGCAACTAAATTCTGGTTTATAGTGTACTTTCGATATGGTTAGTTAACCTTGTTGACATGGCAGCTTTCGTTGTTTTTAAATTCCCTAAAATCAACAAACATTTGTTTATACTAAAAACGATCATCTGTTATGTTTCCTATTAGTTCCTAAAGAGATACTACAGTATCATATGTTTGGTACAAGTTGTATAACCATCGTCCTTGAGCAATTAATTCTTAACCGTTTTTTTTTTCTTCAACTTAAAATTATTACGTGCCCCCAAATTACAGCAATTTTCTTCGTAAAACTGTCTAAGTTAAGATCTATGGTATCGTTTTCTGGAAGGTACTAAGATCGAGTTTAAAATACTTCTCTCTTACAAGCTTTTATTTAACTTGCCTTGTTAGTTAGTTAGTATGTATTGGTCAAATCTTGCAAGCTAAATTAAAACCACTTCCTCTATCTACATAGTTGATTTTTTTTTACATGATAAGTTGTGTACTTTCCGACTAAATTGATGACGTATTTTCAAGAAGAATCCCATGACACTTCTTATTTTTGTGTTTAAGGTTGATCTACATAATCAGTGTGACAGCATGTTCAAGTAGTCATTTCAGCGGTTCCTTTATACACATCGTTGAGATCGGATAAAATTTCTTCGGCCTCGAGTTCTGCCAAACATCTCACGTACACTTTATAAATTATCATTCTTGCCGGATAACAGATCTGTTCATTATGAACACAATGAGTCACCAGTATCACGCAAATAAATAAAAATAAACACTAGAATCAGTCACCGATTACAAGAAATGACAGATTATGTACCTTACTCGACGAGGCAGAGCGAGTGTTGCCAATGATTGAATATTTTAGTTCCGTTTCAGGACTTTCTTGCCAAACTGTAACAACGTGATTTTAATTACAACACACGACAGCCCAGCTTGATTTTTATTGTAAAAGCATCATGCGATGCTTTTCATTTTTTCAGTCATGCGACTTATATAGAGATGAGGAACAGGGTGCAAAGTTCACTCATCCTCTATAGAAAAGGGAGGATCCTCTGACCAGACGGGTGTTGTGTCTGGTGGACTACTGCCCGACGGTTGATGTCGGGACGTTGTATACAAGGTGTAACATAATTAACGCACAACCTCTTAAGGGGTCATTGTACTCAATCATTATGAACAACTGTTACTATGGGACCAAACCTGAAATCGCAAAAAAAAATCAGCTGCTCCCTACATTTATGCTCGCATAACTCGTCAAAATGTAGGAAACAGCTGATTTTTTCGCGATTTCAGGTCCCATTGTAATAGTTGTTCATAATGACGAGTATAATGACCCCTTAAGAGGTTGTGCGTTAATTATGTTACACCTTGTATATGCTAGTCACGCAGTAAACTCTGATTGCGCGATGCAGGATTTTGCGTGATGTCAGTGTGTTGCGTTCGCATGTGGCGATGTAGATATTTTAAACATTAAAAACACACACACACACACATTTAAAACCACAACCACATTTAAAAGGAGAACACTGTTCATGATACATAATATGATTTATATAGACGTTACTTCCCCTTCAAAATTCATTCAAACAACTCGCAAAAAACAGAACGTACGAGTAAGTACATTCTTGCCAACTGATAATACTAACGTGTTTTCGTAAATTTAATTTCCCGTGTTAAAGTAAAATTCGAGAAATTAATATAATATTTAGTAAAGTTGTAAGTCGTACGCACACCTTCAAAGACGAAATTAATTAGAAACTCATTGTTTACCGTCAAAGTTCGTCGGCGAACAAAGATGGAGCCCTGGGGTACCCCTCGCGCTATGTATATGGTTCTGTTTATGATTATTTATGAAAGACGATAAAAGGGCTGCATTATGTTTATGGGGTAACCAACATTTTTTGATAGTGAGTACTAATGAGTTTACTAAATAAAAGAGGGCCATGATTTTTGCCGTTAGGTGTCTCAAAGGCTTATTCAAAAACTACAAGAACATACATACATAAACTCACACCTTCTTCCCATGGGGGTAGGCAGAAACTACAGAACGCCACCTGCTACGATCCTTACACACTCCTTTTGCCTCGTTTGCGTTCATACATCTGGTCATACATGCACGCCGGTTGCGAGTACTACGCACCTGACCTTTTTGAAGAATATCACCAATAAGATCACTATATGTCCTCCTAATGCGTCCCCTTCCGGCGTTTCCACTGACATCTGTCGTGTGAATACATTTTTTTAGTCGACTTTCATTCATCCTCTCAACATGACCAAACCATCTAAGCATACTCTTTTCAATTTTTGAATACTGGAAATTGATTTAAAACTACCAACGTGTGTTAGTTTCGATAAAAAGAGCCATAATACCAGATGTTATCGACTATAAGGTTTCATTAATACAACGAAGGTTCATTTATTTATTTAACAGTTTATGTACACACATATTATCAGACAAGAAGAAAGGATCACAAAGGTGATGCTGGGTTTTTCGTACACGTATATCATATAGCCATAATAATGACCCTTCTATATACACGCATATCCATTGTCACTGAGGTCTTCAAAAGACAAATAGTCCCTACGCAAAGGATCCCAAAAGCTGTAACAAAATATCGCGAGCAAGGTTTTAATAAATTCGCTCACAAAAGTCGAACGATACGATACCACGACGGCTTAATTGTGAAAGTTTACCGGCGACTCCGCTTTTGTCGAAAATTTTTATACCAGCCTTAAATACGTCAAGATTTGATGAGTTTTCGGTTTGAGTTCTGATATTCTGAGCGTGCTTTAGACGAAGTTTGGTCGGCTTTTAACTTATGAGTGGGTTTGTTCTTTATTCATGATTAATTGCAAAAGGGTGTTTACTTTATTAGGGTTTCGTGTTTTTAGTAAGAATATAAACATAATTTATGTTAGTAGTAGAAAGAATTCTTATCCTACCTAAGTGAACCAGTATCTCTTAATTACAAAACGGCGGGCTTACATCTTTATTATTGCTTAAAAATCATGGCAGATATTGTGGCATTTCCTTATTCGAGTGTGGGAAGCCTACACAAGTTAACTAATAATCGTCTGCAAATGAAAGCACGATCCCATACCGATCTAAAAATAATGTATCAGTAAATAGTCAACCCTGGCCGACATTATACCAAATTATTAAATTAATAATACTCGTCAAAAAACAAATTATGTCGGTATTTTAAAAACCATCCACATATACAGGGTGTCCAGTAATTAATGGATAACCTTGCGATAGCATATAATAGACCCTATGGCCGTTCTAAAAAAAATACAAAAAAAATGTATATCCCAAGTAAGTAAGTACCTAAGATATAATTTTTTTAGAAAAAAATTCTGTGTAATTTCTAGTCACATTATTTATTGCCTCTCTGTCGGCGGCATAGTCAACGTACAATATTATAACAACAGATAACCGATGGAATTCATTCATTTGTGGTTGTGGTGATGAAAAATGTAAAAAAAGTTAGTATTCTTTTTCAAAAAAATCTTAGATATTACTTGGGATATATTTTTTTTTGTATTTTTTTTAGAACAGCCATAAGGTCTGTTATATGCGATTTCAAGGTTATCCATTCTTTACCGGACACCCTGTATACAATATTAACTGTATCCATACATCACAAAATATTGGACAAACAACTACATATTATGTATTATTCATACACGCGGCTCCAACCAAAATCCTGCTTCAATAGCGCAAAATATAACGGAACATTTAAGCCGTTTACAGGCCCTCAACAACAAATAGCCGGTGCTCTAACAGTCAAAATCCCCATACACACAACATGGCAGCCTACAAAATGCTCCCATGAAAGTAAAAAATCACTAAGTGACTGTTGGCCTATATTGCCATGTGCCATAATACCCTGTCCGTCATGGAGAATAAAAAATAATACTTCATAATAATTTTCTTTGTGGTTGTGTGGTTATGGGGTGTTCTAGCTAAGGATATTTTTAGCTCTTTTAATATTTTCTCTATATGACATAACACAGTGTTCCAGTTTTATTTGAGATATACAAAAAAAATAAGTTTGTAAACCTCCGTTAATTTTTGACTGGAATATTTTCCGTTACAGTTTACATATACGAGTATATGGCTGTATAAAAAATAATGATGCCAAATCTTCTGAATAAATTTTCTTCATGTTTTGTAAATTCTAACCGTTTTGCAATGGTTGATCGATTTACTTTTGTATGGAATTGATTCAAATGTGAGTTTTTCGTAACGTTTCTTACCAGCACCCGACCAAATTTCTTCTAGCTTTTCTACAAAAATATGATCAACAAACAACTTCCTCATGACGTCAGTCTTTCCTTTCTAATATTCTTCAATTTATTACACAAAGGCACATTAGCCCAGCCATAAAGCGTCGTATGTCATGGCGGATAAAAAATAATACTTCATAATAATTCCTATAGCCCGCCATGTTCTAAATCGGTTGGTACACACCACGTGTCGCGACTGCATAAGATTTAGACCAGGAGTCTGACTTTCAATACACTGATAAATGTTTTTTCTTATAGACATGCTCTTTGACGATTTTTTTATCTATTGGTGTGCATGGACTTTTTTCGGCTACCTATATAGTGATTGCTTTTTTTAAAATGGATACCTCCATTACCCCCCTATGCCCTAGATGCCCTAGATGATTTTCAACCAAGTACAGTTTGATGCTCAAACATGCATAATCATAGTTTCAATACATTATTTTCATGCCTACATTTTATATAAATGTTGCTTAACTTACTATAGTCTACGCACAGTTCAAACGATGCCTTAAATTTCCAAGATAATAACAAGCTCATATTATATCGCCCCAAGTTCTGTTGCTGTTCATGCATATACAAAAGACATAAGCCCTATTATCTCATTAGTGGTACATTAAGCAATTATATTTGTTCCACGCTCCCAGTCCAAAATGGCCGTCTTCTCTTAGCACCATTAATCTGGCTATATGTGTAATATTTCTCGGTAACTGATGTTTTATTCACCTCACATAACATATAAATTGTTTTCTTTGCTTTCATCCTGTCTACTTAAAGATATATTAGTGGTCAACACGATAATCTTGTGTGTTTAATCTGTTTAGACATTGTTAATAATGAGTTATGATGTTGTGTTATTGTATTGGGATTGGATCTTCACGCTCCATCTAGTTTAGTATAAACACTTTAATTCATGAGTCTACTCCTGGGTTTATTTTGGTGCAGGATGGATGGCAGTGGTTCTTTACTTTAGCAGCAGTGTTTGTGTTAAGTGTTAAAACATGCACGAAGATGATAAGAAAGGAATCTGATAAAGGGGGAAAATTTATTATAGATGCTGACTTTCGTTGTCGTCTGAAGAGCCCGTGGCTAAGTAATAACAGTCAGGCAAAGCTACGCTTGCCGGGGTTGTCCGTGGATGAGTGACCAGCTTTACATACCGAGACTCCTCCGTGCCTCGGAAAGCACGTTAAGCCGTTGGTCCTGGCTGTCATTCGTAGATCTTTGACAGTCGTAACGGGTCGTCAGAAGCCCGAAAGTCTGACAATCAGTCTTACCAAGGGGTATCGTAATACCCAGTTACTGGGTAGTGGAGGTCAGATAGGCAGTCGCTTCATGTAAAATACTGGTATTCAGCTGCATCCGGTTAGACTGAAAGCCAATACCAACATAGTTGGGAAAAAGCTAGGCAGATTGATTGATGCCGACTTTCGTTTCATGAATCACTAGCAACATATTTTTGTCAGAGCTAGCAGTGACGAGGAGCCGAATATCTTTACTCTTATTGAACATAGTTATACACTCCTCTAAATCGATCATGCACACGAACGAGGTACTCTTTTTTCAACGAGGCGGATGGATTGAGATGAGAACGATACATTGCGAGAAGTATCCGTTACGCGACAGTCGGCTTGTCATCTTTGATTATGGACAGCATAATATACTTATATATTTCATCTGTCAGAATAGTAAAGACTAGACGCTGTCAAATCGAGCGACAGATGGACTAGGTTAAATGCTCTAATGCTACGGCCACATTGTACGATAACGCGAACTACACTTCGCGCGCTCTCTTTCGCACACCGCTCGACGTCTCGCTGTACAACAGAGAGCGCGCAAAATATAGTTCGCGTTATCGCGACAGTGTAGCCATAGCATAAGACTACGGGCGAATGCCGACGCTAGACACGTAAAAGAGTTCGAATTGCCCATCCGCCCGTTCAAATTATATCGTCTGGTGCTAAAATGCTCAATTAATTCACATATGCATTAATGTCTGTTCTCCTTTTGAACTCATATCGCTCAAGCATTATTAATTTGAACAAATGTATTTTTAAATTGAGTATTAAAATGCCTCGGTACATTCGTAGATTAATCAAGCGTGTATTAGCCAGTGGAATGGATATTTTTGAATTGCAAAGAGTTCTTTAAGCATTTAGTGATGGGCTTTGAAGTCTCAATCATTTTGATAATAAGGAATGTGTGTTCTCTCCTACAACATCGGCAGGGTATAATCGAAATAATGGGGGGGGGGGGGGTGTTCACTATATTTATGTTCGCATAACTCGTCAAAATGTAGGGAACACCTGATTTATTTCGCGATTTCAGGTTTGGTCCCATAGTAAAAGTTGTTCATAATGATGAGTGACATTGACCCCTTAAAAGGTTGTGCGTTAAATCCGGGACATGTTATATAACACTTCAATAAAAATAAGTATTTTTCTCTAAAAAGTCCACACCTACAGGCAGTTCACACGTTTTGAAGGAATATTCCATCAGAAATCCGCATAGAAATGGTTTCTGATACACCTACACCATATCATTGTATCGCATCGAGGTGCTAACGCGACCTCATTAGTATTGAACTGAGATAAAATCTCAGAACTTTAACCACAGGACAGTATAATCAGAAGGTCAAACAAGGTCTTGAAGAGATGCTTTATTAGCTAAGGATCTAAGGGGTTATACACAGATTTGGCAGTATTTGTTGGACAACAAAACTGACTCGAAACAATTACTACACATATTCAGCTTTCACACGCCTCGTGCTGATCGGCAAACTCCGTTTGGCATCTACCTTACCTTAATCTTGTTCGGGTCGGCTCGGCACAGTTCGAGTTAAGCAAAGCGGCTCTCGAACATAATTTATATCTACATGTAGGGTTATTTTTAAGTGGCTAGCTAAACTCCGCAGACGCAATGTGTATCGATAAAATAAAAAGATTTTATGTTTTTCTTGGGAAGTCAACGACCACTGTCACGAGTTCCTACTTAAAGTAAGAGTTGAGAAAAATATTATGTTAAGATATCGATACCCGTCACGTCTGTGAAGTTTACACAAAAAAAGCTGATATTTTAAGTGACATAAAAAAAAACGTCAAATATTTTTTTTATCATGTTTTGCCGCCCGGCTGTGTCGAATCATGCCGGTCCAAATAGTATGTATGTGTAGCACCTCTAACTTTAAAACGACAGTTTCAAGGTAGGTCTACAAAACTTATCAATTTCATATTTGAGTGACGGGCACTATGTAATAGCACGTTTTAGGTGGACGTTCTTTACGAGGTATTCTAGTAACTGTTATGAGTCGGTTCTGTTTTATCACTTAAACATTATGAGTTGACATCATGTCTCAAATTCGGAGCCACCATCGAGTACGGCCAAGAAACTGGGCATCCTAAATAGGGTGAAGCGATACTTTACGCCCGGACAGCTTTTAACTCTCTACAAAGCGCAAGTCCGATCCTGCATGGAGTATTGCAGCGACCTTTGGGATGGCTCAGCTAAATACCAACTTGCCGAGCTTGACTTGGTGGAACGCAGAGCTAAGAGGCTCATTGGCGATGTAAGACTGGTGGATGCCAAGCTTCACAGCTTGGCTCATCGCCGCAAGGTTGCCTGCTTGTCGGTCTTCTACAGATTATACTTCGGTGAGTGTGCTCAAGACCTCCACGACCTCATTCCGCCGGCTCCCTTCTATCAGTGGACATCTAGACGCACTGCAGGTTACCATCCTTACCTAGTTGCTATTCCACCAATTCGCACTAAGCGTATCCGAATGTCTTTTGTGATGCGCACAGCAAAGGAGTGGAACTTTCTTCCTGCGTCTGTGTTTCCGAACGCATACAACCCCGATCTCTTCAAAGTGAGAGTGAACAGGCTTCTTCTGGGTAAGCTCGCTCCACCGTCGACTTTGTCTCTGTCATCTCTGACCTAGACTAGATTCTAGAGCAAACCTATCTCAAATAAAAAATAAATAAAAAAAAAACGTTCCGCCTCGTACAGTATGTTTATCTCACGAAGCGACGCGCAGTTTCTTTGTGGTAACCAAGTGAACAAACACGCTGTGAATGTGTGCGCGAAGATGAGTAGCGTCAGCATATTATAACACACACACACGCACATACACACACACACACACACTTCCGACTTTGCCATTGTCTCGGCCGGTACCGAGAGCTCCTACGCTTACACACACATTCACAGCGTGTTTGTACTAAAAAAATACTATAACTGGTTTGTCACGGTTATATTAAAAAGGTGTATTCTTGAGATACAGAAGGACAATACATTGCTCAAGAATCGAAAACACCAAAACGATTTAACCAATTGTGGAATATCTGACCGATCCCGTTGTCCAAAATGGCTACTAGAGCATCGTTTGACGTTTTGGTCTGTTTCCGGAGTAATGTTTTTCAATTTGAACCTTCTGTTAATAGTCTTTCATGCCAATAGGGAAACGTGGGCAGCTTTTATGACAGGCACTTAGAAAGTGTTGTACTGATAGAGAAGAAAGGAATCAAATCCTGTTTGCTTTTGCAAAAAAACTTTTTTTTTTAATATAAGGTTTGTTTGGGCCTTTGCTAATTGCTTTAACCTTTAAAATAATATATAAAAGTTACGTATCTGCTCCAATGTATTTAGGAAGGGAGTCTAGAAGAAACAATCCGTGTGGGTATATAACATAATTCAGGACCGAATTTTCATTTGTTGGAGGACTTCCTTTGTTAATATGACGACATTACCTTGGAAGGTATACTACACTTCGCGGGACGCAAACGAGACACAATAGAAGTTTTATTGTTATGGCCGTATAGTGTCCTTCAAAGCGTTAAGGTTTAAAGATAACATCACGCCTGTAATCCCCGAAGGATTAAGCAGAGGTGTACCTATAGTAAACTCACATTTCGCCAGTTATGTTTATGTACCATGTAACAGAAGCGAGCCTAGTAACATCAACCGGGCGCAAATCGAGACTCTGGGATACTACTGAAAAATTTCTGTAGGAAAAACCGAATCACACTTTGCCCGACCTGGGAATCGAACCCAGGACCTCATGCTCAGCAGTAGCGCTTACTGCCACTAGACCAACGAGGCAGATTACCCTTAGAAGAAACATGTACGGTGCAACCGCACATTCCGCAATTCAACAGTTCGCCACACATTAATTTCAACTCATAATAATTTTAGTTCAGTTCGCGTTGGGCTATCAAGTCAGACAGGCGTTCACGCTACAGCCAACAAGGGCTGCGTCACTCACTTCATTTCAACACCATAAGTACCTTTGGGACAATACAGTAGTGTTTTCGTACTTACCTTCTTTTATTCCATTCATCCCTCATCTAAAAGTAATGTATGGTCTAGCAAGGGATCATACAAAACAAGAAGAATATTAATCTGCAGTAAAAGATTTCACGGACTATTTTATAAGCTATCAAAAGATAATTCCCAAAAGATTATAATCAAAGACATTGACGAAAATGCAGCGGATCCCTCTTCAATTATACTTGGAATAAATTATGCGACGACGCGCGAATCGAAATGAAAACCATTGGAATAATCGTTGCTCCAATAAGGGAATCCAATTTCTATTCTGTGGAATTAATAAGAACGTGATCCGGGCGCAGGTGCTTCGAATACAGGGTGGGTCGTAATTTTTATATCGAGTAGTAAATTGGGGTTATGGATTTCAGGGATCGATTATCGAATAGTGTTTTTTGTGAGATAAAAATGAAAAGGTTGAACGTTCTTATCTTCTTTTTGTAAATTGATTCAGAATTCGATAAAACGATATGTTAATATTTTTATATGTATTGATTGATCTGATCATTTTTTTTTATAATATTTTGAATTAATAACATTACATTGAATATTTCAAGAGATAGATAACAACAGCTTGCAATGTAAGTGCTAAGTACAATTTAACACGTGTAAGATAAAAAGCAGTGGTGGCTTAGTGGTAATGGCCCCGACATACGAGTTGGAGGTCGTGGGTTCGAACCCAGGCGCTTTACTATGTGTACATATATTAATTTTATCACCACTGCTCTCTACGGTGAAGGAAAACATCGTGAGGAAACCGGCATGTCCTAGAACCAAAAATTTGAAGACACATGACATCAACCAACCCGCACTGGGCCCGCGTGGTGGATTATGGCCCACGTCCTCTCACCGAGAAGTGGCCTGTATCCCAGCAGTGGGAACATTATAGGCTGATTACGTAAGATAAAACTTACACTTCCTAAAATAGAAGTGCTAATACGAGTATGTGAATTTGGTCGTGAACTTAAATTACAATGTCAATTTAAACATAACATAACATCACGCCTCTATTCCCCGAAGGGTCAGGCAGAGCTGTACCTATAGTACACCCACATTTCGCCAGTTATGTTTAAGTCCCATGTAATAGGCGGCGAGCCTATGGCCATCAACCGGGCACAAATCCAGACTCCGAGCTGCCACTGAGAAATTCCAGATGGGAAAAACCCAATAACACTTTGCCCAACCTGGGAATCGAACCCAGGACCTCATGCTCAGCAGTAGAGCTTGCGACCACTAGACAAACGAGGCAGTCAAATAAAAAAAACAGTACCAGTAATAGTAGTGTCAATTTTAAAAACATTAACTATACCAATGTTAAAAATATTTTGTTATTCTCGGTGAAATTATAGGCTGATTAGACGAAACATAAGAAAAATCCTCGCTGATCCAAGAGGCTTAAACTATTTTCTATGCTGCCGGCCTGTTAGCCATCCAATGACATATCAAAAGATACCGAACAAAAAGTACTTCCGAAAATCAATGAAAAACGTAAAATAAAACAACAGAAATGTTACACCCTATAACTTTACAACGAAAACTGGAGATAGTATTTGATTTCCAAATGGAATTGGGATGGATCGAGTCGCGATCACTCCACAGACAGACCTGCGATCGGGACAGATGTCTGTGCTAGTATTGTTATTATACCTAAAAATATTATTTTAAATTATTTCAATAAGACATCTAAAGTGGGTAGTGCTTTTGCAGCCAGAAATCATCTAGACCTTAATTAAACCTTAATTCGTCCGTTCGTTTCGTTCTTAATTCCTTTCTGTTTCCTCCCTTTCTTTCCTTACCGTTATTCTTTCTTTATTTCTTTAATTCTTTTTATCAATTATTTCATTTTCGATTCCCAGGTCGGGTAAAGTGTTCTTGACATTTTCTACTAGGAATTTCTTAGCAGCCCGGAGTCCAGATTTGTGGCCGGCAAAAGGCTCGCCCCCATTAAATGGGACTTAAACACTTAACTTTTGGCGAAATGTGAGTGAATTATAAGGTAGGTAGGTACAGAGTTCTGTTATGTTGAAAATATTTGAATTTGAAGCTTAATTTTAGAACTTTAAATCTCTCCACGGATAAAATTTATCATTATTATTATATTGTTAATTTACTTGCTTTAATAATCGTTGTCTTAATGCATGTATTCTCCGGAAGTCCGCTTGTTATTATGTAAAAGTTTCATATAGTAATAGGGGACAAACACATTGTCACTAACCGGGCACAAATTAATCCAAACTCCGGGCTACTAATGAGAATAATCTCAACATCACTTTGACCGTTTGTTTCTAAGCGGGACCACACGAGCGCATTCGGGAAAGTATTGATAAAAAAACGTTTATACTTGGGACTAACTAAACTTGTTTCTAGTCAGCCTCATGTCCTTTATATTATCTAGATCCCTATAAAACCCTAAATCTAAGACCCTGATCCAACGCCATGTCCTCAAACTATCTGTATGTTAATTTTCTTTGTACGCGCATCGCATAAGCGGAGTCAACTTTATCTCGAATAACTCTTTAAGATCACAAGACTTTTCATTATAATTCTAAGAAAGAAACGACTTATGAGATTAGATACTTACCTATATCAAACATTGGAAAATGTTTGCCTATTTTCGGGATGTGATTTTTTTGTATTTAAGGTTTTACCTAGATTTTTTCATTTATTGAAGGAAAGGAGTTGTTACAAACGTAGAAATATCCCATCCAATGTATTATAATAACATGGTGAAGATTTAATATCATCATCTGCCTAGCCTTTTCCCAACTATATTGGGGCCGGCTTCCAGTCTAACCGGATGCAGCTGAATCCAGTATTTTACATGGAGCGACTGCCTATCTGACCTCCACAACCCAGTTACTGGGTAATACGATACCCCTTTGTAAGACTGTTTGTCAGACATTCGGGCTTCTGACGACCTGTAACGACTGTCAAAGATATACGAATGACAGCCGGGACCAACGGCTTAACGTGCTTTCCGAGGCACGAAGGGGTTTTGATATGTAAAGATGGTCACCCACCCACGGGCCAACCACGGCAAGCGTAGCTTAACCTGCTCGATCGACCCGTGCGGCTGTTATTTCTTAGCCACAAGCCCCATATTAACGAATAATAAAAACGATGCACTTAACTTGACATAAGATTTAAAGGTATTTTCGGAATTTGATTTTATTGCATTTAAGGTAGGGCAAAACTTGGGTAATCGGTGATAGTTTTGTTTTTTACTTGTAAAATTCGATTCATTGATCAGACTATTTTTTAAATTTACTGTGATATAGTAGACAAAATAAGTTTTGCTAACTTATATCTAAAAATGTGGCAAATACTATAATGATTGAAAAATGTACATTTATCAAGTCAGTAGTAACTTGGTAATAAAACACAATTATCTATCACCGAATAGCTGTATATCACGAATTAGCCAAGTTTTGCCCTATTATCTAGGGAAATGTGGTATTCCGCTTCACAGAATCCACATCCTTTAGTTTATTTATATATTTTGCAGTAAAAGGGCTGGTTGTGTTCAATAATTCTTGTTACCTGTACCTATGTATGTTTTTAGATATAAAATCACAGAACATTCGTATATCTAATACTTACTCTACAAAACATACTTTCTAATTTTCTACTGAAGGAGAGGAGCAGTTACAAAGGTAGAGATATCCCATCCAATGGAACATGGTGAAGATTGAAACACTAACATAATTTGTGTTATCATGTGTAATAATTATTCGTTTCATGGTTATGATGCAATATAATAACAACGAATCACATAAGTTGGCATAAGATTTAAAGTATAGCTCTACATGGTTATTGGCGTGCGGCCATCTTGCTTTTCAAGTGACATTTCACAAAACAATTGCAAAAATGCTCACTAACAGCGCCCCCCTGTAAACTGCATTCGAGCGCCAGAATATCCTTGTACCAGTGTACTCATTCGTAATGACTTTTTGTGGCATCATCCCCTATAGTACGCCATTACACTATCTCAGTACGCCTAGCATTTAATCATTAAGCAAGGTCACAGTCAAAGTCAAAGCCAAATCATTTATTTCAATTAGACTATGAATAGGCACTTTTGTAAGTCGACATAATGAAGTACCGAAGCTTAACGATTTGGATATTACATACAAGTTATTAAAGTTTAAAAAAGAAAAAAGTTATAGTAAGTCACAATATTTTTTTTCTTGTTGATTTCTATGGTTACTCCTTAATTATTGTTTTATTGTATTTTTGTTTATTACTATTTTGTACCCTTACTTCCTTACTAATAAACGTATTATATCAGAGGGGCAGTTCCCGTAGTTTTAAGAACGTTCACAGTCTGATCTCAGTCTCAATATGTCAAAAATACCTATAATTTCCCTACATTTTTGACAAGTTTTGACATTTGATTGTCGCTGAGCTGAGATTACGACTAGATTTTGAACGTTTTTAGTTACGAGAATTGAGCTTCAGGTGAATAGTTACACACCAATTTCTCTCTTTCAGTCGTCAGTAATTTGACTTTCGAAAGAAGAAGATAAAGCGTTGTGAAACTATATAAACGCTGTACAACGTTTATTAGTAAGGAGGTTAATGTTTTGGTTTTCATTTTGTTTTCCTTTCTATGGTTTTCGTCTCAAACTTTACTTTTATTTTAGAAAAACAATATACAATTTAACATGAATATACAAGATGTATCATAAATAACGCATAACCTCTTAAGGGATCATTGTACTCATCATTATGGACAACTTTTACCATGGGGCCAAACCTGAAATACCGAAAAAAAATCAGCTGTTCCCTACATTTTAACGAGTTATGCGAACATACGCAGGTTGTGCGTTAATTATGTTACACCTTGTATAATATATATTAGTGTACAAGCGACTCTGAGTCTTTATTGTGATTCAGTTTCATGCTGGTATATAAAGAAAAGAACAAAAGGGGAGCTCATTGAGCATCAAAAAATTGGTCCGCATCGCTGTCAGTGGGAAAAGTGTCCAAAAAGCTGGCAGCATTGCCACGTTGGGTGACAATGCTGATTCTTTAACCTAAAAACAGGCCAGCCCTCTGGTCACGTGAAGAGTCGATCAATCGCTTGACGATGTTCCGAAATACTCGATGAGCACTCGGACCCCACGGCCCTAGTGTTTCAACCCCAAATGATCAAACATATAGCTCCCAATGAAGTTGTTACGTTTGCGCCTTTAGAGTTTCCTGCACCTGCAACAGGCGCCCCAGCACAGCCCGCCGTCCTTTTTAGTGTAGTTTGATTTATTTTAATGTTGTCGTCATTGTCAAGCTTGTTGTACCTACCTAGATAATAAGTGAATGACGTGGTCGTCTATAATTAGAAACGCACACTTGTATTTGTCCCTTTTTATTATTTATATATTAATAATTAGAAAAAGAATGGAATTACCCAAACTAAAATGTATCACACATAGTTTCAAATATAGAAGAATGGTCAGAAGAAACTTCATGGGTCTAGTCACCATAATAATTGTGTCCTTAACGACAAGTTTTGCATCAATTCAGCGTGTTTAGAATCAAGTAAATATCTTGTCAAAATGGTAATAGCTAGCTGGATAAAATTCGTGACTATGTAAGTTTTTTAAAAGATAAAATAAGATAGCCATCTTTGCTTACCCGTAAGGAAATGTCACAGAGTCGTAACCAGGTTACAGTCAACACATAAAATACTCGACAATGTCATAGAGTTGCCCACTGAGGCTCTATTCTCTATGCTCTATTGTTGGTCTAGCAAGCGCTATGATTGTAGGGTTGAAAACAAAATGAAGTGTGGCTGAAATACTATTCGACAGTTAAAACTGGAGGCAATTGTTTTCTTCAGCCAGTGTTTTTAAATTGACGCACACTTTATATCGAGCCTCTTCAGGAAAAACGTCGTAAGCGCCAAAAATCACAAAACAATTTTTTCTTCGTAACCTCTTAATTACACAGTTTTACATCTTGTCGCGATTACTCTTAAATTTTATTTTAAATTTACACGACTTTATTGTTGTAAGAAATTATCATCGTAAATGAAAACATCGTTAATTAGGAAAGAAAAAACCCTTTCTTCTTTTCTTCGTTCTTCCTGAAAAGGGTCGATATAACAAACCATGCAGATGTGTGTGAAAACTGCTTCTAAATTCATTAGAGTTTTTCGACTATTTGAATCGATATTCATCATCATCTGCCTAGCCTTTTCCCAACTGTGTTAGGGTCGGCTTCCAGTCAAACCGGATACAGCTGAATACCAGTATTTTACATGGAGCGACTGCCTATCTGACCTCCAAAACCCAGTTACTGGGTAATACGATACCCCTTGGTAAGACTGGTTGTCAGACTTTCGGGCTTTTGACGACCCGTAACGACTGTTAAAGATACACGAATGACAGCCGGGGCCAACGGCTTAACATGCGTTCCGAGGCACGGAGAGGTCTTGATATGTAAAGATGGTCACCCATACACGGACCAACCTCGGCAAGCGTAGCTTAACCTGATCGACCGACCCGTGCGGCCGTTGTTTCTTAGCCACAAGCCCCTCCCAATTTGAATCGATTTTATGTATGACATGCAATATTGCCACCTGAAGCTATATTACACCAACCCGTTGAGTTCCAATAAAAATTCAGTTGTGTCTCATATTCATATACTTGACGGATGTCCTTTCTATTAAAAATAATGTGATTGAAAATATTGAAATAGAAGCAAACATTTACTAACTTAGGTATAAAATCTGTGCCTCAGCTGCTTAAATTAATCTAAAGGTAGAGTGAGGATCTTCGCACGACGGCTGGAAACAGTTCAGCTAGATGAGTGAGGCCGAAGGTCAATTCAAATGGCGTACGATTGAAGAGGTTTGAAAGGAACACTTTAAAGTAATTTCTTACGTCACTTGACGTGCCAACCCTTACCACAACAGCCTTCCATTATTTAGCCACGTTTGTGAAGTAAAGCGGGCGGACGAGGGTTACGGTTAGTCTTTATGGCGCACGGTCTACCACGGTCCAGCCACGGCTTTCATTGTCGGCCCATTCGAAGCCGCGATAAACTTTATTGGACGTTATGACCATACGTTCTTGGAAGGTTTCTGGTTACCTGCGAAAGAAAGGTTTTTTTTCTTTTCTTTGCAATTTTAAGGAAATACGGTTTGCCTTGTTGGTGGGTCGGTTGTTAAGGAAAGTGTTGAGGTTTTTGATGTATGGTAATGAAAAAATAAAAGGTAATTGTAACATAAAGGAAATATTGTTTATGGTATTATGTTTTATCAGCCAGCAAAAGAGTTGCAATAATAGAACCTAAGAGATAATTGATGCAATAATATTTGTTTTTGTATTAAATATTACAGAAACACGTATAAAAAACACACCTCCACCACCAGTAAGTACACCTCTGCCCAACCCTTCGGAGAAAGAAGGCGTGATGTTATGTATGTTAAGTATAAAAAAATAATAAACGATGTAATCATTTTCTGATGTATTTACATATAGTTATAACTTTGACATGACTAAAGATTGTAAATTCCTTTTGCAATTCTAACTAAAAATAGAATTCCATTAGATATTGTTTATTGACGCCAGCGTAGATGACTTCTACGCAATTATGCATAAAAAAGTTGCATCGGTGGTGCGACTAATACGGGGAGCCCGAATATCTTCCTAAGTGTGATTGGCGAGAGAACCGATACTGTTCTGCTTAGTAGGTTCACTGATCTCCATGTGTTGCGAGACCGATGAGCCTACTGTGCAGGGGTAGACGGTGTGTCTAGTTTCTTATTTTTACTTTTAATTACTAACATTAGTTATAAGCAAAATTCTTGTTACTTACAACCTTGCCTTGCCTATGGACTTTTTTATCTGAAATAAATGATATTTATTTTTATTATTTATTAGCGGCATCAAAATTCATCTTTTTTTTTTTTCTTTTTTTTTTTTTTTTGTGGATAGGAAATCATCAAATGACTTCTCCCGCTCTGGGCGGAGCGGGAGGGCGTGTCAGACTTTTACTGACTAAAACCCACCCGTGTTCCTTCTGTTGCCTGTGCCAGGGCCACGATAATTCTTTCGAACATCCCGAAATCAAAATTCATCTTAATAATGCAATGAATAGGCAACATGTCAAATTCCATTCCATACCAAACTATTAATGTGTATTATACATGTTGTATTATAAATTGAAGTCGCTTTTCCTGTCTCTCTGTGTGAGCGCGTTGTTCTTTGGATGCGGTTTCGATTTCGAGAATTTATTCCGGAAGATTTATGTCTCGAAAAATCAATCCGCTTTGCCTTTTCCCAACTATGTTGGGGGCAGCTTCCAGTCTAACCGGATGCCGGTAAATATCAGCATTTTACATGGAGCGACTGCCTATCTGACTTCCACAGCCTAGTTGCTGAGTAGTACGATAACCCTTAGTAAGACTGGTTGTATCTGACAACCAGTCTTTTGGGCTTCTGACTACCCGTAACTATTCTCAAAGATCTACGAATGACGTGCTTTCCGAGGCATGGGGGGGTCTCGATATGTAATGGATAGTCACCAATCCAGGAACCGACCGTGGCAATCGTAGCTTAACCTTCGACCCGTGCGGCTGCTATTACTTAGCCACGAGCCCCCCAAGGTTTGTTTGTATAAGACATTAATATTTAACTTGGATATAGTAAAGAAATCTTCATGGCTTGTCAAGTCGTAAAAACCGAGCAAAGCAGGGGCGGGTCGCTAGTCATCCATAATTCGAAATTCCAATTACAGAACGTTAATAACTCCTCGCACCAACATATATACAAGCAAATATTATGGAGAAAAGCATGGAAACACAATTAATTTTTCCAAAAGGATTTATTATTTACATGCATTTTACAATTTTCAGTCAACAAAGGCTCGCCAGCGAGGGGGAGTGCGGAAGTGACGTCGGTGGGATCGGAAGTCGACGCTCCCGCTTGGCTGAAAACCTAGTAGGACGCTGGAACCATTTTCACAGTTTTGAAATGTTATATTTTTTGCATCCATTTTGTTATATTTTTGAACGGAAAGAAGTCTGCAGTTAATTGTAAAAAATGGGGTTTACGAAAAGAGGATCTATCGTGGTGAGTATTGAGATAAAAAAGTAAGGAATTATATTTATCTATTTGTGTACGTAACTGTTATCAAAAATTGCCATGAGTCGTGATCTTTACTTGCCTTTTATGAATGTGTATGGTTTTATGTGTGTTACAGTGTATACCAAGGAACATTACATATTTATCAACAAAGCTTTCAAGACTGTTCAATATGACACAATTTCAAATAACACATTACACATTAGAATATATTGTTTAACAATTCTGAAAATTCATATAAACGCTCAGTATAATGAAATTCTAGTTATAAAGACTAACTTTTACATTTAGTCCTTGAAGTAAAATATGCGTTGAAGTAAAAAATATCAAAGTAATTACCAAACAGACTTGTCAGTTCCACTACAAACTTTGTAATTGTATAACAAATGACTTTTCAGTGTTGCCGACACAATAAATAGAACATAAATTCTGAAACTCTTTTTTTATGAAAAGTATAAATAGGATTTATGCAATAACAACACTGGTTAATGTGATTTCATGATTTTTTAGTAAATTTGACGGCTCGTCTAAAGGTTTTACGACGCCAAACTTACAGAATTGATTTTAGAACGATTTTGATAGCTGTCAACTTGACGTAACCCCGAGTACTGAAGAGGCAGCCTCCTGTCAAAAAGGAAGGATCAAAATCATTGAGATTGATATCGATCAGACAGAAGGTCAACTGGCATTGATTTATTGAGATTGTGATATTTTTGATCATTGTGACTACCCTTGCTTGCTTGCTGATAGATTTGCGCTCGCGCCGCACGTACTCGGTGGAGCGTCGTTTACATTATTGTTCAGTCTATAATAAGATCTGAGACTTGTGATTGTTTAGAATATTATTAACTTTCATTTACCTACTTACATCTCCTCGCCCGCATATCCACGCACAAGACCTCTTTTGATAAAGACGATGGCCTTTAAGTTTTTATTGTGTTCATTTATTTTTTATTTACTCCTATATCATTGTTTGTTTGAACGGATAATATAATTTATAAACAACAAGCCGTGTGCCGATAGGATTGCCCATCGGGCAAATAACGTACTTCCATAAACTTTAATTCCTATTTAATCCCTTTAAGGGACGAATTTTCAAAAATCCTTCCTTAGTGCTCATTTTTGCTATTTGCGGAACTCTGGTGCAAAAGTTTATGATTTTAGACCAAGTGGTTTAGACTATGCGTTAACCGTCAGTAAATGAATGAATTTAAGATTTGTATTTTATGCGTATACATATGTAATTATTTGAGCCTCATAGACAAATCAATGGCAGTAGGTGGATCTGAACTTTTTTCTACAAACTTATCAAAAATCATGCCTCTCGAAAACTATGTACTATCAAGGAAACTTACATCTGACCAATTTGAAAATAAAATCCCGTGCACAAGATGACCACATCAATCTGTTAACAAGCTTCACTATAGCGAACGAGCGCTGCAAGCAAGAATAGTCCTTACGGTGTATAGATGTATTGAGTATTGATGTTCGTTTGTCCCATGGTACCTACCTAACTAAAATTTAGGATCTTGATTATTAAAGGCAAGGCTGAAAATCGATCTTACCTTACCATATCGTTACCCGTTAGTATTCATTGCGAAGGCCAGTTTCCTTCAAGGATCCGGTTTTAATCTACTCGAAAACAGTTCACGAATAAAAAGAACCAGAAAAAGAAAAAGGATTTTTGTTCAATGAATTCCCTTGAATTGTAAAAGGCGAAAACCTTCCTGATTCTTACAAAAAACTTTGAAAAACAGTCTTATTAATAAAGAACTAACACCAAAACCTCATTTTCAGTAAACAATAGACCGCAGAAATAAAAGAACGCAATCCTTGTTCGATGTCAGAAAAAATGTTAATTTCTTTCGGATTGGCGATTTACAAATAAAAAACTTTTCGGTCGGGCCTGAAAGTTGGGACAACTTGTGACGTAGTACTTTGCAGCATAATTATTTGGGACGAAAGTCTCTCGAATGAATCGTGAGTGATTCCATTATGGCGTTACATTGGTTTTCTCGAATTATTACTGGATTTAAATACCTAATGAATGAAGTTTGCGTTCTGTTTATCAGGTTTTGTGTTGTTTTTTTTTTTTAAGTAAAAGATGGTGTGATAATGTTGTAGGCTGTTTTATTTTTAAATTAATAGTTATCAAGTTATGGGTAAGATAAACACTGTGGATCCTCTCTGTTGCAGTGGTGACGTTTGGATACCTCAAAGAATATTCTCCACCCCTGGTTTTACTTACAGGTAATCTGTTCATCACAAAAACTATGATCTACCATCCGTCAGCCTTTACAGTTACAGCCTTTACGTTTTACCTTTGCAGTTGAGGTCAAAGAAGGCTAATACCATTACCAGCTGTCTACAAGGACAGAACAGTGCTACCTCTCAAATGTCGTATGGACCCCACAGGTCCATAAGCAAAATACTCTCGAAACTACAATAAATATAATCGTGAAAACAGTTGAGCGCTCACATGCAAACGGCTTCTTGTAGGTGCACATTTAACGAGTTAAAAAGTCAACAAGTAATTGCTGCTCGTTATTTAAGGAAACATTTTGCAAAAAAAAAATACGGAAATGGATAAATTTAAAATTTAGATTTGGTATAGACCCTAAACTTATCTATATCTCGTAAAATTAAGGTCACATTCAGTTCCTTCTTTGTGTCCCTAAGTATCTTAGCCAAAGCCTATTTTTATTCTCGTTTGCAAGCAAAAGGATAATGCCGTCCCTCGTTGAAAATGGACGTCCTAGATATAAATCATTTGAATAATTTTAGATCAGTATCAAATTTAAAGGCATTTTAAATGTTAAAGTTGTTGCTACTTCCGTATAAGATCTATTTTCACCATGTTAGTTAGTTTAATTTCAGTTAAAATGTTAACGGGACATTAAGAGTAGCGAGTGTTTCACCGTGCGCTAATCTTCTTGATCAGCCGTTAATTTTAATTGCTGTCCTAGAGGTCCGTTAACTTACTAACCGACATTTAGTAGGTTGTCAAAATCATCGAAATGAAAAACGCGAGTCTATACGATACGGCTAGATAAAATAATGCATTGTCAGTGAACATTGACATGTGACATTGCGACTTTTTATTTTGGTTGCTTTGATAAACGCCAGGTTTCTGTGGTGTTATTTTTTTCTGACGAAACTTAAATACCATTAACATCGATGTTTATATTAATGGCTGATTTACTAATGTCCGATTATGAACAATTTGGTGAAATTAGCTTTGAATATTCAAAATTGTATCATCGGTTAGTTGTCTTATGATGGTAACAAAAGTATGAGACAATATTGGCCACACAAACATTATTGAATAGCCTTCGTCGTTCTAGTCGTTCTCGAATCTCGGTGACAAATCATCTACATCTACCTTACTTGTATGTCGTGTAAGACGGGTTAATAAATAAGTTTAGAAGAAAATATGTGGAGGAGTACATTATGTGACTGAATAAAAATATAGAAAACACTCAACCCTCCCTCAACCCTAACACAAAAAGAAAATAACAACACAACTCAACGTCAGTACACAAGCTCGCTACATTCAGCTTCATCATTGAAATAATTCAGTAACTTCTGATGGCCTCTCATTAGCCGCTGTCATTTATCATTTCTGCGCCCCGTCACTGCGTCGGGGTAAACTTTGAGAATCACAAAGACATTTGACATGTATTCTGAGTGGAAAATTCTATGTATCCGCTGTGTCAGCCCGCTGAAAACGCCCGCGGAGCCCGCGCTAAATTGGAAGAAGTTTGAGTAACGTTGAATTGTTCAATTTGATGCGTAATAAGTTATGCGACGCGATGGTAATTTTATTTTGTGAAAGTTTTCGTTTGTATAGGGCTTATTTAAAGTGGGTTATTTGACTCATGTGAGTTATTTCCTATTAATTTCGTCTGCTAGAAAGGGGCGGATGTGCTGGGGCAATGTGTATTCACCGAAAGCCTAGAGCGTAATTTTGAGCAATATTTGATGTTTGTTTATTGTAGTACAAAACTTAATAGTTTACGATTTGCTCTTTTACATACATACATAAACTCACGCCTTCTTTCCATGAAGGTAGGCAGAAACTAAAGAACGCCACCTGCTACGATCCTGTTGCTCTTTTAAAAGAATAGTTTTTTATTGACAGTTCCTGTTCGAATCATTTACCACACTGTGTGCATACTCGTATGCACGCAGTGCACATATATACATATATACTCATATGTATATATGTGTGTGTGTTAGAAACGATCATTTTAAATATGTATGACCAAGTAGGTAGCTACTTATTATCGAAATAAACCCATAAGAAGCAATAACTCTTTAAATTTATCTACGTCCTTACAAACAAAACTAAACCGTATCAATAAGGGATATGGTCCTTCGAGCCGGATAAATATATCTACCTGAGTGGTCTAGTGATCAGTGCGAATACAAATCGCCGCATTCCTTAGATAAGGAACTAGTTTGCTATGAGTGATTTGTGCATATAATAAGAAAAAGTAATTATTAACGTGTATGTTACGAAGTATTATGATTGGATTATCTCTTCAAATAAGTGACCTACATTGCATCTTTTGGAATAATGACTACAACAGTGCAATATCTTCTTTGCATTTTTTTTTTAAATAGACCCAAATATTGTGGACGAAATATTGTGCATGTCATCACAACAAATTTTTTATTTGCCATCGATACTCTATGAAGAAGATCCTAATAAAACTAAAGAACTATGAAACATCAATTGGTTAGTATTGACCGAATCAAATACAATGTATAATTGAATTAATGCAAATAATTTATTAACAGATTATTAACACAAATATATATATGTAATATACTAACCAAACTAAAATATGGCGTCGAAAAATTCCTCCGCATCGCTGTCGACTGGCAATGTACCCAAGAGACTGGCGGCATTGTCACGTTGTATGGCAATGTTTAGCCTCTGGCCAAGGTGAAAACCAGCCCTTGGATCACGGGAAATGTCAACCAGCCGTTTCGAGATTTCGTTGAACAAACCATAAGCACTCGGACCTCACGCCCCGAGGGTTTCAATCCCAAACGGCGCGAAAATATAATAACCAATAAGGTTATTGAACTTTCGCCGCTTGAGCTTTTCCGCAGCCGCAGCAGCAGCGCCAGCACAATTAACACATTAATTATTAATGCACATTATGAAAGCAGTTTATTCAGAAACCTTCAATTAATCGATTTCTGTATTTTTTATATACGTAATATTTATCCCAACAATAATTAAAACTTCATAAATTACTGTCACACTTCCACTGTACAGTCAAATCAAACTAAAATGGACGAAGTACCATCGCGGACATTTGCGGTTAACCAAGTTTCGACCTTATTGCTAAGGTAATAAGGTTGAAAAGTGGTACACCGCAAATTTCCGCGATAGTACTATTGAGGAAACTTACATCTGACTAATTTGAAAACCAAATCCTGTACACACGATAACCACAACTGTTAGCAAGCTTTACTATAGCAGCCGAGCGCTGCAAGCAAGAATAGTCCTTACTTACTACACTAGATCCTTATATGAGTGCGTCTGTGTGCGTGCGTAGATTTGTAATGTGACCACAATTTTCTCCTACAATGAGTATAAATAATCAATATTTTACACTTAATAATTTAAAAAAGTCAGTGAATGTATACGTGCTATGATTATAACATAATATTCTAATTGGGGTGTTTTGTGCTGTGCGTTAATGCCGGGACATGTCGTAGATCCCACTACAAAACTTTCATAGCTTAACGCACTTTCCTGTATTTATCGTCCGTGTCCTTACATTTTCTTTTTATATTCCTTACAGGGCAACATAGGCATCGGTGCGAGATTACGAAAATACTTTTTATTGACACACACCGATCGATTGGATTGACAAATACGAGCCAATAAACAAGTTACTAGGCTGTGCGTGGACATATGGACGTGAAGGATGGCTGACGGGAATGTGCTTCGTGAGTGACTGAAATGATTGATGGACTGACTAGAGTTCTCGTTTTGTTCATTACTGAATAGGAACAAAGCCTCTCTTGCTGCCTGCAAACCTGGCATATCATAATAATATCATATTAAGGGTCAGACGAGCGTAATTTTTTGAGTTGTGAGTCGCGAAATTTCTGCTACATTCAGTTCGGGACGCAAAATGAGTTGTCTGCCGACTCACGCGCACAATACCGGCAGAATTGAGTTCGCGGCGAGAGGGGAGCGAGGGAATCGACAGTCAATCATGGAACGCGTGGGAATTAATACGTTAATATCTTTGTCATAAAGTTTGTAGACACGGAAAAATTGATAATTGAAGTCGAACAACGGCCTTGTCTGTGGAATTTATCAGATAAGTCGTATAGTGACAAGTTTTTAAAACAGAGGGCATGGCAAGAGGATGCAGAAAATTGATTCGAAGATTGGGACAATTTCACTAATGAGCAGAAAAGTAACAACTGCCCATTGCACTACACAAACACCCAGTACAAGCGTTGAAAAGCAACTGAATAAATTACGCTCGTCTGGCGGCCCGACAGAATTTCTGCCAAACAGAAATTACGCGACTGCAATTACGCGACTCACAACTCAAAAAATTACGCTCGTCTGGCTTCACACTAAATGTTCAATGATCTACCTCATTGGTCTAGTGGTTGCAAGCGCTACTGCTGAGCATGAGGTCCTGGGTTCGATTCTCAGGTCGACCAAAGTGTTATTGGGATTCCATCTGGGATTTGTTAGTAGAAGCCCGGAGTCTGGATTTGTGCCTGGCTAATGGCAATGGACTTGCCTCCTTTTATATAGGGGTGAAATTTAAGTGTACTACAGGTACACCTCTGCCTAACCATTAAGGCATTACAGCCGTAGTGTTATGTGACATTATGTAAATGTTCAATATGAACCTCCAAATGACAGCTGCAATAAACTTGCAGATAGATGCACGGTCAATTCGTTAGTTCTTAGGCATCGATGTAGATTAAGTCTAGTTCTTTTTTCAAGTAATTACACGGGTGGGTTTTAGTCAGTAAAAGTCTGACACGCCCTCCCGCTCCGCCCAGAACGGGAGAAGTCATTTGATGATTTCCATCCAAAAAAAAAAAAAAAACAAAACAAAAAAATACTGCTGCTCATTCTCCACTCTCATGTATATTCATAAATTTTAACCTCAATCGAAATTCCCTGACCCGCGCATTGAACGCAGGTAAAAATGCTGCTGTAATATACCAAAAAAAAAAGTTTTCCACCGTAATTTTTCCGAACAGTATGTCCCAAAACACTTGAGCGCGTCCTACCGCTCTCAGTAAATTCAATTTCGAGCCTTAATCATAAAAGTTTTTGAATAAACAATGTGCGAATCGAATAACATTCCACTTACTTAAGCCCGAACTTATAAAAGTTACTTTTAGGATACAAAAAAAAGAGATAAATATTTATGCTATTACGTTTGTGGACTGTTTGCGTTCTTACATTATCTTAGAAGACTTTTTAATGTTATAAGTTTGAGAACAGGTGGTCCGTCTGGTAAACAATTGTTATCACTGCGTAAAACACGTAATTCTTTCTCAATCTGAAAAGAAGAATCTGCTCGATTCGGTTTGACCGGATGCGTGTAAATATTAATAGTAATATAATAATAGGCGAACTGATATAGGTAGGTAAATTGCATCCATTTGCCGCATTGCGAACTCCATTCTTGGTGAAATAGATATTTTTTTCTGTTTCTGTAACCTCAGTTAGTTTTTTTTTTTTAATTTGAGATAGGTTTGCTCTTGACTCTAGTCTAGGTCAGAGATGACAGAGACAAAGTCGACGATGGAGCGAGCTTACCCAGAAGGCACTGGCACTCCCACATACCGACGGAACACAGCAAGCTGCTTGGCGCCAGACTCCTGTGGGATGGTGGTCGCGAGCCAGGCGGCCCCTTGCGGAGCCTACCACCGCTAAGTGGGATCGTTCAGCCGTACCACGGGCAAGCCCGTGGTGCCGTTGCCCGGGGTGGACCACTAGGAGGTAGATCCCAACCACCCCAAAATAATAATAATAATTAAATAGTAATTAATTAGTAATTTTATATTTAATTTTTCTTTCCCAAAACTTGTTCATTAGGCACCATCTATGGAAAGGTTCACAATTTGTAAGTTTTGCTTAAGGTGAGAGTGCCAGAGTAGCCCGCGAAATCCAAATTTTCTTACGTTTTTTTTTGCAATTTGCAGGGCAGTATTAGGTTGTAATATGTTGATTAAAATATGATTCGCGACCGTAACAAATATAATATGTATTTACAGAATTACAATCATTAAAGTCATCAATACGAGTACAACTCTCTAAGACCAAGTAATTCTAGTGAATGACTATTTCATGAAATCTTAACATTTCGGGATTATACTAACTTAAGGAATTGTATTACTGATTCTACCTAACCAACATCTGTAACCCTAAATAACATGAATAAACATTAAAATTAGTTGAAAATAAAATGACAATGGTGACCACTAATAAGTAAGTAGGGCAAAACTTGGCTAATCCGTGATATGTAGCTATTCGGTGATAGATAATATATGTTTTATTACCAAGTTACTACTGACTTGATAAATGTATATTTTTCAATCATTATAGTATTTGCCACATTTTTAGATATAAGTTAGCAAAGCTTCTTTTGTCTACTGTATCACAGTAAATTTAAAAAATAATCTGATCAATGAATCGAATTTTACAATTAAAAAACAAAACTATCACCGATTACCCAAGTTTTGCCCTACTCAACGCATTAGGTGCCAGTGACAGGCCGTCACCGCGCAGATACAATCGCGAGCTGTCATCAAGCATTGACACTTGAATGGTTGACGTAAATGATGAAACTATTTATAATTAGTCTATGTAAATAGGTATGGGTTAGGTAAAACAATTGGTGTTTGTTTTACGTTAGTTTGGATTGGGATATAAAAATTGCGTTTATGAATCGCTTAAAACACAAGAACTGAAAATCGTTGAATATAAAATAAGGATACTGGATTCACATCTAGTAGATATCAGTCAGACCTTGATGTAATTTGTAACTAATTTATTGCATTTGTACCTACATCAATTTTGTGAATTAAAAAAATTAAAAAATAGCTCGATTATAAGAATAAGATATTAAAAATAGATAAGAATAACCAACCCGAACATCTTTCAGTGAGGGTAGATGCCGAACGGAGGTTACCGAACAGAACGAGCCGAATAACATCCGAGTATGCGTAGCTCTTTGTTCTTCATTAAATACTTCCGAATCGAATGTGCCGACCCGGAAAAGTGTATAGCACCCCTAAGGCCTTTTGTACACGGCACGGTGTCTTTACGGTACGGCGTAAAAACCATGCCGTAGAAAAAACGTGTCTGTCAACAAGCTTCAATAGTGATCGTCGTCAGTGTTGAATGGATCACTATGGAAGCTTTTTGACAGTCACGTTTATTCTACGACGCAGTTTATACGCCAATTCGTAAAGAAACCGTGCCGTGTTCAAAGGGCCTAAAGGCATAAGTAAGTATAAGTATTGTAACTAGAACACACCGAAACCCAGCCATGCTATTGACATCAAGTACTTTTTACATCACACGATGGTCTATCACGGTCTCCTTATAAAGACACCTCAGTACAACTAAAACAATGATAATATCTCTTACAAAAGCATTTTAATACAACAGAATAATACAATTTCAATTACCAAAGCAGACGATACCTTGTTACTACCAAGCTACAAACCTACGTACATAGACATACCTGGAAATGCACACATCATTACGTACATTCGCGTAGACAAGTGCACACAATACATTGTACAGTCGTGCACTACGTTTTCGTAAACAAGGCTTGGTACAGAATAGCGTCAACAAACGTTGTTGATACTACCTTAAAGCCACGTACGTGTGTACTAGGCTTAAAGATTGCAGTGCCTAATGCATTCTGTGTAGCAGGCAGGATAGAAAATGATTATGTAGCTTGTGTTTGCGATGGCCATGTGCGTGTGTGGGTTCCATGTCAGTCGACCAAGATATGTGCTAGGGAATTTGGTAGAAAATGTAATTTAACTCCTGTAAGTACAGTGTTGCTATACAGTATTATTATTTACAGAGTATATACGGAAAAGAGTGAAGTATTAAATAACTACTGATCATTTTTATTGACTATCTTACTATCTTTATGCCTTTTTTTTAACGTGCGCGAAAGTTTTTATTTTTTTTTTTTTATTAAAACTATGCACAAGTAAAAAAATATTGTACAAAAGCGGACTTAATGCCTGAGGCATTTTCCACCAGTCAACCTTAGGGTGATGCAGAGAGAAAATATGGCAGGTGCAACATAAGGGATAGATAGCTCGGAAATAACTATAAGATACAAGAATAAATACTAATACATAGATACAAACATCCTACTAATATTATAAATGCGAAAGTTTGTGAGGATGGATGGATGGATGGATGTTTGTTACTCTTCCACGCAAAAACTCCTGAACGGCTTTGGATGAAATTTGGCACACAGATAATTTATAACTTGGATTAACATATAAGGTACTTTTCATTCCGATATCTCTACGGGATCGAGACTTATGCGGATAAAACCGCGGGGTGCTGCTATTTCATACATATAAACAAAATAAACTTTGTCAGGAGAAATAACGATCGATATAGGAGAAAACGACTCCAGCAAATCAGCGCTGGGATGATTCCGCCAACATCTGATGAATATGTTCACGTGCCTTCCCTTAAAATAACCGGCTGGTTGCCGTCCTGATGTTCAGAGGGAGCTAATTCCAAAGAAAGACCGCCTGAACAAAGAAAGAAGAATGAATGAAGCCAGAACGGGCTTGACGGCTTTTATGTGTAAATTGAGTTGCATAATTATTCGATTCATCATCATCATTATCATCCACAGCCCGTTATCACCCACTGCTGAGCATAGGCCTCTCTTTCCATGTGCCAATCCCCATGCTCCTGTGCCAACCTCATCCAGGTTTACCCGCGATAGTAACAATGTCGTCTGCCCATCTCGCCGCCGGACGACCGACGCTTTGTCTTCCAGTCCTTGGACGCCACTCGGTCACTGCCTTACTCAACCTGTCATCACTGCGCCTTGCCAGGTGTCCTGCCCAACTCCATTTGAGTTCCATAACTCGTTTTCCGAAATCGAAAACTTTCGTTCGTCTTCGGATCTCGACGTTTGGAACTCGGTCTATCAGTCTTATGCCGAGCATGGAACGCTCAATGGCTCTCTGTGCAACTCTCACCCTGTACACAGCCTCTTGCATGAGCATGTCGATTACAAGACAGTTATTTACCTGTTAACCTCTCAAACTAAGCTATGCTTGTTCTGGGTTCACGTAAATATTGCAACGAAAAGGCATCGAACTTCTATTCTCAGTAGCAGCCCGGAGTCTGGATTTGTGCCCGGTTGATGGCAATAGGCTCGACCCCATGGGATTCAAATATAACTGGCGAAATGTGGGTGTACTATAGGTACACCTCTGCCCAACCCTTCGGCGAATACAGGGGTGATATTATGTGTAGGCATCGAACGACTTCTTTTTCGCCAGTCCACTCCTTTACCGTTGGCCTATTGCTATTTTATTACTTAAAGCTTTTACCAATCGACAGATTAAATCCACATTAAACTATAATCACTTCGGTTATTTAATAAAATTCCAACATTTTACATTCCACTTCACGCGGTGTAATTCCGATTAATCGAACAAAAGTCAAAAGCTCGTTATCAAATAAGTATTTTAAATTATTATCTGCATTAAAATGACCAAACAAATGATATTTGCTTGTGAAAATGAGTTAAGCAATTGACGATTCAATGGGCAAATGAAATCTGCAATAATAATGACAGTTTCTACTATCTATATATCTATACATTTATAAAGTCGCGTTTCGTGTCTGTCTGTATGTCCGCGTTAATCTTTGAAACTACGCAACTGATTTGGATGCGGTTTTCACGATCATTTAGAGAATATATTTGGGATGGTTTATGTGTTTAATGAGACAACACTGGTAATTTATTGCAAAATATGAAGCAATTATCCTGAACAAAATAATAACAGGCACTAAATTAACTAACCAACTATTTAACTATTAAAAAATAATAATAACCTAACCTAACTAAAGCTATTAACAAACTAAAATATGGCGTCGAAAAATTCCTCCGCATCTCTGTCGACTGGTAATGTACCCAAGAGACTGGCGGCATTGGCCACTAGCCAAGGTAAAAGCCAGCCCTTGGGTCACGGAAAGTGTCAACCAGCCGTTTCGAGATTTCGTTAAAGAGACCATGAGCACTCGGACCCCACGGCCCGAGGGTTTTAACCCCAAACGGCTCGAAAATATAATTACCTGTAAGGTTATTATACTTTCGCCGCTTGAGGTTTTCTGTAGCCGAAGCAGGAACGCCAGAGCAGCATGCCGAGCCAGGAAGTTGGGATCGCGCAAGAGTATCGACAATGTGTTTAATACATTAATATTGAACTAACATTTTAACAAAGAAATCTCGATATTTTGTAAACTGTCACAAAAACAAGGGGCGGGTTATGTTTGTCTGTGCTGCGAACAAATACATAAGAAGAAAAGGTACCTTTGCCCTATAGCTGATTAAAATGAAACAGACAAAATTTCATTAAAATATAGTTTAAGAGGGTTGTCACATTTTGTCACCTCTCTCGCTCACACGGGGCCAAATTTTTAAGAATGTTAAATGAAAAGATGCTTTTTTGAAAAATGTAATCAATGGGCGACCTACTAAATATTATTAATTTAATAGTAGTTATTAAAAACATATTTATATTGTGTTATCTAATAAACTTAGCTCAATAAGTATTATAATCTGTTTTTGAGATGATTTAAATAAATGCCACAATAAAAATGTGTTTTAATAATTACCTATCAAATTAAAATTATTCAGTAGGTCGCCCATTGTTTACCTATATTTTTCAAAAAAGCATCTTTTCATTTAACATTCTTAAAATTTTGATCCCGTGTGAGCGAGAGAGGTGACGATTTCTTAAACGATGTTCTAAAAAACATACAAAGGTTCAAATGAAAAAAATCTGAAAAACTATCGCTTTTTCGCTTGAAAAAACTCTCATCTGCCTGCCTTTTCCCAACTATGTAGAAGTCGGCTTCCAGTCTAACTGGATACAGCTAAATACGAGTATTTTACATAGAGCGACTGCCTATTTGACCTCCACAACCCAGTTACTGGGTAACACGGTACCCCTTGGTAAGACTGGTGGTTGTCAGAGTTTTGGGCTTCTGACTACCCGTAACGACTGTAAAGGATCTACGAATGACAGCCAGGACCAACGGGTTAACGTACTTTCCGAGGCACGTAGCGGTCTTGACATCCAGCCAGGGTCGCGGGATGTTCGAAAGAGTTACCGTGGCCCCGGCACAGGCAACTGAAAGAACACGGGTGGGTTTTAGTCAGTAAAAGTCTGACGCGGAGCAGGAGAAGTCATTTGATGACATCACATCCAAAAAAAAAGGCTTCTCGATATGTAATAGACGGTCACCCATCCACGAACCGCTTGTGGCAAGCACAGCTTAACCTTCGATCGACCAGTGCGGCTGTTATCGTATAGGTATCATTGAGCCACGAGCCATCGAAAAATCTCTATAGTCTGAAATCGCAAAACCGGTGAACAAGCGTGGTGACCCTTGCTCGTTTTTTCTCTATAAAAGAAGCGGCTTAAAGCTCTGATCCATAGATATAAGATGGTCTGACCACCCTGACGCGTCTTCACTCGATTGCGAATTGTTTTAATGATTATGAAGTCCCGCAACTTTTTGCGAATGTTTGGCCTGAGCTTTACCATACTCTGGAAAAAAAGAGGTTGATGCTCCCAAAGGCACAAGAACAAGGCTTATGGGAGTAATAGAAGGCTGCCTACGCCTTACGCTTTACAGCAGGAGCCTGTATTATACAATACACAGAAAATAACGTTTTCAAACTGGAAGAAACAAAGCTTATAAGCTGCTTACGGGGCGATGCAAGCAGCTCAGACTTCCATTTCGTTCTCTAATAGTCGATTGAGGAAAAAGAATCCAATATACGACGGACTAAAAATGAAAAATCATTTTTCGAAATATTGTTTGTTCATAAAAGATGTAGGTAGGTAATTTGGTTCTGTAAAAATAAATTATGAATGACTTCAAAAGGGCTCAAGACACGTTATAAAAAATATCGATCACAAACAGAATTTTTATTACGGTTCAAAGGACCAATGTCGTAGACATGCGTGTAGTACTTAACCTTTCGCGTGTCATAATTACAGACTCAATTAGTACCTAAACGATTGACTTTGTACGTATAGGGTTCAAATGATACGCAAAGACTTAAGGACCACACCTTTTTTTTTTTTTTGTGGATGGGAAATCATCAAATGACTTCTCCCGCTCTGGGCGGAGCGGGAGGGCGTGTCAGACTTTTACTGACTAAAACCCACTCGTGTTCCTTCTGTTGCCTGTGCCGGGGCCACGGTAACTCTTTCGAACATCCCGCAATAACTGAAGGAGTTGTATTACTGTTTCTAATGATTATAATTCTGTAAATACATATTTTTTACGGTCGCGAATCATACTTTAATCAACGTACCTACACCCAAACACCGAGCTGCAAATTACAAAAATCGTTAGAAAATTTGAATTTCGCGAGCTACCTTAGCGCTTCCTCTTAACCACACCTGGAGTTAAGTATTTCAGATCCACACGCAACTAATTTTAGGAAGATCGTAGGGATGGACAAAATTATCAAAAAATTTGGAGTGATAAAATTTGGTTCTGTAAAATAAGTACTGTTACTACTGAGATCTGAAAGCTATATATACAGAAGAGTCTTCTTATATACATATTTTTCAGATCTCAGTGGTAGTTTTCATAATATCCTACTAATATTATAAACGCGAAAGTTTGCGAGGATGGATGGATAGATGTTTGTTACTCTTTCACGCGAAAACTACTGAACGGAATTGGATGAAAATAGGTACACATATAGATTGTAACCTGGATTGTAACTTTTTATCCCGATAACCCCACGGGATCGAAACTTATGCGGATGAAACCGCGTGGCGCTGCTAGTACCTTTATAACTAAAAATGAAAGGAAATCCGTATCACTCAGAAAACTATCTTAATCTCTGCAAAAAATATCATATTCTTCCTCTAGCCAACCGCCGCGAGATTTCTGACTGTGTTCTGCTTTTGAAAATCTTTAATAATCACATTAACTGCTCCGATATTTTGTCAAAATTCTATTTCAACACTCCCAGGAGGTCTAAACGATATAATCCACCTTTACGTGTGCCATTTGCCTCAACAAAATATAGGCAGAACTCATACATCGTGCGTGCAAGCAAAAATTTATACAAGCTTTGCAAGCAGCACGATTTGGATCCCTTCACAACTAGTGTGTCCTCAGCCAGGAGGTGCTTAAGCCGAAACTTTTTCCTATAAGTTGTTAAACATTGTTGATAGTTATAGTGATAGTTTTGCAGTGCGAGCAACTTTATATATATTATTGTTATATTACTGAATAACTTGGTGTCAATGTCCATAGAAATTACTTACTTTTTCTATTTTTTATAAGTGGACTTGTAATTGGCTGACAGTCTTATTTACTGAACTTGACCTGTTTGTTTTAGCTGTAAGTCTTCCATACTTCTTAAATAAATAAATAAATAAGTATTAGGTAAGAAAATTAACATGTCGAATCAAGGTGTCATTCCCGATTTTTATTGCATCCTATTCTTATTACAAACTTATTTGATGACGGTGATCGGAGCCAACACTACACGCCTGCAAAACAATAAATTAAACTATATCTCTTTCAAAATCCCTACACTTTTTTTTTTTTTTTGTGGATGGGAAATCATCAAATGACTTCTCCCGCTCTGGGCGGAGCGGGAGGGCGTGTCAGACTTTTACTGACTAAAACCCACCCGTGTTCCTTCTGTTGCCTGTGCCGGGGCCACGGTAACTCTTTCGAACATCCCGCAACCCTAGCTGGCATCGGCCCTAGCGGACCCCGTCAATAGTGCTGACATCTCTTTGAGGCGCGCGTGGAACACGACGCGCCGTCGACTCGGGCTTGGTCCTTACCGGACGGCGAGCTACCCATTGCTCGCCGTCCGCAAGCCCGGGCCTACGGTGGCCGGGAATCGGCTGCCGATTCCCGACGCCCAGGGCGTCTCCTGCGGCGACTAGGGGCGTGAGGGTGCAAAGCTTGCCTCTCCCTCACGCGTCCCGCCTCCTCCATCACGAGCATTACTGCTTCGCAGAAGGAGGTAATGGCTTCCCATGCACTCTCGCTCCGTACCATGGCCTGGACCAGGGCCGGACGCGAGAGATCGCCGCCGCCGATCGCTTCCGCGAGGACACGGCGGTGCTCCGCCCAAGCCGGGCAGACCTCCACCGTATGCTCCACCGTGTCCTCCGGGCGATCCACATAGTGGTGACACCCGGGCGTTTCCTCCCGCCTTATCCGGAACAAGTACCTCCCGAAGCACCCGTGTCCGGTGAGGACCTGCGTCAGGCGGAAGGTGAGGACGCCGTGGCGCCTCTCCAGCCACTCCTCAAAGAGGGGACTTATCGCCGCAATTGTGGCGTGCCCAGCGCTGGGTTGCGACAATCGCACTCTCCATGCCGCCATGAGATCCTGCCGGAGCTCTGTCCGCCGTGCCACGATTTCTCGCGGCAACAGAGTTACGCCCCGGCGTCCTGCCTCCTCGCGCCACTCCCACATGTGCGCGAGGACTTTTGCCTCCAGATCCCATGGCGGTAATCCGGCAAGGAGGTTCGCCGCCTCCCCGGAGACCGTGCGGTATCCCCGGGCTAACCGGATGGCCATGACCCTCTGGGACGCGTTCAACCGACGGACCGGTCGCCGCCTCACGGAACGCGCCCACACCGGAGCTCCGTAAAGGGCCATGCACTGCACGACCCCCGCGTAGAGCCTCCGGCAGGAGGCGTTTGGACCCCCCAGATTGGGCAGGAGCCGCCCCAAGGCAGCCCCGGCCCGCTCCAGTCTGGGAGCCAAACGTCGGAAATGCTCCACGAAATTCCACCGGCTGTCGAGGACGAGTCCCAGGTACTTCATCGTCGACTCGACACCGATGAGAACCCCTTCTACCGTTATTTGGGAACCCGATGGTGGCGCGTTCCGAGGACCATGAAAACACATGGCCTCGGACTTGTGCAAGGCCACCTCGAGTCCCAGTTGCCGGATCCTCTCTACGATTGTCGCAACCCCGCGTGCCGCTAATTCGGCCGCCGCCTGGTGCGACCTCCCCTGCGCCAGGACCAGCGTGTCGTCAGCGTAGCAAACTACGCTGACGCCACCAGGGAGGTCGGCGCGCAGCACCCAGTCGTACCCGATGTCCCACAGATGCGGTCCCAGAACCGATCCCTGCGGGACACCGCACGACATCTCTCGCCGGTTCCACTCTCCCCGGTGACCGGGGTAGATGACGGCCCTGTCCGTCAGATAGGCCTCGACCACGCGACAGAGGTAGGTCGGCACTCGGTGATACCGGAGTGCCTCCCTGATGCAACTCCAGGGCAGGGTGTTGAAGGCATTGGCGATGTCTAGAGACACCGCCAAGACGACCCCACCCCGGGCCACAGCATCCCCCGTCGTGAGGGCTCGAACGCGCATGATGGCGTCCACCGTAGAGCGCCCCTTGCGGAAACCAAACTGGCTGTCCGCCAAATCCGGCCCCACCCTCACCAGCCGCCCGACGAGGCGGTCTGCAATGACTCTTTCAAAGATCTTGCCCACCTCGTCGAGCAGCACGATGGGCCGGTAAGCGGACGGAGAGTCCGCAGGGCGCCCCGGCTTCTTAATGAGGACCAGTTTCCCCGTCTTCCATTGAAGTGGGAACCGGCCCCTCTCCAAGCATGCGCTTAGGAACCCCCTTAGTCGAGGCCCGAGAGCCTCCAAGGCCAGGACCCAGGCTTTTCCAGGTAAGCCGTCGGGTCCTGGGGCGGTATTCCTGGCATTCAGCCTGCGCACCGCCACTCTCAGCTCTACCTCGGTTACCTCAGGAGCATCGTCGTCATCGTCGGAAAACCCCTACACTTAACTTTCAAAAAAAAAAAAAAATATTTTAACTCAACGCAAACCCACGTGAAAACAGTTAGCTCGCTATTAAACTGATGTTTGGCCCGTTGATATGCAAATCGTACACCCCTGAATATCGGCGCCATTTTGTCAACCGTGCTTTGTTAGCCAATGAGATATTACGGCGCTTTTCAAAATTTCGTTGATGAACCTATTGTTGGGTTTATTAAGTAGCCTTTACTTAAGTTACGTTCAAGTCTATGCTTGTTTGCACACATACCATGGGAGAAACAAACATCTTACATAGTAAGGACTATTCTTGCTTGCAGCGCTCGGCCGCTATATTAACGCTTGCTAATAGACGCGGTCATCGTGTGCACGGGATCTTGTTTTTAAATTGGTCAGATGTAAGGTTCCTTGATAGTACATAAACTCACGTCTTCTTCATGGGAAGAAGGCGCGTAGTCCCCATGGGGGGGGGGGGGGTGGTAGATACTACAGAACGCCACCTACTACGGTCAATGGAAAAGAACTCTCCTATTACGAGGATTAGCTTAATGGTCTCCTCAAGGGCCAAGGAACACGAGGTTCCTATGTTAGTTTATACTTAAATATTAATAATACTTGAAAAAAAAAAGTGTTATTTCACATACTAGCTGTGCCTCGCGACTTCGTTCGCGTGGAAGTCGTAAGATACACAATATACTAAAATAACAGCGATATTTTAATAAAACTCCCTCGTCCCCCGACCCGTCACATTGCATCACCCGCGCGCGCTATTATCCTTTTTTCTTATTGCTCGGCTCCTAAGGGTCATAGCGTGATATTAACTGTCCTCGAGAACTGGGCTACCAAATGCAAAAAGAATTTTGCAACTCGGAATTTTTGTTCACAATTTCATAGGGTTTTATTTTTTTTACGCGGAACCCTAATTATTTTCTAAAATAAAAGTAGCCTTAGTTACTCCCCGTAACATCAGCTATCTGCCAGTGAAAGTCCTGTCAAAATCGGTCCAGCCGTTTCGGAGATTAGTCGGAACAAACAGACAGACAGACAAACATTTTAAAAATTGCTTTTTTGTCATAAGTACTCGTACCGTATATATTAATGTTCATATGCATTTAGTAAAAAGTTGTTATTTTGACATTACAAACAGGCACTTCAATTTTATTTATTTGTATAGATATAGAAGTTAATATGTAGATGTATAGATACTTAAATTTTTCAAAAATGTAAGTATTATTTCACAAATTTAAGGCAAAGCCACCGTAAACTAAGGGGATTTCTTGTTAGGAAAAGAGCCATTTCTGAGGATAGCGGAGCTCCCGGTCTAAAAGCTGCGGTTTACTTCAGTACATACAAAAAACATTAGTTCTATGAACAATGAAACTTGACCTCATTCAATCAATTTGCACTGTAACCACAATAGTTAAGTGATTAAAGAATCTCCTTAAATTAACTATTCCGTCACAAGTGATCGCTTAATAGAGTAAAATGAAGGTTGTACTCGTTCTCCACATTAATAAAGTGAGGCTAGTTGAAAATACAGCGCGATTTACGACGTGTCGGTGACCGGCAGCGATATAAGGGATGGAATTTTGAACGGAACTGTCATAAACGGAAGGTACATGGTGTAAATATTTGAAGAGTGAGCTCTTGGCCATCTTTTGGGGTCAAGGCGACATTAATCAAGTACATAATTATAGTAATGCCACCAGCAGTATTTTATCACTTCCTCAAGCTGTAAGACATCATCGAACGAAGCTCAGTACCTATTTAAGTCACTTTCAGAAGTTCATTTTGAGTCGGAATAATGGCATAACGACCAAGGACCAGGGTTACAAAATAAAAATTATTTTTAGATGGGCTTATGGCTAAGTAATAACAGCCGCACGGGTCAATCGACTAGGTTAAGCTACGTTTACCGCGGTCGGTCCATGGATGGGTTACCATCTTTACATAGAAGCAAAAATAGTTGCAAAAAGACTAGCAGATAACGATGGGCCTAATTTATTTTGGTAATATAATGTATGTATTTGTATGTACTCATATTTTATGTTTATATATATCAATCAATCTGCCTAGCCTTTTCCCAACTATGTTGGGGTCGGCTTCCAGTCTAACCGGATGCAGCTGAATACCAGTATTTTACATGGAGCGACTGCCTATCTGACCTCCACAACCCAGTAACTGGGTAATACGATACCCCTTGGTTTATATATATATTTGTTTATATTCATATTAGTGTATCGTTTGTGATTTTATGTATTTTGTTTTCTCTTTAACTCTTACACACGTTGTCTACATCTCTTTATCTACTTTCCTATCGCAGGTATGCTGGAAGAGATTTCTTTAGAAATAAGCATCACCTTTGTACGTATTTTTCTGTTCCTTTCTTCTTGTTTGTTTATATGTGTGTACATAAACTGTTAAATAAAATAAAAAAATAAAAATGGGCTCATTGAAATTTTATTTATTAAAATCTCCCTTACAACTATCATACAAAAAAAAAATATCATTACAGGTGTACCCGATGCGAAAGTACGGTCATTCGCAAATATATACTTACTTATTTATTTATTTAGGTACAATTTAAATATAAAATATTTAAGGACACAGTTGCAGGTTGATGCAGTTTACACTTTGAAAGGAATTAGGAATGAACAAACTATTGTCTTACCCTTGCATAGTCATTAAATCTATAATGTTAATGCACAAAATATGAACCCGTATCTCCTGTGAGGTTTCCTCGCGACGTCATAACTAAGGTTTAATTGCTGGAGGCGCATCCGAGCCCCAAGGAGGTGCATTAAATTTTCCTTAATAATAACTGGTGCAGCAGTGCGCCCAAAAGTACATACCTGCATGGAAGAGGTGGGTTACCTCGTTACTTCGTATGCAGATGTAAGGTAAATTTTTGCCGTAATCATTTTCAGTGGTAAAAGATTTTCTTTTATTATGTATTAGCGATCCACCAGATAGCCAGTCGCTTAATGTAAAACACTGGTATTCAGCTGCATCTGGTTAGACTGGAAGCCGACTCCAATATAGTTGGGAAAAGACTGAGCAGACCATGATGATTAGCGACCCGCCTCGCTTCGCACGGTTTAACAACTGAACAATATATCAAAATGCGAAAGTTTGTGAGGATGGATGGATGGATGTTTGTTGCTCTGTCACGCAAAAAATACTTAACGCATTTGGATGATAATTGGCACACAGATAGTTTATAACCTAGATTAACATTTAAGATACTTTTATCCCGATATCTTTACGGGATCGAGACTTATGTGGGTGTAACCACGATCCTTGCTGGTAATAAAATAAATTCTCGAAATTATGGTGAAAACTACATCAAAATCCGTTACGCAGTTTCGAAGAACAACGCGGTCACACAGACACACGAAACCTGACTTTATTTTATACCTACTATTTATAGAAGTCTTGTGTTACAGTTTACTCTCGGAATATTGTTTTAACCACATCACTTTGTAAACGTCAAAAATTAACGACTTCGTTTCATGTTTTTTTTTTTGTAGCAATTTGTAGTTATCATTGCTCCAGAGATCATAAAGCTCCTTCTAAGAGAAGTACGTTAAAATTGTAAGGGTTTGGCAGTGACAAGCTCTCTTTATATTGAAAGAAAAGAACCAGATGGCGTTTTTTTTTTTTTTTTTTTTTGAGAAACCAAAAATAAACCTTCGACAAAACTCTGAAATACATCTATCAACATTACTCTTAGGTCCTAATCCAACCAAAAGTGAAAAATACCACAATTTACCGCCACAATCATGACGGGATAGGTCAAAACTTTTTAAATGAGGCTCAAAGGACCAATAAACCCAGAAATAACCCGCAAAATGCTAATAAGGTACACGTAATAATAATGTCCCTAACAAACGCACCGGTGATTCATCTTCAAGGCTCGGCAGCATTCGTCTTGTAAATCCTTACGCTTAATCATATGAGGCAATTTCGGGGCTCTTGTGGGGGATGACGTCATGAAGTTCATTTGTGGATCTCAGGGTGAAATGTTGTGGTGGTTTATTGAAAATGGGTCAATTGATAAAAGTAAACTAATTCTGATATGGAGTCTGGATTTGTGCCCGGTAGATGGTAATAGGCTCGCCCCCTATTACATGGGACTTAAACATAACTGGCGAAATGTGGGTGTACTATAGGTACACCTCTGCCTAACCCTTTGGGGAAACAAGGCGTGATGTTATGTTATGTAATTCTGATATTTCTGACATTAATAAATTAAATCACATTTCATGATAGAAATACATAACAACCCTTTCTGAATAATTTTACTATACACTTCATTACATTTTATATTTTTCCAAAAGGTGGAAGCAAAATTTTTTTCTCTCCGAAATCATAATTTTACACATCGATGTTCGCCCATTTTTCCATTGTTCTCTAAAAAATCCAACCTGTATTCTAACAGAGTTTTCTGCAACAGTGCTGAAAATGTTACCAATAACAAATGCATACAACGATTCACAGGATTTGTTTTGATACACACAACCCACCAACTCTTCCAAACATTTAACCCAGGCTTAAACCTTTGTACACAACACAGTACACAAAATACACAGTAAAAGTACACACCTGCCGTTATATTTGTGTAAGGGATAAAATTGTGTGTATTGGCACTGACAGGCTTCGAAATTTAAAGCCGAAGTGTACAACCAAAAAGACTGTGTTAAAAACCGCGACAAACAGCTTGTAAAACAACGTCCACTGCTGAACGTAGGCGGCACCCAAGCATCGGGTGCTGGCTACGTCCAGCAGTGGACGTAAAATTATGATGATGATAATAAATTGGACTGAGCCATTTTGTACAGTTTGCGTGTCGTGGTGGCCCGAAGGACCCACGTCTTAAACCCTGGCTTGTGAGTTCAACCACTTTTCAATACCATTTTATTTAAAGATCTCTCTAACTCCTCCTTTTTAAAAGTCAGTTAAAAAGAAAGGACGAACAAATAAGACTGACCGTACAGATTCGACCTCACAGTATTAATGCGGGACAAATCAACGATTTTTCTCAAACTTTGTTATTTATCCTAAAACCACCCGCTTCCCACTCAATTTGAGACGATATCTTTTCTTCGCATCACCGACAACATACTCCATCTACCTATATCTATTTACCGTCTTACAAATACATCTCATCAAACACAAACCACAAACAGCAGATTAAGGAGCAATCGCTTTAAATTGTATTAGCTGAGCTGAGCAACGGAGCAATGGGAGCAATGAAGCAACGGGTGTGATGGGTGCATACATAGAGAGCAATTAGACCAATCGCGCTAAGTCAACGGGTGACATTTGTGTTGCTCTTAATATAAATGCACATGCGGTGGTATTGCGTGTTGGGATGGGAATAGAGATTGGAGGCTATTGATAATACTATTGAATAAATAAAGCACAGTTTTAGACATAATAATCAGGGACAGTCTTCGGATGTGGGTACAGATATGAAGAAAGCTATCCAGCCATCAGGAGCTAGACCAACACCTCTTAAAGCAGTATTATTGTAATCTTACTTCAGTGTGGGAAAGAGATGGAGCTAGACGTCCTGTATAGCTCCATCTCTTTCTCATCAGACTGAAGTAACATTAAAATAATACTGCTAAGAGGTGGTGGTTGGCCCCTGATCTTCACAAAGGAATGAAATAATAATAAGGACTATGTAAGGACCAGGATGTAAGGAGGAGTTTGTATCATATATATGAATGAAATAAAAGTCTTCGCCGAGAAATGCTAATATTCCTCTTTTTGTGGTGAAATCTAGATTCATCTTCGTCAGTACAAAACAGATGGATTTCTAGGCAAACCGACCAAAACCACACTATGTCCCCTCTTGATACATAAGGGGCTGGCCTCAAGCTCAATGTCTGGTGGAATAGACAAGCGCTACTCTTATTCTCTGCCTAAAGTCAGACCTATACCCCGTTTCTGAATTGAGAATTTGAAGTTGAGAACTTAGACTAACTCTTCTTTATTACACTTACATAAGGGCGAAAATGCACATGCCTTTAGCTTGTAAAAAACTATGCAAGGAGCTTGCATGCCAATGTCAAATGTTGCATGTAAATGCTTCTGATTGGTGAAAGTCATAATAGCATGCAAGCTACTTGCATAGTTTTGTACAAGCTACAGGCAAGTGTATTTTCGCCCTTACTTAAGGCGATTCGAAATTTAATATTTCTTACGTTTTTCACGGGTTTTCAACTTCAAATTCTCAACTCGGAAACCGGTCAAGTAATAATCAGTAACAAAATATTTCTATCAACACACGTAATATGACGTAGGGCTTATTCAAATCAGCTGCACATTAAAACATAGCTATTAAGGAATAGCTGCGCGTCTACAGCTGGAAGAGCTGGCATTCGACAAAGTTCATATTATTATGTCTATCCTATCATTTCTAATGTCTAGCCGCCAGCCAGTTTATAAGCAACGCGTGTGGGTATGCAAGTAGCTCATCTACTGTATTCTATTAAGTGGATGTTGATTATTTTTAATACAGGGTGTATCAGACAGGTGTGGCCAAAATTACGGGTGTGGTACAGGCTATTAAGCTGAACAACTTTCTCCATGGGACCAACATCGTAATCGCAAAAAAATAATCAGTTGTCCAATACAAAACTTTAATACCTACTTGACCCAAATAAATTATTTAATTTTATTTAAATTTTTGTCGCGATTACAATGTTGGTCTCAAGGAAAAAGTTGTTTGGTTTGATGGTCTGTACTGTGAAAGAAAGAAAATTCTTTCTTTAATTTTCTTTTAAAGAAATATAACTTTAATACTAATCAGAAGTCTGCAGATAGTTTGCAAGCATCACAATATCCTTCCCGCCTAGACTTTTACTTTCGCGCAATTATGGTGGCCATTCCTCTGGGAAATATGCACGATAATTTACTTTTATCTGCACACTGTTCCCCCTTAAGTGTTGGACAGAATTCCAGGCGTATTGCTGCAGTGGCAACATGTATGTAGCATACATATACAAGGTGTAACATAAATACCGCACAACCTCTTAAGGGGTCATTGTACTCATCATTATGAACAATTTTTACTATGGGACTAGACCTGGAATCGCGAAAAAAAAACAGCCGTTCAGTACATTTATGTTCGCATAACTCATGAAAATGTTCTAGTGTGTGTGTTGTGAAGCTGATTTTTTTTTTCGCGATTCCAGGTCTGGTCCCATAGTAAAAGTTGTTCATAATGATGAGTTCAGTGACCCCTTAAGAGGTTGTGCGTTATTTATGTTGCACCTTGTATATAGGTAGGTACTTAAAATCACTGTTCTAATTACAATTAGAACAGTGAAGTTTCATTCAACTATGTTTAAGTAATAGTAGCTAAGGTGTACTTCAGTGATTGACTTGTTGAAGTGATTGCTTGGTGGATAGACAGTGAGTCAAGATCTTCTGAGAAGTTATAAATAGGCAGGTATGTGAAAGTGTTGTACATTAAGCTGCTGGAAATTTGCTCTTGAACAGTCTAGGCGTGCCTTAACGATTTTGTTAAAATGCGGAGGAGATATCAAGGACACTATTAATTAATATAGTGAAGGATTTGAAACTTTATATTCGTTTCATGATAAACCAATGACATCACATAAAGGCTATTTCCGAATATGAGCCTTTTAACAAGTCTCAATCCTACTATCCTATTTCCTACTAATATTATAAATGTGAAAGTTTGTGAAGATATTTAGACGTTTGTTACTCAATCACGCAAAAATGGCTCAACGGATTTGGATGAAATTTTGCACACAGATAGCTTATAACCTGGATTAACACATAAAACTTTTATCTCGGTGAACCAACATCCACGCGGGCGAAGCCGCAGGAAAAATCTAGTACAATATATGCAGTGAAACTTCTTTAGGCGCGTTGAGTGCTTTTTGGTAGGGGAAATCTTAGGGGTTCACGACAAGCGACATGCTCGTGTCACCGACATGCTAATGTGACGCGCCAGACTGGCGACGTGCAGCGGCCTGTGTACAAGTTAATATTTTAAGTTTTCACTTCAGTCGCCAGTCCCCATGAATGCCTACTTTTTTATTCCTTATTATTATCGATCACGGCAGTTGACATCACAACACAATTAGGTCGAATTTCACCAATTAAACTGAACGCGTCTAAACCGTATTCAAGAGCTGTCAGTGTCATCATTGTTTTGGAATATTGACACTGACAGCTCTTTCATTGGTGAAATTTGTCCTTAACCCTTAAATTCGTATGCCGGAAACGTAGATCTACACGAGACATAACGGCTTTTTAATCGTTTCTGTAATAACGAAAGGTTAATCCACTTCCGAAGTCCCTATTATTTTCCCCAACAACATAATCATTACCTGAAACCCGTTCTAGCACATGTTAGCAACACCTTTGTTCTCTCTCTATTACCATTAGTTTCTATGAACACACGTAATAGCAGCCGGTTAAGGCTTATTCAAATTAGTTGCACATTTAACTGCGCTCAATTATCGAATTAGGGTCTTGCTTTGTCAGGCCATCGCTGTTCGTGGTTTGTTTTATAAATAACTAGCTGTGCCCGCGCCTTCATTCGCGTGGACGTCGTAAGGCACAATATATTAAAATAACAGCCACATTTTAATAACACTCCCTCGTCCCCCGACCCATCGCGTTGCATCGCCCGCCCGCGCTATTACGTCGTTTTCGCTTAGTGTTCTTTCTGACTTTTTTTTTGCTCGGCTCCTAAGGGTCGTAGCGTGATGTTAAATAGCCTATAATCATCCTCGAGAATTGGGCTACCAAATGCAAAAAAAAAATGTTCAAATCCGACTTTTTGTTTACAATTTCATGAGTTTTAATATTTTTGTACGGAACCCTTATTATTTTTCTAAAATAAAAGTAGCCTAAGTTACTTCCCGTAACATCAGCTGTTTGCCGGTGAAAGTCCCGTCAAAATCGGTCCAGCCGTTTCGGAGATTATATTATTATATGTCTGAACCTTTATTTATATAAATAATTTATAAGGAAACAGGACTAATGAACTTATCGCAAAGCTATAAATACAGCACCTGCATCCTGATTAGAAAAATTACAACAAAGGATATTCCCTCACAAATAACATTTGCCAAAAATATAGACCACCACAAACTTAATAGTAGACGGGCAAATGATATCCGATTGAAAACACCTAGAACCCACTACGGAAAAAAGAGCATTCTGTACGAAGGAGCTCAGAATTATAATAAATTACCTAAAGAAATAAAACAGTCTAAAAGCTTATCAACCTTTAAGAAACTATTGAAACGCCACATTCTGAAGGTTATTTCATTAATAGAACGATAAGGATAAATAAGTAATTTTACTACGCTTAAAACTACATAACCTACACCCGCTTACTCCCTACGAAAAGTACCATTTTTATTTGTATAACAATGTATAAATTGTTCAATTCTCGCTTATTCAAACGCGCTGTGCCATAGGCCTTAATAAGCAAGCATTGTTACGCGCCGTAGCACATGCACGCGCGCTCTACACAATCTCCACTAAAATTTCTTTTTTTTTTACATCTATCCTACTAAAACGATAATCAGTTATTTTGTTCACTTATTATTGTATTTTCTCTGTAAGTGATTAATCTTTTGAGAAATAAATATCTTTAACCGTAACCTTTGTGAAGAGAAAAAAAAAATATTATTATTATTGTAAGTACCTACTGTGGTACAGTCAGCGACAAAAGTCAAGTAACACTTCAGTTTTTTAAATCTTAAATCATCATCATTTTCATCTGCCTAGCCTTTTCCCAACTATGTTGGAATCGGATTCCATTCTAACCAGATGCAGCTGAATACCAGTATTTTACATGGAGCGACTGCCTATCTGACCTCCACAACCCAGTTACTGGGTAATACGATAGCCCTTGGTAAAACTGGTAGTCACACTTTCGGGCTTCTGACGACCGGTACCGACTGTCAATGATCCACGAATGACAGCCGGGACCAACGGCTTAACGTGCTTTCTGAGGCACGGAGGGGTCTTGTAATGTAAAGATGGTCACCCATTCTCGGACCATCTGCGCCAAGCACAGCTTAACTTGATCGATTGACCTAAACGTCTGTTATTACTTAGCCACAAGCCGCTTTTAAATCTTATATATTGAGCTAAATAAATCTTTAACTAAAATCGGAAGAAATGTAAAATTACAAGAATAGTGACTCTCAGGCCCACTTGCATGTTCATAGGTTATCCTATATAACTCGGAGTTAACAGCTAACTCAGGGATAATCAATAATTCATCTTGCGCCACCAAGATTTAGAGGTAAACCTAGAGTTAAACGTTTAAATATTAAACCCACCGATGTGGGAGAGTTACGTCGCTAAACTCTGGGTTAGTGTAAGTAATGTCAAAATAAATTGACGTTATGAGGTCCCGCTGATAACTTATTTTGTATTTTATATTGTTCGACGTTATAGTAAGTGAAAATTCGGTACTATATCAGCAGGCAATATAACCATGGACTCATATAAAAATAAATACAAGATATAAAAAACTTAAAATATATTTTTCCATATCAGACGTTTTTGTCAATCAATAAGTCTCCATGGAAACCACATACAATCGATTAAAATGATATGTCATGTTGTAAAATTTAAAGACAAGAAAGTATTACGCATCGTAATGTAGTGTAAAAGAGATGGGTACAAAATTTCCGTTCATTGTTCGTTGATTCATCTTTGGTCGGATTACATATCAGACCATAGACACTGCAATCCTATTTTATGTTTCGTCGATTGAACTGCAGTGTTCCCAACTCAAAAATCACTATTGTCAGGTTATCTAACTTTTAGACAAAATGGACCAAATTATCCGGCATACATTAACTTCGATCTTAAATGTGCCCATGGATGACCGAGCCTGGGCACAAGCTACTCTTCCCATACGTATGGGAGGCCTCGGCGTCCGCAAAATTTCTAGTATCAGTTTACCGGCTTTTATATCCTCGATCCACGGCACTGAGAATTTAATCAGGAAAATCCTAGCCTCGACACTGATTAATTTTGATGTGCCGTGCTTCACCGAGGCTATGGATGCCTGGAGACTCGCTTGCCCGAATTCAGATTCACCCGACAATCCATCTTCCCAGAGACGGTGGGATGAGCCGCTTTGTAGAGTAGTACAGAATAATTTACTAAACACGTCTGCTACTACTGCGGAGCGTGCGCGCCTGCTGGCTGTGGGTAAGTGGGAGTCGGGTCTGTGGCTTCATGCACTACCGTCGTCGAGCATAGGCACTTTGTTTGACGACACTACTTTCCGCCTCGCTGCTTCTCTGCGACTAGGAGCCCCTTGTTGCTCTCCTCATCGCTGTCACTGTGGCGAAGTTGTCAACAGCCTCGGACACCACGGCCTGTCTTGCAGCCGAAGTGCGGGTCCCATAGCGCGGCACGCGAACATTAACGACATCATCCGACGGGCTCTTGTCACCGTCGGCGTCCCAGCTGTATTAGAACCCAATGCACGCGACGAATGGCAAGAGACCGGACGGCATGTCTTTATTTCCATGGAAGGTGGGTAGGCCTTTAGTGTGGGACGCAACTTGTGTCGACACTCTTGCGCCATCCCATCTTCCCGGCTCGGCGTGCTGTGCTGGCGCTGCTGCTGCGGCTGCGGAAAACCTCAAGCGGCGAAAGTATAATAACCTTATCGGTAATTATATTTTCGAGCCGTTTGGGGTTGAAACCCTCGGGCCGTGGGGTCCGAGCGCTCATGGTTTGTTTAACGAAATCTCCAAACGGCTAGGTGACACTTCCCGTGACCCAAGGGGCGGCTTTTACCTTGGCCAGAGGCTAAGCATTGCTATACAACGTGGCAATGCCGCCAGTCTCTTGGGTACATTACCAGTCGACAGCGATGCGGAGGAATTTTTCGACGCCATATTTTAGTTTGTGAATAGTTTTAGTTAAGTTAGGATATAATTTTGTTATTTTATTAATTAATTTTTTAAAGTTTACTGTTCAACAAAAATAAAGTACACACCCGGTGTTACTTTTTAGTGGCGCAACGCGTAAGAAGAGTTAAAATGTTAGTTACTTAACTCGGAGTTTACAAACTCTACATTTATCCATTTAACCCGACTAAACATGCAAGTGGGCCTTAGCTATTTTAGAACTGCTGAAATTTAATACATGGAATAATTATTGTGTGTCAATTTGGATGATGTGTAAAATTAGCAGAGTTAATTGCCTTTTGTTGCTGACCGTATAAATAGTAGGGGGTCTGCTGCTTAAGGTCATTTCTACAATCGACACCATTAGTACAAAACCATACTTTTCCTCGATCTCTTTCACACAAGCACCTGTACATAATTATCCTTTACCCACTACCTGAGTACCTGTACTCCTTACTTTACAAACAGCAGTCTGTGTGAGACATCAAAGCGCGCACTTATTCAGCGTCCGTGAATACTTAGAGGCTCCTAATTCCTTAGACAGCTTAGCTTGCTTTGCAAACACTTTTCACTTCCCACCACGACACTACCAACCTACATTTTAAATACTACAACTTCGTTTAACACGACATCCATTGCTGGTTTTGAACCCAGATACTTTTCATCATTCGAACAAAACAGGCAATGGCTAAAGAAATTTTCTTTGGGGCCGTTTTAATTTCAGTTTTGTCACCGGCGCGATGTTGACGAAGATTTCCCTCAGTAGCAAATCTGTTGTACTTATTATAATGACTGGTGACGCTTTACACGGGTTCGTGCTTGTCATAAATATTGAAAGTTGATTTTATTGGGAAAGTCTGTTTCTTGTTAAAGTAAACAGAGTCACTGAGATAATTTTGTCATTTGTCTTGTATTTGTAGAACATGAAAATGTAGTGTTTTTTTGGCAGTGATGCTAAAATGTTGCTTAAATGTTAATGCTTAGCTGCATGAAAGAAGGTTCGATTCTTCTGTCGAACAAAGACTGGAATTAAAAATTATGCCTATCGCAATCTTCTGGCCTTGTACAGTCGATACTGGTTTGTTATATTCGCTCTATTGTACATCAGGCGCGTCTGAATGCTATGTGCTGATTGAAATTGGCTGCCGTCAACAGATGTCTCAAAGGAACACAGTGTATCGACAATACCACAATTATTTACCGTTTTGATTAATTAATTATATGTGAAAACAAGAAAAACCAATAAGGAAATTTAAAACTTCGTAATGACAACCTCAGACTGATCATTTCCCATAAGTAATAACAACATTTCCTTACACAAAACACAAGAAAACAAAAGATTTCCAAACGAATAACATACACACAAATCCCGCAGCTTACCACGCTTGCTATTAATATCTCTATAATAACCACCAGTGGCGCAGCTACAAATATCATTAGAGGGAAGCCGAAGAAAAAATGATTCAGTTCTCATAAACTCAGACAAAAAACTATAGATTTTTAATCTTATTATATGATGACTAATAAACTGGTATTAAATATAATCATGTAATGTGATGTAATGTAATGCACAGTTACACACACAGGTGTACCATATGGTGCCATCTTGAGACGCACACCGCACCTTCTTTCGTAATTTCATTTGAAGTTTGTCATCGTGTCACTCTATTTCTCTAAATACATTTTCTTTTTTGTATATTCGCACACTGTTTTTATATGTTGTATATTCATGTAATTGGTTATCATCTTTTAGTGGTGCTTTTGTGTGCACTGAAGAAATGTTTTATCTATCCATATAATTTAGCATTGGCAAGAAGAGTGGTTGTTCTGAAGGGAAGCCAATCGCGGAATCGGGGTGTATGAAAGCTACGCCTCTGATAACCACCATTCTTTGCTTAAAGGAAATCTCACAACGTCTTATTGAAATTCAGGAGCCATACCAATTTCGTACGCTGAATAATTACCGCGAATTTCAGGCTCTCAGGTTCTGGATGTGGCTTTGTGTGAGGTAAAATAATACAATGTCAACTTCCAAAGATATTTGGAAGTTGACATTGTATTAATACTTTTGGGATGAAGGAAATTCAATTATGAGGAAATAATAGAAAAGGGACAGAAAACCAATAAGGTATTATAGTATGAGAAGTCATGTGCCCGTTGTGTAAACTTTTCTGTCATAAGCATCTTTATCTTTATGAGAGTATAATATTAATGTGCCAGCCACATTGGGTAAGTAATAAATGATATAATTACAAAATCTCTAAAATTTACAAGATATAACAACTGAATCTATAATTTTATTTGATATAATGATCAGTTAATATAATAAACTATTGATATAATTTTAAAGTAACTAATTTTTATAAGCATAACTACATTGAATATAAAATCGTTTGATATACCACTCAAAAGACATAAAGCCTATTTAGTATAATATGATAAAACGTCTAGTAAAAACACAAAGCAAAATTTCAATAACAATATAAATTAACAATATACTGCAGCGGCAAAAAGAATATTTAGAGTCTGAATTTTTACGAGCTCTGGCTTCTAATTTAAGCTTAAAAAAACAATAACCATTTGTAATCGTATTTTTTTTTGTTATTTGATAGTCAATTAATCGAAGCATGAATCATTATAAAACAGTTGATTGTGAACATACACCTTGCATGCAGCAGGCATGCAAACAAGCATACACCATACATACAGCATGCAAGCATAAACTGACAGTAGGTCGACGGAGCCCCGCTGGGCGGGGCTCCTATTTCTGTCCGCAGGGCTTAAAGAAACCTAACCAAACCGAACCTCGGGGTGCTCCTGACGTCGACCGTCTAGGGTTAGGATTATCGGGTTAGGTTCGGAATAATCCATTTATTCCGAACCTAACCCGAAAAAAATCCAATAACCACAAACCACCAAAAAAGAAACAACAGGGCTCCGATTCGCTCCCGCCTTAGCCTTCTAAACTAATCTATCCGAGTCGGGTTGCTCTGAATCGGGGTGTTAACCATAATGATGTTATCAATATATATTTTAGACGATATACCTAATGATTTTTAACGTTATAAGAAATAAGTTTTAGAGTATATAAATGTTATATCTAAAGAAATTATATCAACAGTTGGTATAATTCACGTTTATTATATCTTATGAACGTTATTGAAATGAAAATATACCAAATAACTTTATATGATATGAGACGCACCCAGGCACATTACGCCCGTCCTCGTCGGGCTAGTCCACAATTCAAGGTCGCTTAGCGCGCTATGGAGCGGGCTATGCTCGGAGTTTCTTCGAAGGATCAAATCAAAAAGAAGTAAATGGGAAAAGAACCGCAGTTAATGTCATAGCTTGCAAAGTAACCTGAAGTAGGCTGCTGGCCATGTTTGTCGAAGGACCGATGGCCAGTAGAGCAGACGAGTCCTGAAGTGGAGACCGCATATCGAGAAGTGTAGTGTGGGACACCTCCCAGCTAGGTGCACCGACGACCTTAAAAAGGTGGCTGGGACAGACTGGGTTCGGAAGGCGGAGGACAGGGTGTTGTGGCGCAGCCTGGGAGAAGCCTATGTCCAGCAGTGGTCTGCAATAGGCTGAATTGAGAAGTCACATTCCTAATTCTTTCTATTTTCAGCTAAATAATCTATCCACATAACAATACTATTTTTTCTCCTTGAAGACTTTTGAGCTTCTAGCATGTCGAGATAAGGTTATTTTGATCATTTTCCAATTACTTCAATAATGAACTCTATTATAAGCGTTTCTAAACTCAGTAGTACCTTGGTACCTATTTTACGTACCACATCACAGATTTGTACCTATCCCAAATTCTACCTGAAATAAATGAATTTATTATTATTAAATTCCGAACTGCGAATCAGTACAATCCCAACACTCTCACTATACTAGCGAAATCGTAGCTCGAGGCACAGATTTCGACTCGGACAAACTGGCAATATAATCGTAACCTTTCAAGTCAATTCTCCTTGAATACGCGGCTGCCAATACCACACACTAATGGTTATCCTTTCCAATAAATTAGATAGATAAAGACCATGTTGCCAAGGAATATCCTTCCTTGAGATCATTTTGAATTGAAAGGGACGTAGTAATGTCAACGCTCTGTGGAGCGCTGACGGTACCAAGATAAATAAAACACTTGTTTGCGTTCTACATACATACATAAGCTCACGCCTTCTTCCCATGGGGGTAGGCAGAAACTTCAGAACGCCACCTGCTACGATCCTTACATACTCCTTTTGCCTCATTTACATTCATACATCTGGTCATACACGCACGCCGGTTGCGAGTTAGTACTCGCGTGCGTAGTCGCACCTGACCTTTCTGAAGAACATCACCAATAAGATCACTATGTCTTCCTAAGGCCCGGGAGGGGTCCCGGCGTTTCCACTCACATCTGCCGTGTAAATACATTTTGTTAGTCGACTTTCATTCATCCTCTCAACATGACCAAACCATCTAAGCATACTCTTTTCAATTTTTATCACCACATCTTCTTTTAAATCGCACCGTTGCCTTATCACATCATTCCTCAGTCTATCTTTCATAGTCACACCACACATGCTTCGCAAGGAACGCACTTCTACAGCATTTATTCTAATTTCATGCTTCTTTTGCCACACGCAACATTCACTTCCATACATAAGCGTAGGCACTAGCACACCATTGTGTTCTATCGTTCTATCTCCAATAATTATTTCTAGAATCGGATCTACGTTTTTTTTATATAATGACATATTTTTCTCTTATTTATTGACACCTAATTCTTTTTTAATATCACGCCTTGTTTCCCCGAAGGGTTAGGCAGAGGTGTACCTATATAGTACACCCACACTTCGCCAGTTATGTTTAAGTCCCATGTAACATATAATTATTTTTTCTGCTTTCTAAATTCGTCTTAGCGTTTACCTCATAATTTTATGGCATTATTAGAAAAGGTTGCTTATTACAACTAAATAGGTTACGATCTCTGTGTTGTAGTAAAAGATACATATTCGCGAAAAAAAATCAGGAGTTATGCGAAGATAAATGTAGGGAACAGCTGATTTATGTTTCACGATTCGACGTTTGGTCCCATAGTAAAAGTTGTTCTTATTGATGAATATAATGACCCCTTAAGAGGTTGTGCGTCAATTCCGGGATAAGTTGCATAGGCTGATAAACACATTACCTTCCTTTGCGTCGCGCAGTTGGGTAAAAAGAAACTATACAGGGTGTATCAGAAAGGTGTCGTCAAATTTAAGGGTGTGGTAAAGACCATCACACTGAACAACTTTCTCCATGGGACCAACATCGTAATCGCGAAAAATATTTTCAGCCGTCCCATGCATTTGTGTCGAGTAGGTATTGAAGTTTTGTATGGGACAGTAGATATTTTTTTCGCGATCACGATGTTGGTCCCATGGAGAAAGTTGTTCGGTTTGATGGTCAGTACCACACCCTTAAATTGGACTACACCTTTCTGATACACCCTGTATAGCAGATGATCATTCTAACAACATTAGCCCACGTTCGTACAGACGTAAAAATATCGCGGCAGGATTTTAGCGCGCACAGGAGTTTCAACTCTAGGTGTAGAGCCGAGCATTGAGAATCCAATAGAGCGCATCCCAGTGCAAACCTGGGCCTAGAGATAGAGAAATCATTCTCCATTTCTGAACTGCGACACTTGACGCAATACATGAATAAATAGTTTAGTTCACACATGTAAAGAGGCCACAGATGTTACAGCAAGCGAAACAACTGCACCACGCTCGGTGTGTACAGCTCCATATCCTCTGCCGTCATATTGTTCTTCAAAATACAAACATAATTAAGCAAAAGTTATCTCCCAAGACATCTAAATTATGATACTTCGTTGACACCGAAACGTAAACAAAATTAATCATTTCAAAATTCTCCCGAAGTTGATCAGCAAACATTTGTGGATTTCTAAGCATGCAGCTCACATCGGCTTCAAAGTTCACGAACTTTGTACACACATCATAATATTATTGTCATTTATTCACCAGTGCGAAAACAAGAAAAGCTAAGAACAAAATATTGTGTAATCTTAGGGTCCCGTACTTCAAAAGGAAAAAACGAAACGTGACGGACGGACGGACAACGTAGTGATCCCACTACGTTGTCCGTCCGTCCGTCTATCTGTCTGTCTATCAAGACACTTTTTCTAAAGAACGCGTGGTGGTATCAAGTTGAAATTAATATCAAATACTTACGTAATTCAACGGTCCCTTGAAACTCTAAAATATCAAGCTTCTAAGTCAACGCAATAAAAAAAATCGGCCATTTATGCGACATATTTCAAATTTTTCGCAAATAAATCAAACCTATTGAGTACTTCCAGTTCATGACCTAGAATCATGAAAGTCTCATAGCAAGAGTATAGGATAAAAGTCTGAAAATTGTTAATTACCTAGTAGTTTTATCACATAATTTTTTTTGCGATTATAAATTTAAATTTGCAGTTGGAGGACCGTGATGTACATCGACGTATGGGAGAACATTTTTTCAACCGCAATGTCAAGTTAGTTCTTGAGATAAATTTATCCCAACAACGGAACCCTTCATTTTGCGTGATCCGACGCACACTTGGCCGGTTTTTAGGGTTTCTTACGTCCGAATGAAAAAAAGGAATCCTTATAGGAATAAATGTGTTTGAAACGTGTCGGACACACGCACTTGGCCGGTTTTTTTACGTTATTTGTTGGCAAAAAACCCGTTTATCGCATTTACCTTGGTAAGTACTCACCGTTACCTAAAGACATCAGCTGAAATACTAGAGGCAATTGCAAATTCATTGCCAGCCCAGAGACAGAGTTGAAATGTCTCGCGTACCTGTAATCAGCACCCTTCAAACCGGGATATCACAACGCTGCTTTACGGCACAAGTAATAAGTCATTTATTTCATAACAAAATATACATTGTGTTGAAAATATTACAGTGATGATCAGGGATCGGAATAGGTAGTGCCATTTTGGGTCATTGAACCTGAATGATAATGTTAACATGGACATGCCTTAGGATTCCCGGAAATATTTTTCTGAATTTCGATGTACTAGATGAAGTTAAACCACAGTGTATGTATATCAATCAGTATTGTGACTCGGACCTATTCTTGAAATAATGCCGCGCGGTACGTAAACACGCGATAGGGTTGTCCATCTCTCGCGTCCGGCCCTGGTCCAGGCCATGGTACGGAGCGAGAGTGCATGGGAAGCCATTACCTCCTTCTGCGAAGCAATAATGCTCGTGAAGGAGGAGGCGGGACGCGTGAGGGAGAGGCAAGCTTTGCACCCTCACGCCCCTAGTCACCGCAGGAGACGCCCTGGGCGTCGGGAATTGGCAGCCGATTCCCGGCCACCGTAGGCGCGGGCTTGCGGATGGCGAGCAATGGGTAGCTCGCCGTCCGGTAAGGACCAAACCCGAGTCGACGGCGCGTCGTGTTCCACGCGCGCCTCAAAGAGATTTCAGCACTATTGACGGGGTCCGCTAGGGCCGATGCCAGCTAGGGTTGCGGGATGTTCGAAAGAGTCACCGTGGCCCCGGCACAGGCAACAGAAGGAACACGGGTGCGTTTTAGTCAGTAAAAGTTTGACACGCCCTCCCGCTCCGCCCAGAGCGGGAGAAGTCATTTGATGATTTCCCATCCACAAAAAAAAAGAAAAAAAAAAAAGGGTTGTCCACCTACAGTATTTTAATTTCATCTGTTTATTTGAGTTTCTTTCTAGTTGTATGATTATAATATATATGATCATAAATATTATATTTTTTATTTAAGAAAATGAAATTCGTTGTGAATTAAACAGGAAGTGTTCAATAAAAATACATGTTGTGTTTTTTGATTAGTACTTAGATATAATAAATAAAAACACCCTTATCAATTTAAGTCAACTGAAAAATATTTGCGTCTCGACTGAGACGTACGAAAAGCTTTATTGTTAAATTTAATAGTAAAATATATATATATATAAAAACAAAACAAATATTCAAAACAAAGTAATATTTATTCACAGACACTGAAAATCAACAACATTTGTACATAGAAACAAAATCTGAAGTGGACTTGCGAAACAGTTAACTCTCGGGTTTACTCAAATATATGGAAAATCGTACCTAATTGAGAAGGCATAGCCATGTTATGATGACGGTCACTAAATCCCGCGAATGGCACTACCTATTCCGATCATTAGTGATGATAAATAAAATAATAGAAAAAAAATACATATTTAAAATTCATTACGCATTTAAAATATATCAATATCACTATTTAATAATTATATTATGTCAATAATTCAGTAACAATAAATTAAAGAATCACATACATACATAAACTCACGCCTTCTTCCCATGGGGTAGGCAGAAACTACAGAACGCCACCTGCTACGGTCCTTACATACTGCTTTTGTCTCGTTTAAATAATCAATAATCTAATATTCATTATCCAGTATTAAAAAAAAATAGATGAATACAAATTCACAAATATGTCGTTTATCATCTCATATATGACCAACACTCACATGCTCGGGCCACACCAACGCTCAACGTCAATGACTATCATCGTCATAAACATGGCGGTAATTATTCCGATGATAATCGCGATGAATTGAAACGTCAATGCTGATTAGATGGCTATAAAATTGGCGTTGAATTTCAAGATGGACGCTGACGCTGCTGCACTGTATTTAATAAGTGTCAATTTTTATTATATAGATAGATACATGATATTTTGTATTTACTTTTGTAATAATTACTTTAATAAAAATAAATTAAAGAGATAACACAAAGAGTTTGTTGTTTTTTTCCAAAGTACAATAATGATGCATATTCAATAGATAGATAGGTAGGTACATAAATCTATTAGATTTTATGCTGTCGACACCTTACACTAATGCATGTCCCTGAAATGGTCTGCGAATTAGTGATTCCTTTTCTTTTTAATTTCGTCTATTGTAGTTTGAAAAGGTAATGCTTCTATTATACGCCCCCAAGCATTATGTTGCGATGCGCGAATTTTATAGCTTTTGAGTCTCTGATCCCACAAACATGGCTCTGTTTGCAGAACTTCGAGAAACTCGATAACGTTTTCATTTCTCCACTCCATAGTCGGCTCCGCTAGACAAACACGTGCGACCCCGTCGCGCTCACGGTGCACAATGACAAACGTAAGCGTGGCCTCTTCCACGCAATAATTCTCGCGGTAAATCTCTTTGATCTGCCAAAAAATACCGCCACCCGTGTTATCGCCAAACGTCAATCGGCAATGTGAATGCCGCTGTTAAATTATCACGATAAGTTGTGGCTACACCTACGGCCTACGTCCATCATCGCGATAATCAACGGCATTTCCTGTTGGTGTGGCCCCAGCATTATACGTGCGTTGCACCGCCATTTTTATAACACTCTGCAAATTTCTTTAAAAAAACCGTCGAATAACCATCCACGAATGCGAGTCGCGCATGGCTAATCTGCTATAGCCATATTTTCGTTAAATACGAACTTTATATGCTTTGAAGACCGCTTGTGAATGTGCTGTATCATCATTCATCATCACCTAGCTGAAGGAGACTCGAAGTTCGCCGTAACTGCTTAACAAGTAAGTGTAATGTTTCCTAATTCTTCTCTTTGATTTGGGTAATGATTCGCTTTTAATATAATCTTCTCCCCGTATCGCATAATCATAATCATTTATTTGCAATAAGTATTGGTACAGAGCGTTGGTCTTAAATTCAGTAACTAAGTTCCTAATACATAGTCAGATATTTGACATGCAAACAGTGCAATGTATACAGTGCTAATATAAAATATTACCGGTACTCTAACCTAAATATTTACGTCCAATGGCAAGCTTTAAATGCTAGTTTATATTATTATTCACTAATTTTACAATACATTCATTAATAATTATCATCGCATTCTTTTCAAGCTGATTATTTAACATTATTTGTAAATTCATTTATAGAATAAAATCTTTTTTCCAGCAGTCATAATTTTAACATTATAAAAAATAAATTGTTAGGTAAATCTTTCAAGTTCTTTGGTATTTTGTTATAGATAAGTCCACACATATGGTAACAGCCCTAGGCAGAACTAATCTACCTGGATCTCTTACTTTCCGAGGGCAACGGTCTTGAGCCTTCTTAAATAGGTCAAAGTGCTGTCGGACACATTTATTGTTCCCCGTACAAAATATATAACATAATCGCTTCTCCACTCATCGATACTGTAATAGCCCTTTCTCAATAAACATGCCTTTAATTTATTTTTAAATAGTTTATGCTGTCTATGCTTTTGAATTCTATTGGCAACTTGTTGGATAAAAAGACAGATTGAACTCTGGAACTGTGATGTGATGAACCACGTAAAATTTCGATTGGATTGTGGCAGAAATATGTAAGGTGGAAGTACCTAGCCGGACGAGTTCCATTCTACTACGACTAAAACCAACCTTCACCAACCCTACAGATTTTCCCTTAAAGTGTAACAAACATAGAACCCTCTCGACACAATCGATTCACACCTTTCCCATGTTCAAGGCGAGATTTTTATCAGAGATCATTCGTATTGAGTCAGTTCAGTCCTACGATCGCAGACTCCACGAGCGCAGAAACAAAGTGCGAACGCCTTATTTATGCGTTGGTACTCTATCACTCGTGCCCACGTTCGGCAATGACCGGCAACGATCGGCTGCCGAATGGCCTGTCCATAAAGGATAGTAAAAGACCTAACAAATGCGGTTGAATCTGCGGGGCAATTGCGTATCAAATTTACAATAGTAATCGGTTTCATTTTGACAGTTCAACAACATTCATTGCGTTATTTACGTTGTTAAGCAGATAAATTTTTCGAACATATGAAGCAATGGATTAGCAAATTGCTTCAATTTCATTCAGATTGTGATTGATAGTGTGTTACGCAATTAGGGTGCTGTTCATGAGTTGACAGGTTTCAATCATTCGGTCGATTGCGTGCCTCATCAGCATGCGAACGCATTACTACCGCGGTGCGGCGCTGCGGTTGTAAATATGGGTTAATTTAACTGTCATAATGCTGATGCAGGTTGCAAATACACGTAGGTATATACAGGGTTATTTTAAATTGGCTAGCTAAACACCACAGACGTGGTAGGTATCGATATCTAAACATGATAAAACAAAAAACAAGTATCGTTCAAATCGGTCTATTCTGTAAAAAGTTATGCGTGGTCATACATAAAAGAAAATATTGGTTTACACGCGTCGATTGAGCGCGTTATTGTCGCGAATATTTTTTTTTAAATTAATTAATTTGATGATTTTTTTATGGAGTCATCGACCGCAGTTATAGTATTCACTTGAAAAATCTGTTTATAAAACCAGTTTGTTTTGTGTAAACTTCACAGACATGGTATATCGATATCTAAATACGACAAGACATAAGAAAACAGTTTTCTCAACTCATACTTCAAGTAACAACACTAACAGTGGCCGTTGACCTCCCAAAAAAAACATCAATTCTTTTTATTTTATCGCATTTAGATATCGATACCCATCGCGTTTGTGGAGTTTATTTAGCCAATTTAAAATAACCCTGTATACACAGAACATCAAATTCAGAAAAACTTCGATTTTGTAACTTGTCGTCTGTGTCAGTCATGCCTGCGCGTCAACCGTTTTCTATGAGGTCCCCGAAACGATCAATTGTGATTGGTCAATTGCCAACAATTTCTATCGTAGTAATATTGACAATCGCTTCAATTGCACTTGGTACACGTTCGATTTGCGCTCAATGTGTATCAATCACATAAACATTGACAATTGCGTTTGATCGTTTCGGGGATATAAAGCTTGATGTCTCAACGCCCGGATACTGTCGGATTTCTTTCCCAACACTAAATTAAATCCCACTCAAGAAGCAACTTCTCCTACATTCCTCCATTCTCCCCATCCAACTCAAAACTCAAAGATCACGTAATCGAAAATTAATTATTCCTCATCCGTACAAAAGATCAATATGAACGTTTTGTCCAAGTTCAGAATGCAACTCAGTTCCAACAGAATTCCGAACCATTTTACGTACCGGACAAGTTTCGCCGAGACTTGGAGGATTCTTAAAACCAGTTTATTTGTGTAGCATCCGCATAAAACCACATTTCCCGTGGGTTCCCCGCGCTTCGAGATGGTGCTGCGTTTGAATTTAGCTGGGATGTTTAGTCGAAAAAAGGGGAATGCACTCTTTGATTTAAACGGTTTTTACCTACTCGTCGTGATAATAAAAAGAAAGGAAAGAATAGTGATTAAAGAAACATGTTACAGTAAACAGTAGGTAAATGGCATACAAATAACAAACTCTTTTACGTAAACCCAAAAACAATTCCAGGTAAATAGCATGCAAACAAAAAAGTCTTCTCACAACAACGCTTCCTTACAGTCTGCCATTACTTGAATTGTTGGCTCTAAACAGTACCTTCTTACAGTTCTTACTAACACAAATAATATCCAAGCAAGTATTATGTGTCCTAAGGTCGCCGTAGAAAAAAAATCAAAACAAGGGATAAAAAACAGAAAAATCTTTTTTAGTGATAAGACCGCAATTTTGGAATTTCACAAACAAAAGCTTTTTCATCTTTGCAATAAAAATGGAAAGCAAAAATAAATTGTAAAATTAGCTAATTCCATTCCATTCTAATTCTAATCATGCAAATAAACTAGCGCTTTTAAACAGACCTTCACCATTCATGCATGTAGTTTTGAAATTCCGTATTTCTGTCTACACTTCTCCAGATCCGAGGTTATTTATATTTCTTGCCGCTGATGTATTTCCATTCGCTTTTCAATTACACCCTCATGCGATTATTTATAAAATCATTTCCTTACTGAAACGAAATGGAGGAGATGTAGTGTATCGGTTGCTTGCTGGGTTTAAGGCGGTTTGTATGAGGTTAGGATATACAGGGTGTATCAAAAAGGTGTGGTCAAATTTAAGGGTGTGGTGCAGACCATCAAAGTGAACAACTCTCTCCATGGGACCAACATCGTAATCGAGAAAAAAATATCAGCTGTCCCATTTATTTGGGTTGAGTAGGTATTGAAGCTTTGTACGGGACGGCTGATATTTTTTTCGCGATTACGATGTTGGTCCCATGGAGAAAGTTGTTCAGTTTGATGGTCTGTACCATACCCTTAAGTTTGACCTCAGCTTTCTGATACACCTGTCGACGCTGAACGTGCAGTGTAATCCAAAATCATAATTATTTGTAATAATACCCCGATAGCTCAACATAATTATGTATTTTCTAAGTGCATATCGTAATTAGGCCAATAAAATAAAGCAAGAATTTTAACAGATTTAAAAACATGTAGTAATGACACTGATGGCCCAGTGGTTAACGCCTCGCCTCGCCAAGCACGAGGTAGTGTATTCAAATCCGGGCAAGTACCAATGTGACTTTTTCAATTCATATGTGCTTTCTAAGTTTACCAGTCTTACCATGGGGTATCGTATTACCCAGTAACTGGGTTGTGGAGGTCAGATAGGCAGTCGCTCCATGTATAATACTGGTATTCAGCTGCGTCCGGTTAGACTGGAAGCCGACCCCAACATAGTTGGGAAAAGGCTAGGCAGATGATGTACTTTCTGAGTTTATCTTGAACATTACTGACATCGATAAAGGAAAACATCGTGACGAAACCTGGACTTACAGTTAATATAAGTCTGAAATCACCAACCCGTCTTGTGCCTTCTCAGTATGAGAAAAGTCATTTGCCTTGCAGTGGTACAATAATAAGGCTGGTATTATAAAAAACACTAGCAGCGCTCCGCGGTTTCACCCGCATAAGTCTCAATTCCGTAGGAATATCGAGATAAAAAGTGTCCTATATGTTAATCCAGGTTATAAAATATCTGTGCGCCAAATTTCATCCAAATCCGTTCTGAAGTTTTTGCGTGAAAGAGTAACAAACATCCATCCATCCATCCTCACAAACTTTCGCATTTATAATATTAGTAGGATAGTCGGATAGTAGGATTAAACAGATTAAGCGCATTTAATTTCTACATTTCAGTTACAAATACGGTTGAAAATTTTGTTTTCCTGCACCTCTAATGCCAAACTTTTCATTGGCCAAAACATCCAGATGCTTTGTCCAATGAAAAGTTTCATTTGCCAACGTTGCTTATTTTTATGGTTTCATTGAGGATCTAAATACCCAGCGTCTGTGTTCCCTTCCACATTTAACCCATCTGCCTTCAAAGAAAGAGTGAACAGGCATCTTCTGGGTACGCTCGTTCCATTATATACTTCATCCATCACTTTCCATCAGGCATGATCGAGGTGAAGGGCAGGCCAAATCAGCGATTAAAAAAATAACATAAGTTAATTTTACCTATGACAAACTTTTATCCGTGTAACCTAAACTAATATGAACTTATTCCGTATGGTTCCTCGTTGGTCTAGTGGTTTCAAGCGCTACCGCTGAGCATGAGGTCCTGGGTTCGATTCCCGGGTCGGGCAAAGTGTTATTGGGTTTTTTTCATCTGGAATTTCTCAGTAGCAGTCCGGAGTCTGGATATGTAAAGAAAGAAGAAAGAAAATACGTTTATTTGTGGTAAACGTGACAAAAAGAATACAAACACAAAAAAGAAACAAGTTGAGGGAAAATATGCGTCACATCCACGCAAAACGGCCATCGCTCAGCATAATGCTGCGACCCTATGCGAGACAGAGCCCCAGCGCTGGTTTTCAGCGACAGCCGGCGTTGACGTGATGACGTCAGTTGCTGCAGCATTCAGTGAAATTGAAAAGAAATAAAATAAACACAATACCTAAATCTAAAATGTTTATATAAATACAATATATAAAATGGCAACATTACGTTCCATCGGCATTGGCTCACACGCCGCGTGCCGCCGAATTTGTGTTAGCTGTCAAAAAACTATTTGTGCCCGGTTGATGGCAATAGGCACGCCCCCTATAACATGGATAACTGGCAAAATGTGAGTGTCTATAGGTACACCTCTGCCGAACCTTTCGCGGAACACAGGCGTGATGTTTTACGTTATATGTATATGTATTAGGGGGTGATCTTATTGCCATTAAACTGGTATAAATACGAGCTCCAGGCTGTTACTGAACATTTCATAAAAGAAAAACCTAAGCAAAACTTATGAAACTACTGGATCGTTAAATACAGGGCTTTTAATTTTAATTGACGTATATTTAATCGAACTTCTAATAATTCCCATTTTGCGCTCCTAAAAATATTATTGAACACTCTAATATAATGATTGCGCCTCTTTTGTGAACCTCAAATAATTCCGATTTTGGGGTCTTAAAAATACTAAATAGCCAAGTTACTGCGACCATTTGAATAAAGCGCTCGCTTGGCTCGCGCGCGTTTGGTCACAGTTCTAACCTAACCCGTTTGGTCGGGGTACCCTAGCTTAGTAACTGCGACCAACTGAGAGAAAAGGCCGCAGAAACTTAAAAAAAAGGCTCAATTATTAAAATAAGCGTGCATCATTAGAAGAGCAAAAGCTGTTTAGAGGATCAGTTAAAAATTTCCCATTTTAATGACCTACACGGCCAATTTCCAGTACCGCCAAATATCAACCAAGTCTCAAGTACATTACACAGTCTCTTTTCAGCCGCCCAGCACTTACATTCCCCGATATTGATACCTCCACCAATTTGTGAGGGGGCCTTATGTTTAAGTAGGTCGGTAGTTGCCAAGTGGGATCCCTAATTAATCCCGTTTGTCCAGTCTAATGGGCCCTGCGAGGATTTAGGGTAATATCCTGTTACATCTATATGTGGGGCTCGGTGCCTTAGTTAGAGTAATAGTGGGGACTAAGGGAGTTTGGGTTTTGTAAGATTATAATGAGTTGTGTGAAGACGTCGGACAGGAAAAGAACAGTTCGTGGAAAAAGTATGTCAACATCAAAACTTAACAGCTTCTACAGTTAATTATACAATCCAAAGAGACAGTTGTTACATTTTCAAAACGCTTACGTATCTAAATTATTACCTGTCAGTAGGAAACCATATTCTGATAAACTTACCATTAGATCGGATACTCTCTTACCGCTCCTCGTAAAATCAAAACAAATTCTCAGCCATCACAAATCATTTCAATTTCCCAAATCTCATAAAAGTATTCCAAGAAACTCGAACAAAATATAAAAAGGCAACTTCCTGCAATCCTTCCAAAAAAACTGCTTAACAAAATTGCTCCGCGCCAAAAACTTTTTGTAACCCAAGTGGCGTACGATGAAATAACAGAAATCCGAAAAATAATTCCGAATGGAGGCTTCCGTTTGAACAGATGAAAATTTTCTTCCCGTTCGATAAAACAAATAAAAGGACAAGTTGGAAAAAAAGAATTTCCGCCCGATAGTGTCTGTCTGATCTCCGCCATTTGATTTCATGTAGACGCCATTTTTCTTAAATTCTGTCGTCCAATGGATTGTAAGAGATCTTGATCAAGTTAACGCCGAAACACTAGGCAATTTGATTCGAAGCTGGTTCGAATCTTAATTTGGAGTCACAGTTTTAACGGCATTAAAAGTGCGCAAGACGATTGAGTCCAATGCCGTAGTAACTCTAGGGACATGGAATACCTACAAAATAAACGTGCCTAGTGACACTAACAAAAATTATGGTGGTTGGATGTATGGCACTGATGATGTAGCTAGAAAGGGGGTGACTACCGAGATGACGACTATTAGAGAAGTATGGAAGGATGGAACATGTTGCGCCGACCCCAAATAAATTGGGCTAAGGGCAGGAGAATGACGATGAATGATTGATGTATAGCATTGGCACGAACCCAGTATAGTACATACTAATGGGGAAGGTCGGGCATAGCTAATTGTAGATGGCGTGATCATAGCTAGGTCCCCACGGCCTACAATAAGTTTGACATTTCGTTCAGTCATGAGTTTACTTTTATTTCGCTATTTCTTTATATTCGGTGATTTCAATATTTTAAATCAAGTAAATGATATGGAAAGTGTCAGAATTCAAAACCATAAATATATCCTGAAAGTCACTTTCTTCAAAATGTTTCTACTCTGTTTAATTTATAAAACATCTCTACGAATAGCTTTAAGCCACCATCTTTTAATTTTAGGGTCTCTCGGGAAATGGTGGACTCCAATTTCGGACTATTTAGTAATACAACAACGCATCATTTTCGCAAAAATAAAATAAAACCACCTCACGCCTTGTAGATATTATTGGCTTATGTTGGGAACTAGCTACGACAGCGCCATTTTGACAGTTGCCTTCCCCATTCTATGCTTAAACCACAAACTGACAACACAATGTGATAGATTTGACAGATAATGTTCCTGTGACAGTGAGCCACTGAAATGGCGACCCTCCGCAGCTTCATGTCAGGTTTCTCATTTCTTGTCCATGGGATTACATAATCGGCGAGTAGCGAACAGTTTTGTGTTCCGAATCGGACTGCAAAAACTCGCATAGTTCATCCTTGTGGTTAGTGCATCTGTCCCCTATCTATAATCCTATAACTTGAGGCTTTGTCTCCATTATTTGCTTGTTATTCTGCCGTTCCGGATCGCCGGAAGCTGTGGCAATACAGTTTATACGAAAATCCGCTTGTTGAGGTTGGACAGTCCCAACACTGTTGGAGGTTGGGCACTGACAAACGTCAGTACGTTTGTCAGTGCGCATTGGCATTCAAGATTCACGGGTTAGTTCATGCAAGGAATACCTGACTTTTCAGACTTCGTGTTAAACATTTGTATACTTGGAATCGACATGGCTCGTGATGTCGTTATGTTATATTATAGTACTATCCGCCTATTTCAAAAGTACATCATATTGACTGTACAAGTACAAACAGTCAGGTTTGCAACGAACTAGCGAGGCTGATTGTCTAAGGTTAACCAGAAGTACTCAGTTTCCGTAACTTTTAGCATTTAATACACCCCTGTAACTTCTTTTAATAAATATTCTGGGCGGAAGTTTGTACACCTGTAAGGCAGTGAAGTGCGGAAGTTTACGTCTGGCATTCACAAGAGTATACCTATGTCTTGTCGTCAAACCAACTTTGATATCGATTCAAAAGATGTGTAGGATAAATTAATTACATCATAGGTTTAATTAATTTGGCGTATTCCCACTATTCCTACCATGAATTCTTACCAGTAGGAATATTGTGAATTTATTTCTTCTTTCTACGGGACATTGATACATGGAATTTACATAATTTCTACTAGTGGGAATAAAATAAGAAGAAAATTCAATATTCCTACTGGTAAGAATTCATGGTAGGAATAGTGGGAATACGCCGTCGTATTATAATTTGACAATGATTTTATTATCGTTAAGAGGGCTGTCACATTTTGTCACCTCTTTCGCTCACACATGACTAAATTTTTGAGAATGTTAAAATACAAAGATGCTTTTTTGAAAAATGTAATCAATGGGCGACCTACTAAATAATATTAATTTAATAGGTAATTATTAAAATCATATTTCTATTGCGTTACCTAATAAACTTAGCTCAATAAGTATTATGATCAGTTTTTGAGATGATTTAAATAAATGCCACAATAAAAAGGTGTTTTTATTTTTAACCTATTAAATTGATATTATTTAGTGGGTCGCCCATTGATAACATTTTTCAAAAAAGCATCTTTTTATTTAACATTCTTAAAAATTTGGTCCCGTAAGAGCGAGATAGGTGCCAAAATTTGACAGCCCTCTTAACTGTGCCCTACGACCGCGACATCGAAAATGCCTCATAGCATACCTTGAACAGGACCTGATCATCATCATCGCACTTACTCACAATATCTGAAAGCAGGTCAGAGCAAATAAAAAGGCATTGTATTTAATCGAACGGAACCTCAAATAATTCCCATTTTGCGTTCCTAAAAATACTATTGAACACAATAATATAATGAATGCGCCCAGGCACGTATCCAGACTTTTGGTTCGGGGGGGGGACAAACATTGAAACAACCATGTGAACTGTGTGAAAATCGCTGTAATCACTGTAATCGCTTACATAATCAGATCAAGATCTATATTTTTATTTTACCTACTTATTGAAAGAACACGCAAGCGAATAAATAAAACGTTTTTTTTTTTCAGTCAGATTTCGGGGGGGGATAAATCCCAACTATGCCCCCCTCTGTATACGTGCCTTATGCGCCTCTTTTTTTGAACCTCAAATAATTCCTATTTTTGTGTCATAAAATTACTAAATAGACAAGTGACCGCGCTCGCGTTTGATCCGAGTTCCAGACTAACCAAACTCGTTTGTTTGGAATACCTTAGCTTAGTTACTGCGACCAACCGTGTGTTAAAGCCAGAACGTTAAAAAGAGGTTCAATAATTATTTAACAAACTGTGCATCATTAGAAGTTTAATAAGTTCTTAGAGGATCAGTTAAATAATTCCCAAATGAAAAATGGGGTTAGGCCAACACCCCTGTATATTTAAACACTGACACAACACAAAGAGGTTAATCTAAAACTCACTAAAACAACACAAAGCACGAGCACGTAGAGGCTTTAAAATTGCAAGAGTTTTAAAGAGACAAATTGCTTCCCCATTGGTACAGAATTGGGCACATTAGACTGCTCTCCTCAATCTAATCGACCTACTCTCGAAGACGAATTACCGATACGTGCTAACTTATTTCTATACCCAGCCTATCCTTGCGCTACTTTTTCATTTGAGGGTAGGCAGGATATTTAGGTAGGAGTTGTAGGTCGTGGATTCGAACCCAGGCAGGCGCTTTACTTTTTGTAAATAATTTCAACACCACTGCTCCCAAAACGGTGAAGAAAAACAGCATGTCCTAGAACTAAAAATTCGAAGAAATGTACCGCGTGGTCGATTACGGCCCAGTCCCTCTTGAAGAGAGAGGTCTGTGTCCCAGCAGTGGGAACATTATAGGCTGATTATGCTTATGCAGGATATTTAGAGCCTACTGAAAATAACATAACATCACGCCTGTAATCCACAAAGGGTTAGACAGAAGTGTACCTATAGTACACCCACATTTCCACAGTTTGTGAAAGTGAGCCTATTGCCATCAACCGGGCATACATCCAGACTCTGAGCTGCTACTGAGAAATTCCAGATGGAAAACCCAATTACCTCATGCTCAGCAGTAAAGCTCGCGACCAGTAGACCAACGAAGTCAGTCCTACTGAATATGTGTGGTATTTATGTTTGATGGTTAATATATCAGCGGTATAAGCAGCAGCGTCCTGAACAAAGATACTCATCTATACAAATAAATAAAATTGAAGTGTTCGTTTGTAATGTCAAAATAACACTTTTTTACTAAATGCATAATGAAAGTATTTACGGTACTTATAACAATTTTTTTTGCAATTTTTGTCTGTTTGTTGCGGCTAATCTCCGAAACGGATGGACCGATTTTGACGGGACTTTCACTGGCAGATAGCTGATGTTATGGCGGGTAACTTAAGCTACTTTAATTTTAATAAAATAATTAGGGTTCAGCGCAAAAAAAATAAAACCCATGAAAAATCTGTTTGGCGCTAATCTCTGGAACTACTAGTCGGATTTGAAAAAATATTTTTACATTTGATAGCCTAATTCTCGAGGATTAACATCACGCTACGACCTTTAGGATCCGAGCAAAAAGAAAACAAAGCTAGAAAGAACAAAATTCGTCTGCTCAATAACGTACATAACGCATTGAACACGGCAGAACTGTCAAAATGAAAGGCATTGTGATCGATTGATGCTCTATGTTTGGTTACGCAATTACCCCGCTGTAGTCAATTCATTGAATAACTCTTAAACAAATAAACATGCAAATACCTATAAGTATTGACATAATACCTATTTTAAAATATTCCCCTCCGTTATGAAAGAACGCCACATTTTAAAAGGTGTTAAAAGAGAACCTCGTAGCATAATTTTTATGGACGAAAAAATTTGTTGCTAGATTTTGCAGAATATAATATTTTCATGTGAAAAACATCAGGATTTACTCATTTCTCATTAACCTCGACGCAAAAAGGAATTTCACGAGTTTAACGCTCGTGCATATCCGTATGTGTTTGTGTGTGAAAACCACACCTCCGAAATGAGTTTGGACTTAACTTGATGCATTTTTTAAGTATTTGTTTTAGTTCTATTACCAACAGACTGTGTTCATAGAGATTTAATTTTTAGGCTTCCGTACTCAAAGGGTGCCAACGGGACCCTATTACTAAGGCTCCGTCCATCCGTCTGTCACAGGGCTGTATCTTGTAACCCGTAATAGGTAGACACTTGAAACTTCACAGAGTGTGTACTATTTATCATGGCTGCTATAACAACAAACAATTAAAAATAAGATAAAGTAAATAAAGGGGGTCCCATACCCATACAAAAAGGTTTTTTTTTTTCTAAAGAATTTAAAAAATATATGTAGTATTAAATATTGTATGGTGGTACGGATCCCTTCGTGTGTGAGTCCGACTCGCACTTAGCCACTTTTTACCTACGTACTCTCAGGAAGTCTAGGTGATAGTGTGCATAATAAAGAGTATTCTATCTATCTATCTAGGTGCTTTTGTGTCCCGCGATTTGCGTCGCGTGTCGCGCCTGTTTGTAAGAACCTTTGTTCGTGCAGAATAAACTAGTTTTCTTTCTTTCCTAAAATTCTAAGTGTATTCGTGAATAACATGTTATAGAATAAAGCCGAACCTGGGTTTCCCGGCAAACCAGTTAGACAGTTCGTACCACAGATGGTAGCAAGTATTAAATGCAATATAATAATATGTACATAGAACAAGAATAGGTATAACATCAATATGACACAGGCCATCCCCAACCACGGTACTCCAAGTTCTTCCCAACACGCGATAGCCTCCCAAAATCCTTTCTGAAATAACACAGTACTTGTTCTCTTTTTAAATATTTGTGGCCATCCATCATTGAACAGCGATACACACAATGGTCCATTATGGGATATTCGGAGCGGCCGGTGACCCGTCGTCATTAGAGCTCAGCGCTCTCGCATCTGCAAAAAGTTTTCCTTCATAAAACAGTAGAAGGAATGGAGTGCTGTTGGTGCAAAAGTTTTTTTGTGTAGGAGAATTTCATTCGGGACACCCCTTTTTGGTTCAATTGGACAGTTTCAACTCACTCAGTAGGTATACTTAATTTCTATATTTATATAATTACTAGCTTTTTCCCGCGGCTTCGTTCGCATGGATGAAAGGTACTCTATGTCCTTTTCTGTATCCCTGACAAGGTGTATGCATAATTTTATGATGATCGGTTGAGTAATTTAGACGTGAAAGCGTAACAAACAAACTCACTTTGGCATTTTTTACATTACTAGCTGTGCCCCGCGACTTCGTTCGCGTGAATATTGTAAGATACACAATATACTAAAATAACAGCCACATTTTAATAAAACTCCCTCGTCCCCCGACCCGTCGCGTTGCATCGCCCGCCCACGCTATTACTTCGTTTTCGCTTAGCGTTCTTTCCGACGTTTCTCTTTTTGCTCGGCTCCTAAGAATCGTAGCGCGATGATAAATAGCCTATAACTATCCTCAAAAAATTGGGCTACCAAGAGCAAAAAGAATTTTTCAAATTCAACTGGTAGTTCCAGAGATTAGTACAAAACAGCTTAAATTTCATGGGTTTTAGTTTTTGCACGGAACGCTCATTATTTTTCAAAAATAAAAGTAGCCTTTGTTACCCGCCGTAACATCAGCTATCTTCCAGTGTAAGTCCCGTCTGGTGGCGTCGGCGTAGTTTGCTACGCTGACGACACGCTGGTCCTGGCGCAGGGGAGGTCGCACCAGGCGGCGGCCGAATTAGCGGCACGCGGGGTTGCGACAATCGTAGAGAGGATCCGGCAATTGGGACTCGAGGTGGCCTTGCACAAGTCCGAGGCCATGTGTTTTCATGGTCCTCGGAACGCGCCACCATCGGGTTCCCAAATAACGGTAGGAGGGGTTCTCATCGGAGTCGAGTCGACGATGAAGTACCTGGGACTCGTCCTCGACAGCCGGTGGAATTTCGTGGAGCATTTCCGACGTTTGGCTCCCAGACTGGAGCGGGCCGGGGCTGCCTTGGGGCGGCTCCTGCCCAATCTGGGGGGTCCAAACGCCTCCTGCCGGAGGCTCTACGCGGGGGTCGTGCGGTCCATGGCCCTTTACGGAGCTCCGGTGTGGGCGCGTTCCGTGAGGCGGCGACCGGTCCGTCGGTTGAACGCGTCCCAGAGGGTCATGGCCATCCGGTTAGCCCGGGGATACCGCACGGTCTCCGGGGAGGCGGCGAACCTCCTTGCCGGATTACCGCCATGGGATCTGGAGGCAAAAGTCCTCGCGCACATCTGGGAGTGGCGCGAGGAGGCAGGACGCCGGGGCGTAACTCCGTTGCCGCGAGAAATCGCGGCACGGCGGACAGAGCTCCGGCAGGATCTCATGGCGGCATGGAGAGTGCGATTGTCGCAACCCAGCGCTGGGCACGCCACAATTGCGGCGATAAGTCCCCTCTTTGAGGAGTGGCTGGAGAGGCGCCACGGCGTCCTCACCTTCCGCCTGACGCAGGTCCTCACCGGACACGGGTGCTTCGGGAGGTACCTGTTCCGGATAAGGCGGGAGGAAACGCCCGGGTGTCACCACTGTGTGGATCGCCCGGAGGACACGGTGGAGCATACGGTGGAGGTCTGCCCGGCTTGGGCGGAGCACCGCCGTGTCCTCGCGGAAGCGATCGGCGGCGGCGATCTCTCGCGTCCGGCCCTGGTCCAGGCCATGGTACGGAGCGAGAGTGCATGGGAAGCCATTACCTCCTTCTGCGAAGCAGTAATGCTCGTGAAGGAGGAGGCGGGACGCGTGAGGGAGAGGCAAGCTTTGTACCCTCACGCCCCTAGTCGCCGCAGGAGACGCCCTGGGCGTCGGGAATCGGCAGCCGATTCCCGGCCACCGTAGGCGCGGGCTTGCGGACGGCGAGCAATGGGTAGCTCGCCGTCCGGTAAGGACCAGGCCCGAGTCGACGGCGCGTCGTGTTCCACGCGCGCCTCAAAGAGATGTCAGCACTATTGACGGGGTCCGCTAGGGCCGATGCCAGCTAGGGTTGCGGGATGTTCGAAAGAGTTACCGTGGCCCCGGCACAGGTAACAGAAGGAACACGGGTGGGTTTTAGTCAGTAAAAGTCTGACACGCCCTCCCGCTCCGCCCAGAGCGGGAGGTCATTTGATGATTTCCCATCCACAAAAAAAAAAAAAAAAAAAGTGTAAGTCCCGTCAAAATCGGTTTAGCCATTTCGGAGATTAGCCGGAACAAACAGACAGACAAAAAATTTTAAAATTGCTTTTTTATAAGTACCGTGTATACTTTCTTATGCATTTAGTAACAAAAAAAATTAGTATTTTGACATTACAAACAGACACTTAAATTATATTTATTTGTATAGACATATAGATAGTTAGGATTTCTAAACGAAAAGAAAATTGACATGTTGTTCTCTGAAAAAAAAACCACGTTCCTTTTAAAAAAAAGTGAAAAGACTTTGTAGTTTATTGAAACACCTTTTGATAATTATGATAGCTATACTATGACTGTTCCTATAATATCCTGTAGGTATACCAATCAATTAATTAATTTGTTACTAGACACATTAATATTTTAAAATCTAGAATTATAGTTTTCGTCCACGGAGTAAACTTGAATACAAGGAACATTTAATAATATTCTAAATCTAACTTTACTAAATCTATCTTATTTAAAAACTTTACTGGAGAAAAATCTTAGTGTCAACAACAGATCCACGCCACCTATGTGGGCGAAACAAACGCTTTTATTTCAGCAGGTTTTCGTTCGCTGTCGAAACTGATTTGCATAAGTAAAACTGGGAAATGAAGCGACAAATGCACGGTGCCCAAGTGATTTTTTTAGCGAGCCGGTAATCTTATAAGATCGATGATTCTGTACCAATATTCTGTTACCTTTAGTGCAAGTTTTATATATTAACTGCAATATTACGTAATCGTGATTCGACCTACCTAAATGACTGTTTAATGAATTAGTACCTATCTATACAAATAAATAAAATTGAAGTGTCTGTTTGTAATGTCAAAATAACAACTTTTTACGAAATGTATAAGAAAGTATATACGGTACTTATAACTAAAAAGCAACTTAAAATTTTTGTCTGTCTGTTTGTTACGGCTAATCTCCAAAACGGCTGGACCGATTTTGACAGGAATTTCACTGGCAGATAGCGGATATTACGGGGAGCCATTTAGGCTATTTTTATTTCAGAAAAATAATTAGGGATCCGCGCAAAAAAATTAAAGCCCATGAACTTGTAAACAAAAAGTTGGTTTTAACCGCGAAAGCCCCACCGGCGCCTTTTCGGCGCCGCTTGTCGACTTACCGTCAAGCCCCACCGGCGCCTTCTCGGCGCCGGTGATTAGCGCGTTTCACGCACGGTAAAATTACTATAATTCAGTCTTATATCGGCTGTGGGTAGTTTTACTCTATGGCATGGAAGATATTCTCGTCAAATAAATAATTCTAAACCAAAAATAATCGTATGGCAATTTTTGTGAGCGCAGTCACACACGTACCGTGCCATCGGAATTCTTCCGGGGCTTGAGCGTCGTTGACGACATCGCGTATTAGGCTTAGCCGGTTAAAAAATTATTTTCGCATTTGGTAGCCTAATTCCCGAGGATAGTTATAGGCTATTTAAATTCACGCTACGACCCTCATCCTTAGGAGCCGAGCAAAAAGAAAAAAGTCAGAAAGAACACTAAGCGAAAACGAAGTAATAGCACGGGCGGGCGATGCAACGCGACGGGTCGGGGGACGAGGAAGTTTTATTAAAATGTGGATGTTATTCTAGTATATTGTGTATCTTTACGACTTCTACGCGAACGAAGTCGCGGGGCACAGCTAGCACTTAATATTTAAGGCATAATAAGTATTAATAATAAGTAATTACAGTCCGCCCCAACAAGATGAAAACGCGGATAACAATTCATTTAATTGTCTTTACTCTTGGGTAATATTATTGTATCAATGAACCACTTTTCGACCTTATTACTAAGGTAAAAAGGTTGGACCGCAAATGTACGCGATGGTACATTACTGCCGCGGCCTGCAAAAGGGGCATTGATGGCCGAACGTGAAAATGTGGGCTGACGCGAAGCCGAAGCCGAAGCACACACGTGAGTACATCAATGTCTGGTTGCAGCCAAGGCTTGTTTAGTACACTTCTCAAATAATACGCGGAAATTCAAAATAAGTAAATTAATTGTAAATTCCAGAATCAATGAGGAACAATGATAAATTTTCACGCGCCAATATGTTCGTTTCTTTTTTACTATAGACAGCTCTATTTGCAAGCCAAAACTTTGATATGTTACCTCCTCGGTTGCCACGTGTCGAAGTAAAAAATTCATTCCGTTTTTAAATTACACGACAGTTATGGATTTTCATACTAACAATAGCTTTTGCCCGCGGCTTCGCCCACGTGTATGTCGGAAAATATCAAATTAGTACCTACCCTACGTGTTAATCCAGGTTCTAAAACATCTGTATGCCAAATTTCCTCTAAATTCAATCAACCGTTTTTGCGCCAATCCGGAACATACATCCCGACAAACAACAAATGGACAAAAATTCTAAAACCTATAGTGTGCGCAACAGACTCGTTCAATCACTTCTTTTCAAATATATGCAACGCACAGTTCTGACTTCGTTACTATTTTTAACCGACTTCAAAAAAGGAGGAGGTTATCAATTCGGTTGTATGTTTTTTTTAATGTTTGTTACCGTTACTCCGTCATTTATAAACCGATTTAAAATAATATTTTTTATTTGAAAGGATTTTACTTCCAGATTGGTCCCATTTTTATCCAAATCCAGTTCTGATGATAGGATCCATGAGGAATTGAGGGAACTCCTCAAATATTATTGGCAAACACATAGTGATTTTGGTATTTTCGTCAACAAATCAAGCATTTGCATTCAAAAAGTATGATTTGGTGAAGTGGAACTGACGAAGAAGACCACAGATGGCTACAGGAACTCATCAATGATAAGTATTTCACGGGTGGCGATAAGATATCTCGATTAAGATAGTTAAACGACTAAGACGAAGCAAATTTAAATAAATGCTTCTGATGAAAATGGTACCATTGAACTCAGAACAGTAATAAAACAATGTATCCTAGCCGTGTTGGGGCTTATTAGAAATGTCATGAGATGCACTCTGGCTATAAATTATTTTTAACCGAATTCAAAACAGGAGGAGGTTCTCAGTTCTTCGGAATCTTTTTTTTTATGGTTCCCCGATTATTCGAAGACGGCTGGACCGATTTGGAAAAATCTTTTCTTGTTTGAAAGGGTATACTTTCCAGGTGGTCCCATTGTCATCAGGTCAGGATCTGATAATGGGATCCTGTAGAAATCGAGGGAACTCTTAAATATAGGTACACCTATAGCGATTTTGGTATTTTTTATAGTAACTTGTGGATTTCCTCTTGAAAAGCAACATTTGGTGAAGTGGAACTGATGACGAAGACCACAGATGGTAAGATGGCCACTGGAACAACTCAATAATAAGTATTTCACGGGTTGCGATACCATTACTTTAAAATTATTGCTAAGCAATAGAAGCTCGTCACAATGCATGTGGTGAAGTGGAGCTGTTGGTGAAGTACCAAGAGAACTCCTCTACAATTAACGTCCCTGCTTCGGGAAAAGCAATGTTTTGTAAAAGGTGATGAGCAGTTGTCATTAGGCTATTGTAACTCAGATAAATTACAAACAGACCCACTAAAAAGTGAACAATAAAAACAACCGACTTCCAAAACAAACACTACAAAGTGAAAAATAACTTTAATTTCGGAAGTCAGTGGCAAAAACCAAAAATACAGATCCAAAGTAACCGACTTCCGAAAAAGTATTACCGAGTTTCGAGTTAATATGACAGCGCGTTAAAATTTTTCCTTACTGTTCCTTACTGTTCTTACGGTCCTAGTGTTCCTAACTTGTTTTATAAAAGTTAGAGTGACAATTTTTATTATTTTCTGAGGCAAATATTGCCATGTTTCAAGTATATGAACCAAAGGAATAAGATTTTTCATATAATCTGTATCCCCTTTTTTCACCCCCACAGGGGTGGAATTTTGAAAAATCGTTTCGGATTATTCCATAACTGAAATCAAAGGTTTCTTATACCAATTTTTGAGTTAATCAAATCACACAGTAAAACCCTCCTCTTAAAAATCTAATTACCCCTTCTCACCCCGTCAGGGGTAGTTTTGAAAAACCAATAGTAAGAAACTTTATTGCTTATTTAGGCAAATATTCGTGCCAAATTTCAAATTTATTAACCAAATGAATAAGATTTTTCATCTAAACTATATCCCCGCTTTTCACCCCCACACGGGTGGAATTTTTAAAAATCGTTTAAGATATTTCCATAACTTGAATCAAAGATTTCTTATACCAATTTTTGAGTTAATCAAGCCACACAGTAAAATCTTCCTCTTAAAAATCTAATTACCCATTCTCACCCCGTCAGGGGTATTTTGAAAAACCAATAGTAAGACACTTTATTGCTTATTTAGGCAAATATTCGTACCAAGTTTCAAGCTTATTAACCAAATGAATAAGATTTTTCATCTAAACTTCGCAAAATTTCACGTTCCTAGTCCCAGTAGTTTCGGCTGTGCGTTGATATGTCAGTCAGTCAGTCAGTTTCTCCTTTTATATATATAGATTGCCGGTCGCTGTTCGCATGTAATTGACCAGTACAGCATTTTCGATTTATCTCGAAAAAGGTTGTCAATGTTTGAGAAAAACATATTATACATTACTAGCGGTCGTCCGCGGCTCCGCCCGCGTGGATGTCGGTTTTCGCGACAAAAAGTAGCCTATGTGTTATTCTGATTTATATAACCTATAGCGGTCCCCCGCGGCTCCGCCTGCGTGGATGTCGATTACCGCTACAAAAAGCCTAAGTTTGATCCCATGTGTTCAACTACCCAAAAGTAAATTCAGCATTTTAGCCGACAAACAGGCAGATAAACAAACAGACTTTCGCATTTATTTTATTAGCAGGATAAGATAACTTCATGTGTTAAATATTGTTTTAAAGGATAAAATTTTTGTAAAAAAAAGTTACTGAATTAGAGCTTCCCTTTATACAACATTAGATGTAATTTTATCTTATGGCAACAAAATGTATTGATGTTCGGGAGACCCAACTCGTGATAGGTCAACGTACAGTTGGCCATGGGTAAAGCATTCCTTTCGTAGATCAATCCCTACTAAATTGAAAGTTTGGCCCTGGGACTTGTTAATTGTTAATGCAAAAGAAGTTTTCACCGGAAATTGAACTCGTTTAAATGGAATTAGTAAATCGGTGGGGATCATCGGTATCCGAGGAATGTGAGCTAATTCACCAGCAGCAGGGTCGGTGATAATGGTCGCTACAATTAAATTGTCTTTTAATTCCTTTATAAGTAGCCTCGTTCCATTGCACATATTGGGAGGGCTCACATTTCTGAGAAGCATTATTGGCGTTCCGACTTTTAACGACAGTTGGTGAGGTGGCAGTCCAGCGGGGTTGAGAGAATTTAAAAATTCCTGTGGGTAATGTACTGCGTCTTCGATATTAGTGACAGTGTCTATGGATTTATAATGCTTAACTTGACCCGGGACTCTTTGCATAATTAAATTGTTTATTTCATTGACCGTGTCATTCCTAGGTGACACTATTGCTCTACAACACAGCCAACGAAAGTCATTTCCATGTAAATTTTCTATGCCAGGGTATACTGCATCTGTCAAGCTTTCTAAAGAATGGACTCGATCGACTCGACTCGAATCGACGCTCGACACTCGACTCTCGTGCGCGTAACTCAGAAGTTCTTACATTTTGTTCATGAAATCGTTGCGAATGCTCGACACTCGACTCTCGCGTGCGTAACTCAGAGGTTCTTACATTTTGTTCATGAAGTCGTTGCGAACGCTCGACACTCGACTCTCATGCGCGTAACTCAGAGGTTCTTACATTTTGATCATGAAGTCGTTGCGAACGCTCGACACTCGACTCTCGCGTGCGTAACTCAGAGGTTCTAACATTTTGTTCATGAAGTCGTTGCGAACGCTCGACACTCGACTCTCGTGCGCGTAACTCAGAGGTTCTTACATTTTGTTCATGAAGTCGTTGCGAACGCTCGATACTCGACTCTCGTGCGCGTAACTCAGAGGTTCTTACATTTTGTTCATGAAGTCGTTGCGAACGCTCGACACTCGACTGTCGTGCGCGTAATTCAGAGGTTCTTACATTTTGATCATGAAGTCGTTGCGAACGCTCGACACTCGACTCTCGCGTGCGTAACTCAGAGGTTCTACATTTTGTTCATGAAGTCGTTGCGAACGCTCGACACTCGACTCTCGTGCGCGTAACTCAGAGGTTCTTACATTTTGTTCATGAAGTCGTTGCGAACGCTCGACACTTGACTCTCATGCGCGTAACTCAGAGGTTCTTACATTTTGATCATGAAGTCGTTGCGAACGCTCGACACTCGACTCTCGCGTGCGTAACTCAGAGGTTCTACATTTTGTTCATGAAGTCGTTGCGAACGCTCGACACTCGACTCTCATGCGCGTAACTCAGAGGTTCTTACATTTTTTTCATGAAGTCGTTGCGAACGATCGACACTCGACTGTCGCGCGCGTAACTCAGAGGTTCTCAGATTTTGTTCGGCAAGACGTTGTGAACGTTCAGGTGAAGATTCTTCAATACGACGTATTCTTGCTGCCCTTGCTTGAGAACTGTGTTTAGAAAGTTGAGACCTCGTTCTTTTAGGCATTTTGCAGACTTTAGATATATCTGTAGATATGTAACAAACAAATAATATATATAATTAAGAAAATGTTAATGGCGTGTAATATTTTAGCTCAGAAAACAACTGTTTAGCCCTAAAAAGAACTGTTCTTTTAGCCCTGTAAAGAACTGTTTTTTAGCCCTGAAAAGAACTGTTGTTTAACTCTGAAAACAACTTTTGTTTAATTCTGAAAAGAACATTTATATAGCTCTGAAAAGAACTTTTATATAGCTCTGAAAAGAACTTTTATATAGCTCTGAAAAAAACTTTTATATAGCTTTGAAAAGAAACTTTTATGTAGCTCTGAAAATAACTTTTTGTTAGGTTTAGTTTTAACAACGAAATCTAAAAATTATCGTACGAAAATTATTAGAAACCGCGCGCTACCGCTGCGTAAGGAGCCGACCACGCGTCTGAGCCGCGCGGGTACCTTACTCATAGACCTAAAGTAGAAAGTAGAAATAGTATTATATTGATTTCGCCATAACTTTCAAACCAAACATCCAATTTTAATGAATTGAAGACTAAATATTATCTACATAAACAGTACTTTGTGACAAAATAGTTTATTTTGATAAGGAAATGACATGTGTAAAATAAATGCGTTTAAATGAAGTCCTAAAAAAATTCAAGATTTTTAAATAAAAAAATGGTTGTTGTGCTTAACTCGAAATAGATAGGTATAGTGTGTCGCGGATTTTTTTGTATATATTTTTAAGGTATTTAATTAATTCTACATTTTATGGTTCTATCTTTTATAGTTTAGGCGGCGTACGCCAAATAAGGAACGTTTTTGGATGATTTTTTACACCTTAGGTCCGAATAACCCAAATATCATACGGACCCCTATTTTTTCTATAATAGAATATAGCCTATGTTACTCGCAGATAATGTAGCTTTCTAAGGGTGAAAGAATTTTTAAAATCGGTCCAGTAGTTTTTGAGTTTATCCATTACAAACAAACAAAAATACAAATTTTTCCTCTTTATAATATTAGTATAGATGTACTTAATGGTAGCCACAAATTGATACAATACTATGAAACAAAGATTGCAGACAATTCGGTATCTTAAGTAAAAATGTCCTTGGGCACGCCACAATTGCGGCGATAAGTCCCCTCTTTGAGGAGTGGCTGGAGAGGCGCCACGGCGTCCTCACCTTCCGCCTGACGCAGGTCCTCACCGGACACGGGTGCTTCGGGAGGTACCTGTTCCGGATAAGGCGGGAGGAAACGCCCGGGTGTCACCACTGTGTGGATCGCCCGGAGGACACGGTGGAGCATACGGTGGAGGTCTGCCCGGCTTGGGCGGAGCACCGCCGTGTCCTCGCGGAAGCGATCGGCGGCGGCGATCTCTCGCGTCCGGCCCTGGTCCAGGCCATGGTACGGAGCGAGAGTGCATGGGAAGCCATTACCTCCTTCTGCGAAGCAGTAATGCTCGTGAAGGAGGAGGCGGGACGCGTGAGGGAGAGGCAAGCTTTGCACCCTCACGCCCCTAGTCGCCGCAGGAGACGCCCTGGGCGTCGGGAATTGGCAGCCGATTCCCGGCCACCGTAGGCGCGGGCTTGCGGACGGCGAGCAATGGGTAGCTCGCCGTCTGGTAAGGACCAGGCCCGAGTCGACGGCGCGTCGTGTTCCACGCGCGCCTCAAAGAGATGTCAGCACTATTGACGGGGTCCGCTAGGGCCGATGCCAGCTAGGGTTGCGGGATGTTCGAAAGAGTTACCGTGGCCCCGGCACAGGCAACAGAAGGAATACGGGTGGGTTTTAGTCAGTAAAAGTCTGACACGCCCTCCCGCTCCGCCCAGAGCGGGAGAAGTCATTTGATGATTTCCCATCCACAAAAAAAAAAAAAAAAAAAAGTAAAAATGTCCTACGCTGATTCTAAAATCATTTCGAGCTTTTAGGTTTCTTAACCTTATTTTTATATTTTTAACGCTTAAAATTATAAGATGGAGTTCATTTTAACATAAACACGTGAAACCACTTGATTTTCATTTGACCTCCAAATGACGTCAAAAGTAGCCAAATTTGGGACTACTTTCAGTGCCTGTCATGATGAAAAATCAAGTCATATAATGTCAACTTCAGGGACGACCACAATTATAATGCAATCATGGGAAACATTCGGTCAAAAATCGATTCAATTCCAATGATGTTATAACCTCATTGTTCAAATCAAACGTTGAAAATCAATTCACACAAAAAATCTAAATCCCGAAGCCTCGTTACTCAATATAACGATTGGTAGTTTATAGAAAATCCATTCTCTATAAAAAATAATCTAATCAATAAAATCATTCGAACTATTTCGTAACTACTAATGGTGTTGGAAGCTTGCAAATATAGCTTTAACTCTTAAGCTTAAGCTCCCACTAAAAGTGCATCTCACTAAAATCAGGGGGTTGCACTCCAATCACGATCCGGTCCATCACCGCCTTGAGCCTGATAATCCGCACCTGTTTTTCCTAACGGAGATGAAGATAACAACCCCGTCGGATGTGGCGTATCTCAACCACCCGGGTTACTCTCTTGAGCACAAGTTCAAGAAGCAGGCTGGGGTCTGTGTGTACGTCCGCGATGACATTTGTTGTCGTCGTCTCCGTTGCTTTGAGAAATCCGGTTTTTCTGCCATATGGGTAGCCACACTGACGTGGAGAAATCTCTCTACATCGGCGTCTACCGATCGCACAGCGGTAACCAGGAGACAACAGCGCTCTTTAATTTTCTCGTGGAGTCGACTGATGTAGCCCAGCAGCGAAACTCATTTTCCAGGGGGACTTGAACGCCCATCATAAAGAGTGATTGGATTGCTGCCGTACCAGAAAACTGACCATGCCGGGTTAGAGGCGCGCAAGTTTGCTTTAACGCTAGATCTGACCCAGGTGGTGAATGTGGCAACGCGGGTACCGGATGTTGACGGCGATACGCCCAATTGCTTGGACCTTCTGCTGGCATCTGATCCGGATAGTTATTTAGTCTCAGTCCCGCTGGGAACGTCTGACCACTTTTTGGTGAAATCCATATCGACCTGCTCTCCTCCAGATGAGTCTTAGAGGCACGAGGCGAGTATGGCGATACAAGTCAGCAGACTGGGATGAGATGCGGCACGTTTTGCGTCTTATCCTTAGCGGCAAGTGTGTTTCTCCTCGGGTGACCCCTCGTGCTGTGCTGACGTGGTTTCAGACGTAATTCGGCAGGGGATGGAGTATTTTATTCCATTCTCCGACATCTCGCTCGGTCACAAATCCCGGCCGATTGGTATCATGCAGAATGCGCCAACGCTGAGACCAGAAATGAGTCTGCCTACCAAGCCTCGGTCAAGGCCCCCGACCGCAAAGTTATAGCGCGTAGGGGCGCGAGGAAAAGAGCCTTTAATTCCGCCGCCAAAATCTGCAAGCGGGTTTTACGTGGGACACTTTATGACCATGTCGGACGTATTGGGGCCAAGCTGGATTCGCACCCTCCGGGTAGTTTACAGTTCTGGCCCCTGTATAAAGCGGCTGAAGTGAATTTCTGTCGACCCATTTTACCTGCAACGATGAAACCTGATTGGTCGCTGGCTCAGTCTGCAGGTGAGAAAGCAAATCTAATTGCATCTCTCTTTGCAAGCAATTCACGTCTGGACGCTGGCTCCAAGCAACCACTTACTGTACCTCATTGTGACTCCTCGATGCCGGAGATCGCTGTTCACATTAAAGAGGTCCGAAGAGTATTGTGCAGTCTAGACGTAAACAAGGCCAGCGGGCCTGACGGCATTCCAGCAAGAGTGTTGAGGCAGTGTGCGCCTGAACTGTCTCCTGTGTTAACACGTTAGTTCCGCCTCTCTTTTAAAAAAGGATGGTACCAAAATCCTGGAAGCTTGTAAATGTGCAGGCGTGTCTTTTCACCGCTAAAAAGAGTCGTTTCGATCAAACTCCTACTTTTCGGGGTACATCTGTTCCTGTAACTGATCGGCTCGAGCTCCTAGGCATGGAGTTGACATCATGTCTCAACTTCGGAGCCACCATCGAGTACAAAGCCCAAACTGCGGCCAAGAAACTGGGAATTCTAAATAGGGTGAAGCGATACTTTACGCCTAGACAGCTTTTAACTCTCTACAAAGCGCAAGTCAGATCCTGAATGGAGTATTGCCACCTTTGGGATGGCTCAGCTAAATACCAACTTGCCAAGCTTGATTCGGTGGAACGCAGAGCTAAGAGGCTCATTAGCGACGTAAGACTGGTAGATGCCAAGCTTCACAGCTTGACTCATCGCCGCAAGGTTGCCTGCTTGTCGGTCTTCTACAGATAGTACTTTGGTGAGTGTGCTCAAGAACTCCACGACCTCATTCAGCTGGCTCCCTCCTACCATCGGATATCTAGACGCACTGTAGGTTACCATCCCTACCTAGTTGTTATTCCACCAATTCGCACTAAGCGTTTCCAAATGTCTTTTGTGATACGCACAGCAAAGGAGTGGCACTCTCTGCCTGCGTCTGTGTTTCCGAACGCATACAACCCGATCTCTTCAAAGTGAGAGTGAACAGACTTCTTCTGGGTAAGCTCGCTCCATCGTCAACTTTTTCTCTGTCACCTCTGACCTAGACTAGAGTCAAGAGCAAACCTATCTCAAATAAAAAAAATTGCTGCTACTTATTGATTGATTTGTTAGTTTAGAAATAAATTATTCAAAATCGTGCACTGCGTGGTAGATAGTGGATACCTGGATACTTTCTGTTTTCACTCGACAAGACAACTAATCACGCATTTCTAACGGCTAGTACGGACAGATTAATAATACAAAATTAGTAACTGTAATCGTGTTACTAATTTCATAAATTAATTAATATATAAATATATATAATAAATATAATCTTTATTTACATACATATAACAGATTGTAGTATATGTAATAATTTTCTCAAAGTGGGTAGTATTTAATCTCTGGCAATCAAGTGGGTGACGTGCTGCTCTCCTTGCTAGGCTACAAAATAGCCTGTATTAAGGAGTAGCAGTGCCAATCCCCTCTAATTGTATTACAACAAATTTTATTTTGTTTTTACACATTAAATTTTTTTAAACATTAATACAGGTATTAGTGCGCTAGTGCATTTGTGTGAGTGATTGAGCATGTGAGGATGCGTGTGTGAAGTGTGCGTGTGTGCAGTGTGTACTTACGTGTATGGATTTGAGTGTGTGTGTGTGAGTGTGTGTGTGTGTGTGTGTGTGTGTGTGTGTGTGTGTGTGTGTGTGTGCAGGTGAGTGAGCATGAACGAATTATCCGTTTAAGCTTAAAGTAATAAGTAAATGTTCGATTATGTCGATCATTCCCACCTCTAATTTCATTTGTCCAACTGTCAAGTGTCATGCTTGAAGTTTCTGATGTCAAGCACAAAACGTCAAATTTTGTAATTTTATTATTGTGTTTTATATGGCAAAGATATCGAACCCGTCAGTCAGCCTACTTTTCGAAGTAGAAATTAGAAAATTTATTTAAAATTAATGACTGCTTGGAAAACCAAAATATTGAAATCAGTTGTTTAAAATAACTGAATCCATATAAATATTAAAAATATAAAAAAATACCTGAAAAAATCTTTACATACCGAATTAAATTAATCTTATTCCGTGTATACATCTTTTTCAGGCTGACTGTACTTGTACATAACATTCAAATTCGCAGTAGCGGTTCTTGTTCCCATCATTGAGTTTCGTGGAAAGTAACTTAAAGATTTGGGTACGGCAATCTTTGAACCACACCAATCCACCCCGTATCATTTGGTCTGTTATTTTACTGAAACCACTACGGTGAAAGCTTTTTAAAAACCTTTGTACGTATTTTTCTGATCCTTTCTTTTTGTTTGTTTATATGTGTGTACATAAACTGTTAAATAAATAAATTAAATAAGAACCGAAGCGAGCCCGAAGTGAGCCCTTTTGTTTTGGGTGGGCAATCATCAAATGACTTCTCCCGCTCTGGGCGGAGCGGGAGGGCGTGTCAGACTTTTACTGACTAAAACCCATCCGTGTTCCTTCAGTTGCCTGTGCCGGGCCACGGTAACTCTTTCGAACATCCCGCAACCCTGGCTGCGTGCCGCAAAGCCGAACACACCGGTGTAGATCTCCCGCCTGCACTACACCATTAAGGCGGAGGACATCGTGGAGTACGTGCGCCAGAAGATGAGGTACACGCCGAAGGTGCAGTTACTGGAATCGCACAGGAACGCCAACTTGAAAGCGTTCGTCGTGCGTGTACCGAACTGTTGTCTGCCCCTCGTCATGGAAGAAGATTTTTGGCCGCAGGACGTGGTGTTCCGTCACTTCCGCGGACAAGTTCCACAGGACAGCACAAAGCCAACCTAGTGCAAAGTGAAGTGGTTTTAACATAGTCCTAATCCTTATTAATTAACACAAGTTTTTGATATTTTTAGGTTAAAGTATTTTTCTATGGGCCCGTGTCGCCTGAAATAAATGGTATTATTATTAAAAGACTTATAGAAGAAGATTTTTATAGACCGAGTTCCAAACGTCGGGATTCGAAGACGTACGAAAGTTATGGGAAAACGAGTTATGGAACTCAAATGGAGTTGGGCAGGGCATCTAGGCGCAGTGATGGAGTAAGGCAGTGACCGAGTGGCGTACAAGGACTGGAAGACGAAGCGTCAGTCGTCCGGCGGCGAGATGTGCGGACGACATTGTACCTGGATGAGGTTGGCACAGGAGCGGGGGGATCAGCACATGAAAAGAGAGGCCTATGCTCAGCAGTGGGTGAAAACGGTTTGCGGATGGTGATGATTATTAAAAGAGTGTCTTTACCGAGAATCAGTCGGCTTTATTATCAAATACAGACTCGTTTAAACGATACATAAAGACCAATTCCAAGCACTTCCAGTGACGTACATCACATTATACGAGCTTCCTTTAAAACTGGTTACACAATATGAAGTCACGTACTGCAATATCGGAGTTCAGTAAAAAGATAGCAACACTACACACGCTTCCTCAGTTTCTTGCAATTTACCCGTTTTTAGGTATAAACAGCTGTTGCAGAGAACGTTTTTAGCTTTCCTTCTCAGAATGGGTATAAAGTTCGACGCGTACTATTTTCCGCGAAAGGGTCAGCAGAGAAAAACTAGATCCTGTTGGTATTACTGAGAAGACTGTCAGCAAGGAAGCAGCATAAGCATAGCATAATCAGCCTATAATGTTCCCACTGCTGGGACACAGGCCTCCTCTCGGTAAGAGGGAGTGGGCTGTAACCGACCACGCGGGCCCAGTGCGAGTTAGTAGATGTCATGTGTCTTTGAATTTTTGGTTCTAGGACATGCCGGTTTCCTCACGATGTTTTCCGTCACCGTTTTGCAAAATTAAGACATAAATTAATCAATGGATAATTTAGACAAAGTAAAGCGCCTGGGTTCGAACCTACGACCTACAACTCGTAAGTCGCAGCCATTACCTCTGGGCTACCACTGCTCTAGATCGAAGAACAAGACCACAAACGAGAGAGAAGAAGAGATCTGTAAAGAACACACAAACAAAGAAAAATAAAAATTAATAAAACAAAGTCCGGTACGAGGTCAAATGGCATGAAGGATGTCAATACCTAAACATGATTACTGAATATTTATTAGAACTATGTTATCGGGGAACCATTTACTGGACACATGTCTAAATTAGAAGCTGCTAAAGAGAATTTACCTACCTAATTTCTTCTGTAACTATACGAGGGTATGCTCCTTCGTAAGTAGGTATGTAAAATGTGTCTGCCGCTGATAAATTAAAGGAACAATACAGGACAGGATGTGGACGGGCTCGTGGCTAAGTAATTAAATAACAAGCTACACTTACCGCAGTCGGTCCGTGGATGGGCAACCATCTTTACATACCGAGGCGCCCCCGTGCCTTGGAAAGCACGTTAAGCCGCTGGTCGCGGCTGACATTCTTGGATCTTTGACAGTCGTTACGGGGCGTCACAAGCCCGAAAGTCTGACAAACAGTCTTACCAAGGGGTCGTGTTACCCAGTAACTGGGTTGTGGAGGTCAGATAGGCAGTCGCTCCATGTAAAATATTCAACTGCATCCGGTTAGACTAGAAGCCGACGACCCCAAAATAGTTGGGAAAAGGTTTGGCAGATGATGACGTATACAGGACAGGATGTGCTACCAACCTTTTCGCGAAAACGCAGTGCCTTTAGCGATATTCCGCTATATCTGGCATTATTTGAACTCGCTGGAAGCTTATTTGGGCTAAACTCCATGGCAGGCAGTAAGGTGTTCTGCGACTATTAATTTTAAAGATTTTAATAAAATAAACAAACAAACTAGCATTACTCAATTGAAAATTCCTCGCAATTAGTTCCTCATGCTCGAAAACCATGATAACGAATAAGAACATTTCGCAACAAGCAATTCAAAATGTATGCTCCAATTATTCCATTCATAATAATATTATAAGCGCAGCAGCTACTGACCTCTTTAAAAAGAAGCCAGAAACTGAAATATGACTGTGTGTTTCAGTTGCTCGTAATAATATAATATTCTGAATAAATCAGAATTCATTTTGCGTATTCCCCGGTATGAATATTTACGACAAACCGACATTAAACTTGCATTTTGTGTTTAATTTCTTTATTTATTAATGGGTGCGTGGTTCGGTAATGCATTTTGTCAACATCATCAGCATCAGTCAGCCTATTGCAGTCCAATCCTGGACATTATGTAGGCTTTTCCAATCACGCGCCATTTTTCGGTCATACAGCTGCTACCAGCCACCCTGAAGATCTTCGCCCGTCTATGTATTTCGTAATAAGGCGCATGACAGGCCGAATTCGATACAACCACGCAGGAACTAAATTTTTTCATATAAAGCAAGTGGTTTGTTTACAATTACAGGTGCAATGCTAGATCTTCATGTCATGATTATTATGTGGTTCGCAATTAGCATGCCGTCGGATGGCCGCGTGTCGTGATTTCTTTGATTAATTGTTTTTTTTTAATTATTATTTTAATACTGAATTATAATATCCACTATGGCAACACTGTCACAGTAGAAATTAGTATATTTTATATTTTTATTATGGCAACTGAATGTATTATTTTACTTTGGCAACACTTAGAAATAATGGTTATGATGTTACGTTATTTCTGGGTGGGACAAAAGTCATTTTAAATGATAAAATGTAGTGCAGAGTCAGTCCTCGTTTGATTGTGAATTAGTACAGTATTGTGCCTAAATTGTGCGGAATAAAAGTGTTAGCAAGAAAATTGTGTTTTCTTAATATTTCTAACCACTCATCTTACCTTGTCAAAGAAGTTACTTTTTGGATAAAGAACTATTTACTGCAGTAGAAGGCAAAAAGCTTAGGAAGATAATAACAACTGATAAAATCGTAGTTATTACCTTAATAATCCTTTTCTTAATCCCCAGACAGACTAGGCGGCATTTATTCTAGAACCTGATAAAGTTTAATGTTTTAAAGCCTACGCCAGATTAAACATAGCCACACACCCACTTAAAATATCCCCTAATTCAAAAAGCAGGTTCTAAAGTTCTAAACTTAAATCTAAATTCCATTACCACTAATATTCCCGACCTTTTCACAGCCACTGAACATAAACAGTAATGTAAATAATACCTACTAAATACCCGTACACCGCACGTTTGCATAATAAAGGTAATTCTCTAGTATATCCACGCGCAACCGAGCTAGTTTCTTGTAACTGCCGAGACAGTGACGCCACAGAGTAGATAGATACAGAAGGTCAGCTCCAAACCACACGCTAAAACAGGCGCACGCACACAAAGACGCATACGTTTTTTTTTTTGTGGATGGGAAATCATCAAATGACTTCTCCCGCTCTGGGCTGAGCGAGAGGGCGTGTCAGACTTTTACTGACTAAAATTCACCCGTGTTCCTTCTGTTGCCTGTGCCGGGGCCACGGTAACTCTTTCGAACATCCTGCAACCCTAGCTGGAAAGACGCATACGTACGGTGATCTCAAACCACATAGTATACACAGTGTTCCCCAAACAGTTATTCAACTCCCATACGTTTGACAGGTCAATATTTTTGACATTTCTCAATACCGTAGTATATTGTACCTACGTATGTCCTACTTATGTAATAATTTTGTGAACAATATGACAGTTTAGGACATAATCTCCGCTAATTTACCCCTTCCCCCACACCGACTGCTTTACGAAAACGCTTCCAAAGAACCTATTAAAAGTTATACATACAACACACACACACAACACATACATACAGGGCACATAGCATAGCATAGGGGTACATAGCTATGCCAAACAAATGCCAGTCGCGAGCGCAATTGCACTTCCTGTTCGTGAAGTGTGTCTGTGTGCGAGCGTTTTTCAATGTTGTATAGCCCCGACATTCTGCAGCTATCTATTCTGTGTAATGGTCGAGACAGTGTCGTTACGCGCAACAAAAGAGATTTTATTCAAATAGTTTCCGTCTGGCGTTGGGTTTATATTGAAATTCTTGTGGGCGAAGCTGAGATTTTTTTTTAAGTAATTTGAAAGTTCTAGGTGTGTCTTGAAATGCTAGTGGTAGAAGTTTTAGAACTAAGTGTTTAATTATTCGTTGAATCGGTCTAATTTATTTTTAGGAGTTTACATTTTTATTTTTTTTTATTTGTGATGGGTTTCAAACAATCGACTTCCAAAAAAACACTACAAAGTGAAAAATAACTTTAATTTCGGAAGTCGGTGTATTTGGTTTTGTTTTTGCGTTTTTGCCGCCGACTTCCGAAATTAAAGTTATTTTTCATTTTGTAGTATTTTTTTGGAAGTCGATTGTTTTTTTTTTTTTTTTGTAAAAAGCTTTTATTTTTCACTTTTTAATTGTGGTACCTACCCCATACGAATTCGAATACCACTTCCTGCTATGTAAATTACAGTGACAGGAAGTTATTTTAACATCATCCAATATGGACAATATGGGTTGGACTAAGTGGCAAAAATACGTATTATTGAAGCTAACTCAAAAACTACCCAAGCAAAGTTAATAAAATGTATATGGGACCACCTAAGAAGTACCTATACCCTTTCAAACAAAAAAAAAGGAATTTTCCAAATTGGTTCAGCTGTCTTCGAGTAATCAGGGAATATACATAAAAAAAGAAAATTGGGTAGGTGAAAAATCAATCAACCCCAATTTTTCTACCCTTAAGGGTGGACCTGGACTGGATGGACCCTTAGTTTTCAATTTTACATGGGACCAACTTCGAGGTATACCCTCTCGAATAAAAAATAATCCTTCAAATCGGACTAGTCTGTAAAAAGTTATGCGTGGTTATACGTAAAAAAATATATATTTTTGTTCGGACCGACATGAAAACCTCCTCGTTTTATTTCCTCGGTTAAAAAGACACATAATTGTTTGTAGAAATATGGGCTAAAAATATGTTGGTACAAAAAAGCAGTTTTCAAATACATTCAATCAATCAGTCAACCCAGCCAATCGACTGCGATAGGCAGAGTCCTATGCCCACGCCTCCCATAGAAGCCTATGCCTCTCCCAGGCTGCGCCACAACACCCTGCCTTCCGCCTTCCTTATTAAAGTAGTAAGTCCATCTGGCTGGTGGGCGTCCCAAACTACGCTAGCCGATACGCGGCAAAAAATACATTGTAATACATTCTTACTTCAATTTCCAAAAAGAAACATGTACCTACGTTCCATCTCAACAAGTCAAGGGTTCAGAATCCCTCTCCATATTTCGTACGACGCGCGAAAATTTTTCAATCTACCCTTTTTGGTGCCAGCACATGCCTGTTCAACCGAGCAGCAACAAAAACGGCAATTCATGGACGTTCTCAATTCAAAATGGAATGCGTTTGGGACAGAGTCGACGGTGAGCGATGGAGGCCGAACGTTGACGATGTGTCGCGAAAGTTGCCGAAGACCGTTTTGTTTCATTCTTGCAACATTTTTGAAGGGGCTTATGCAAAGAAGTTATGTTTCAATTTATTCTTTATTGCTCTTTCTAAAACTTTAAATATCAATAGTGGTGGCTTGTAAGTTTGTTTTACAGCTTCTTGGACGCCATGTTATATGAGCTAGACAATTGCTTGTCGTGACGAACTTTAATGTCTTATCTTCGTAGTTTTAGCTTTTACGTTCCTAGAATGAATATGTTATCTCTTTTTTCTCGTGAATGTTGAAAATCGCAATTAACCATATAGTTCGGAAGCGATCCCAATTGGACCCGAACACACGAACCTCCGTCGTCGGCTCGTTAGCGTATCCCATGAGAAATGAATGACGACATACGGCACACTAAATTGATTATGAAAATATTTATTATGCTACTCATCAAATCTAACAAATGTGCGTTAATTCGGAGAGTTGGATAAAATAATCATATCTTAACGCCATTACATCTTTCATATTTAGCGCGCAAGTTTAATAATTAACCTTTTTACGATCCAAGTCTGTAATTGCGTATTTTTATGCGTAACATATTTTTCTTAACAAATTCGAATGCTGAATGTTCATAAATATAAATTCGTAAATTTCATGACGTAATTCGCAACACCCCGTCGAGTCAACTGGTGTGTCATTTGTCAAAGTCCCGTCGAGCAGAGAGGTTGAATTTCATAAAAAATATTAAAATAAATATGAAGCATTATCTTTATAAAGAAAACTATTCCGTGGTAATAAAGTGGCCCATGTGCAGAAATGAATGATTTTGGGGGCTATGAAATAAAGCCACACATACACCTTATAATGCAATCCTCATACCAAAACTTCTACCATCAACTATAATACTATTTTATAACAAAAACTGTTCACAGTATCATACATCGCCCGCCGTGGTCACAGTAAAACCTTTTTAATTGAAAAACTTTGCGCCAAAGAGGCTTACTCGAGCTACAATGTAGCTGTACACAACACTGTATCATATTTTCAGCTTTATTTATGTTTTGCTGGGAATTTTCATGAGATTTTCTTTATCTATTATCGCTTGAAGATGGTCGGAAATTGTGTGAAAATAGAGGCGTCTTTTCTCTGCTCGAAAAGTATTTAATTTTAAAAACTATTCGTCGTACATATTTAGAACAACAATGGGTCAAACTGTAGAAATATTTCACTATCACCAAAAGATAACTTTCTAAATCGTTCGTAGCGTCTTGCGAGCTACGACGTGCTACGTCGTAGCACATTGCTACGCGCTACGAAAACTAAGGGCGGTGGTTACGTAGACACTTTCGGCTGTGTTTAGCGATGCAGTTCCTTGTTACGCTACCCTTTGCACGTGTTTGAAGAACTCAAAGAAGTAACGTGTTTAGAACTAAACATAATATTATGGTCGCTTCAAATACTTTGGAGCGACCATATGTTTGGAACCGATATTGAAGTCGAAATGTAGCTAGCAAAATGAAGTACTTAACGCATGTTTTAAAAATGCTTGCTACCGAAAGCTTCAAACACTCGACATGAAGAAAATTTAAGATCTTACTCACCAACGTCTCTAATAAGAAAACAAAATCACTCCTCATTAAACTATAAAATACTCCTTTTACCTAAAGAAAGTACTACTCAAACACGATGAATTTTCGTCAAAATCCTATTACTTCAAAAGTCCTTATTTACCATCCTACAATGCCTAACAGTAAGACAAAGGAACGCTCTCATTATGATAAAATTGAGATAACTGCGTCCTGAACAAACAGATTCGTCTTAGAGGCGCACGTATTGTCTTAATTACGAGTTGATAAGTATTATAAGATAAATGTTAAGTTTGAATTTGGAAGAGTAATTGTAATGATGAATGTGAAAGAAACATCTAGATTTTCCATTTATCTGTGTAGTTGTTTTATTGGAACGAAGTACTTTTACGCGGCTTGCGGTAGGAGTAAACTGGCAAAAATCGTCACGCAAAAAAGCGTTCATACTTGTATGCGACTTTCTTCTTTCGTCATATTGGTCAAAATTAAAATCCAAGATGGCGGCTGCGAAAATTTTCAAATTTTTCGTCATGTGTGTCGTTTTCATAGTTTTCGAGGGTGCTTAAGCCGGTAGTGCGGTCAAAATGTAAATCCAAGATGGCGGCTGCAAAAATTTTGTTTTTATTTTAAATCATACGTGAGAAAAAATTTCGCTCCTGACGGGGGTCCCCAGACCGTACACGTTTTTTCACGAGTCTGACATTGCATTTTAAACCTTATTTAGTCTCGTGATTTGCTTTCTCTATCTCTCTCTTTCTATATCAGACCCACTTTTACGTGATGATGTCCTAATAGGCAACCAAGGTAACCTACGAAACCCAAAGCAAAGTATATTTTACGACGTCATCCGATCCTGTCTTTCTTAAGTTAGTCTTTCGAGCCGAGAACTATATAATTATGTATATCTTTTCTACTCCAACGACCATCTTTGTTTCAGCAGACATTACAAACCCAAAGCAACTTTAACTTTACTCCGATTCAATTTCAGATACCGGCACATAAGCCCAAGGCTGTTTATCCACCGCACCGTGAACAGGACGTAGATAAACAGTGTAACATATACTACAGTCCAGCAAAGAGGTCTACCTGTTGTAGCGAAAAAAATAAAAAAGGAAATGCACTTTTTCGCCGAAACCACGTTTAATTTTGTTAGATTAAAAGAAGAGTAAAAAACATTAAAAAGTAAAAAAAAATGAATACTTATGGTATAAAAAGGATTGCAGGTTGATTTATGTCAAGAAAAAGATAAATAGCAGAGAACTTTGGTCCGATAGGGTGAAGTACGCGAATATCGAAAGAAAAATAAAACGTACTAACTAGTCGATTGCAATCGCTATTAGGTAACGCTCCCAAAATAAACCGTAATGGAATAAAAGATCAGAGAACCAAGGCATCTCGCATTTTACAGATTTGAAAATTTAAAATTAAATAGTGAACGAATTAAAAATTAGCAGAGAGTTACTAACTACATTACTAAACTAGTGTGTAAAAATATCGTATAAAATCGTTGACATAACGTAATTACGTCCGGCGAGGTGTCGTAGACTGTAGGAAGTAGTCCTCTGCTCAGAAGCTGGCGTTGGTTGCGTGACCTTTCGCAGTCAAGATGCAGTCAAATACTCGGCGTTGACCAACGATGTCCAGCGTCATCTTGGGCCAGAACCTGGAGGCCGAAAGGCGGCCTGTTCTAAACTGTTTAATCCTAAGACAAAATGAATTAGGGTTAGACCAGAGTGGTCAGACTGAACTTCTGATTGAGGAAAACGGTTAAAAGATACGTACCAGGAAAATAAAGATGAAATCTCCTGACTCAAACTATGGAGTATTTTTTTATTTTTATTTTATTTATTTATTTGGTACACCAACAGCAATACATACAATGAATTAATAATAAAACAAGACAAAGTAAAAGTGCTGGTATGTATGCCTATTACAGGTATACGCAGCATTTACAATAAAGACAACGACGTAATTATCTAAGAAAAAAAAATTGTATTATTAAGAGTATTGAAACCGTACTTGAAAAAATCGTTCCTGTGACGATAAATAGCGGATATTAGCACAGAAGGTAAAAAAAAACCACAAACATACTACGGCAACAACGTAACAGGAATACATACCGAAGGAAACAGATAGGACGGCAAGGATAGCAACTTGCTATTATTAAAACAACTCAGATTTCACAAATTACACGTAAAGGAGATCGCCAGAAATCCATACATCGTTGGGCCAAATGTGAACAGTAATCATTTATGTGTTATTTAATAGATAAAACACATACATATTAATATCAGAAAGATTTTTTTCAAAATTCTATGGGAATTAGGAAGAAAATAAGTTTTTGGGTCACTAGGTTAGGTTATGTCGCAGAATGATGGTAAGAATTGTATATAATGCCAAAATGTATTTTGTAAATACCATAATCAAATAGACACATTGATTTGATTGTTTGAAAACATATTTGTATGTTACTATTAGTATATTATTGCATAGCACAAAAAAGGAATTAGGTAGGTAAAATAAAAACAAGTTATTTTTTCAATATTTTATTCATCTTCATTTTCATACGTTCAATACTACTGCTCAGAGAGTAAAAGCGTGTCCGAAGAATAGAGCGGCCACAGAGTACACACACACTTCGCTGTCCAACCGTAGTAGTAGAGCTTGAACTTGTTTCTTGTTGCTCAGATCTCAATGTATCATTTGCAAGATTCCAGCAAGAATAACACACATGATCTGCATTGTTAATCTGCAAAAGAAAAAGTATGCAATGTTAGAATACCAGACATATTTTCGATCAGTGACTCGTCCTAGCTGTGATTCAAAAGGTAAAGAATAAACAAACCTTTAAAAACTATCTCTGATTAAATTATGCGACCGATTGATTGATCCCTTTTATATAAGAGCCCTTTTATATGAGCATCAGAGCGTGTAACGTCCCAAATCGGTACCAATTGAAAAATAATAGTACAGCTATAGATACTCACTGTTCGACGACCAGTCCTTGCCCTTATTATGGAAAGAACTGCTTCATCATGTAAAGGCACACTTCCAGTAGCGTTGCTACGATCAGTAGCGATACCACAACTCACGCAATTCACCATTATCCAGTCTATAAGCAAAATCGGTGCCCAAGTCCGTAAAATCAATCCAAAGTCGTCAGAAAAATAGCAGAAATCGAGTAAGCACATCCGTAAGCGCACGAATACGAAAACGAATGACGGGTCTTGACGGGAGTGACGTGACATTGACATTTTGACAAACATCGATATTTTTTCGTTTTGTAACAGTCGCCCGATACACGATTTTGAACGATGTTATTGTTAAATAAATAAATAACTATTACTAAAACAACAATCATTTCATCAAATGTCTTTTTTCTTTTATAAATGATTATAATGTTCATGACAAATGCTAAAACAAAATAGATATAATTTTTTTTAATAACTTCTTTAGAACTACTAGTTTTAGAACGAACTTAAAATGACCTGACAGCTTGTTTACGTAGCTAGTTTTAGAACTACATTAAATTAAAAACCATATTTCAAATTATAATTTTTAGCTCATTCCGGTAGAAAGTTATTATTGTTACATGTTATTTTTAATCAGTAAAAAATCTAGTATTTTTTTATATACATATCGTTTCTGTACATACTTTAGCCCAATACTGGCTATCTCCTTTCCAACAAACTGGATCAGTATAAACAGATCAACTTTTTGCAACTGACGAACCGTCCTGAAAAAAATGAGAACCCATCTGTTAGAAAATGAATAATTCGAATCACGAAATAAAAAAAATCGACCAGACTCAATCACAAACGGAAAAAAGGTTGACAATAAAGAACCAAAAAGTTTTGACATGCAGAGTTATGCTGCACTGTGCAGGTTACATGCACCGACCACATGTCATGTGTTCCAAGAACTGCACAGGTCTATTCCATTATATGCTTCAGTCTACCTACGTTACACTGAGAAGAGAGGAAAGACTAAGCATGTATTACGTCCCATAGGAAGTCGTAGTATCAAAAGCGCATCATATCACACAACCACCCCGCTCCGCTGTCTGTATCTCCAACACAACATCTTTATAGTAGAACTCGAACATCCAACTACAAATAACTAAAGCTAACCGACTTGAAGCTGACTCGACCGAAACTTAGCCCGACACGTGCAGAGTTTGAAACTAGCGCTTATCATAACGTGTTCGTAGCGACTCCTGTTTTGGATCAATGCATTTTAGTACTGGGCGTTCTAGATACAGAGTTGGGACAATAGGAATCTTACTAGTATTATGAAATTTCATTTGGAAGTTTCTGAGTTTCTTTATGCATTTTACTCTATAACGGCTGAATGGGGAAGGTCGGGCAAAGCTAATTGTAGATGGCGTGATCATAGCCAGTTTGACATTGCGTTCATTCATGAGTTTACTTTTATTTCGCTATTTCGTTATTTTCGGTGATTTCAATATTTTAAATCAAGTAAATGATATGAAAAGTGTCAGAATTTAAAACCATAAATATATCCTCAAAGTCACTTTCGTCAAAATGTTTCTACTCTGTTTAATTTATAAACATCTCTACGAATAGCTTGAAGCCACCATCTTTTAATTTTAGGGTCTCTTGGGAAATGGTTGACTCCAATTTCGGAGTATTTAGTAACACAACAACGCATCATTTTCGCAAAAATAAAATAAAACTACCTCACGCCTTGTATCATTGGCCTGTGTTGGGAACTAGCTACGACAGCGCCATTTTGAAAGTTGCCTTCCCCATTGATTTGGATGAAATTAGGCGAAATAGGTAGACTATGACCTGGATTACAATATAGGATACTTTTTAAACGGGTATTAGGTACATTTTTAGGGTACCGTACCTCAAAAGGAAAAACCGAACCCTTGTAGGATCACTCAGGTGTCTATCTGTATGTCTGTCTGTCACAGCCAATTTGCTTCGAATCTAATGGACTGATTTAGTTGTTTGGTACACATATCAATTTATGTGACCCAAACCCAGTATGTTTGTAAAAAGGTATTCGCACAGGTTCCCGTTGTATGAAAACATTTCTAAGAGAAAAGCAGAAGCCCAAATAAATTACTTGCACCTAGCCAGAGACTACAGTTGTATAGTAGGAATTCCAATTGCAAGGCAATCAAAATCTTCAACAATTTACCCCCACGCATCAGAGTGTTGCCCATTAATAAATTCAGGAAAACAATGTATGCCTGGCTTTTAGACGATTGTTTCTATTCAGATAGTGATTTTAAATAATAAATATTGACATTACATTTTATCAATCGAAACCAAGCACACAGCCGAATAAAAAAGCTTACCTTTGAAACACGACGCCTATACATTCACACACCAAGCATTCTCTACAGGGAACTACAAATACAGGCATTAAAATAAAACTCGGGATTAAAATATATTTGTTGGGAAGAAATGAAAGAGTTATTAATTAGTATTATTATGGATTTAAAGTACAATCAGCACATTAAATACTATACACACAACATACAACATTAAAAGGTGATCATCAATGGTATCATTGTCCTGTAATGCATATTCTGCTCCATCCATGACACTGGAAAAAGGACAAAAGGAAAAAAATATGGATTATATTTGCTCGAAGAGCATCACACACAAAATAACAGAAAAAAATATATTAAGTAACCATCAAAATTACTTACTTACGTTCGGGCGCCATTTTGTAGCGAAAAAAAATATAAAAAGACGGAGATTCACTTTTTTTGCTACGACACGTTTAATTTCGTTTTAAAATAAAAATATAAAAAAACATTAAAAGGTAAAAAAATGAATATTATAGTAAAAAAAAGGCAGGTTGACTTGTGTGAAGGGAATAAAATAGAGAACTTTGGTCCGATAGGTACGCGAATAACGACAGAGAAATAAAACGTACTATCTAGTCGATTGCAATCACTAATAAGTAACGCTACCAAAACATATCGTTATAAAAAAAATCAGAGAACCAAGGTATCTCGCATTTTACAAATTTGAAAATAAAATTAAGTAGTCAATGAATTTAAAAAAATCCGCAGAGGGTTACTATCTACAGTATTAAATTAGAACGTAAAATATCATAAAATAAACCGTGGCATAAGTAATTGCGTCCGGCGAGGTGACGTAGACTGTAGGGAGTCGCAGTTCTTTGTTCAGGAACTGGCGTTGTTTGCGAGACCTTCAGCGGTCAAAATGCGGCCCAACTCTCGACGTTGGCCAAGGACGTCCAGCGTAATTTTAGGCCAAAACCTGGAGGCCGAAAGGCGGCCTGTTCAAAGCTGTTCAATCCAGAAAAAATAAAGATGAAAAGTTAGACTCGTACTTAATATACCATACTCAATATAGCTTTGCCATAAGGTATTAATAGGACGGCAGGGATATAGTGTGCTTCACTTAAAAAAAAACTCGTTAATTATCCACAAACTGGGTCAGTATCATTTGATTCAACTTTTGCAACTGAAGAAAAAATGGGGACCCATCTGTCAGAAGAAAAATAATTCGAATCACGAAATAAAAAGATAAAAATCGACCAGGCTCAAATACAAACGGAAAAAAGGTTGATTATAAAGAACCAAAAAGTTTTGACATGCAGAGTTATGCTGCAACTGGCAACGGTAGTATATATGAAGCTGTTTATTAATATTAATGAAGTAGTAAGTAGGTTTATACAAACACTTTTACATGTCAAACATTTTTTTTTTTAAACTAGATGAGGCCGGCGTTTCCTATCTGACTACTCTGAGAAGAAAGGCCGAAACAAACTCAGAAGTCACAGTCTCTTTTAAAGTCCAGACATAATCTTGGTCAGATCATGTGAAGACCATGTAGGTTGGTGTCTGAAATGGTCTTTTGAGGAAAGAACCACACAGATTGAGTGGACCTGTCCAGTCAGTGCAAGCATCTGTCAGTAATCGTACAGCTCAACATAAAAGTTAAGGAGCTCAACGATTCGACGAACAATACCAAAGAAAGGACATTTATCTTATCTTTTCTAAACACAGATGTGTAACGTAAATAAATGAATTTTGAATATGGGAGTCACTTTTGGGGGAAAATAAGAAAATTGATAAAAAAAGTTTACAAACTACCGTGTGACATGTCAAATGAAAGGACTTACTGTGAGGGTCTCGAATATATTTTTTTTAAATATAATATTAATATAAATTGGTTTAAAATTATTTAAGAAAATAGATTTACCATTCCCCTCCTTAACTCAGAAACCACGGAGTCTAAAATACAGAAAATAGTTCTATACTTATAGATTAAAGGATAATTTATAAGGAGCCTATGGTCTTAAAATAACACAGTGAGTTTCTTAATATTGTGCGTACAAACTTATATTTGCAGTTGGAATGTATGGGAGAACATGCTTTTCAACTACACTGTTAAGTTTGTTCTTGGGATAATTCTTTCTCTTTTTTTTTCAAATTCAAAATACTTTATTTCACATAAGCCTACATGGGCACTTATGAAACGTCAGAAGCTAGGTGCACGGTCCAATTGGTCGTTTCCTATGGAGAAGAGCCGGCAAGAAACTCCACGGTTACTGTTTTAAAAATAATTGGCTTTTACAATGTTTTCAAATTACAGTGTTATTAAGCATGAGAGGACAGTGTAGGCCTGTAAACAAGTACCAGGTACTTAACAAAATAGGAAATGGTCTACAAATCTACATTCTATAAAGCCCACAACGTTCTCAAATTCACAAAATATAAAAGAATCTATTTAAAAGACAAGACTATATAATGTAAAATAATGAAAATATTATATCCTGGAAGCATGTAAAAAAAACAATAAATTATTAAAGTATTTTGGGTCTTTTTCATACCAACTACAGAACCATTCATTGTGCGTGGTCCGACACGGATTTGGCCGGTTTTTTTAAATACATCACCGATTTGATTCTTGCCTATTGTAATTTCTTTCATACAAAAAAAAATATCTGAATTTGAAGCCCGACAAACACAATAAGACCTACAAAACACAAAACCTCCTTTAACCGACGCTGCAGTACACCAATGGCCAATAAAGTGATTTATAGAAACTTTTATACCAACAGCGCGATGGCGCGCATCAATCACTTTCAATCCATTTGGAGCTGAATAAATAACTCCCGCGTCGATACTCGGCGCTTTTTAATGGTTATAAGCGTGTATTTATTGTGAACCAAATAAAATAAAATAAGGCTATTTATTTTAGTTTTATTTTGCAATGCGGATTGAACATTTAAATAGAAAATAATAAAAATAAAATATTTTATTTTTATTAGACACTCCATTCAATTATATTGTGCATTGCAATTCGGACTGGAGATTACAGTTAAAAAACACTCATTACACATCATCACGTCTCATTACTCTTATTTGACACTCAAATCAACATTTCCTACGTCCATTAAGCACGCAAAAAAAGTAATTTTAAAACATTAAATCGACTTCAAAAAGAAATTAACTCAAATTATGAATTAACTTTAATTCCGGAAGTTGGTGTCTTGGGATCGTAGGTATTTTAGTTTTTTGCCACCGACTTCCGAAATTAAAGTTTATTCATAATTTTGAATTTTCATTAATTTTTTCAAAACCGAATTTCTCCCTAAAGAAATTCGCTTTTTTATCTTAAGCTTTGTAAGGCATTTACGCTCGTGATTGTACAACGAAAACGCCAACATTTTTCTCTAACCCTAAACGAAACTTTCACACAACGTGTCTAAAATAAAAAAGTCCGCACAAAAATAGCGAGACTAAAAAAATAAAATTCAAAGTTTTATTCAAGGCTGGCAAGCGAAGTGGCGATAAATTGGAGCATGATAGTTGTACGGCAAGGAACATTAAACCAAGCTGTGCGGGGTACAGGCTGCTTGCTAATGAATACAACCTTTTCGCACTAAGTATGGGAGTAGCAAATATTGAAAAGAGTATGCTTAGATGGTTTGGTCATGTTGAGAGGATGAATGAAAGGCGACTAACAAAAGATACACGGCATAGGAAGACATAATATATAGTGACATTATTGGTGATGTTCTTCAGAAAGGTCAGGTGCATAGTACTCGCAACCGGCGTGCGTGTATGACCAGATGTTTGAACATAAACCAGTCAAAAGGAGTATGTAAGGATCGTAGCAGGTGGCGTTCTGTAGTTTCTGCCTACCCCCATGGGAAGATGGCGTGAGTTTATGTATATATGTATGGGAGTAGCTAAACCGAGCTTGGATAGTGATAGACGATTTTGAGGGCATACAAAGACATTATTGAAATTGTAGCTCAGGCCATGCACTACTCAAAGCATTCGTTGCGCGAACACGCGATCGTCGCGTTCATTTTGTTCGGCAAACCCGAACGCGTCGTCGTGCCGTCAGAGGCTGCCTTCCGGTTTTCCGAACAAATCAGTGACATGAACGCAACCATCGCATTTACCGAAGGCTTTGGTTAGGATACGGGGTCAGAAATCATGGTATGGCTGGCGCAATATGGCTGTGCGAATACCGTCTGTAGTTTCGGACCAGTGTGATTCTCGCGTGGTTCAAATATTTGTGTAGCTCGCAGATACTAATTTGTTCCCACGAGTGTATGTACATATGTATCTCCAGTACCACATATTATTTTGTGTGTAAACTACAATACGGAAAAGAAATCTTAAAACCTCAGAGAGAGTAGAGTCATCTTTAAAACTCTCTCTCTCTCTTGAATTTGTATATATGTACATATATAAGAATATAATCCATATATAAGTATAAGGACTGCCTCGTTGGTCTAGTGGTCGCAAGCGCTACTGCTGAATATGAGGTCCTGGGTTCGATTCCCAGGTCGGGCAGTGTTATTAGGTTTTTCTATCTGGAATTTCTAAGTAGCAGCCTGGAGTCTGGATTTGTGCCCGGTAGATGGCAATAGGCTCGCCCCCTATTACATGGGACTTAAACATAGCTGGTGAAATGTGGGCGTTACTATAGGTACACCCCTACCTAACCCTTCGGGGAAACAAGGCGTGATGTCATGTGTTATAAGTATATACTATAGATATAAATTATACAGGTATATATTATAGTAAATTAGTAAATATGTATGTATGTGTATTAAAAGTTTAAAATCTATTTAAGTACCTGTGTAGGTACTTATTCTATTTGTACCTAATTCATTATTATATATTTTTATTCGTTTTTTTTAGCATTGTTCCTCTCAAACAGAGCACCTGCCATCTAATCTCTTCACCACCCTTGGTTGACTGGTAAAGAATGCCTAAGGCATTAAGTCCGCCTTTGTACTTTTTTGGGTGGGAAAAGTTTAAATAAATAAATAAATCTTACTCTCGCACTCAGAGATGTCAATTAATATTAATTGGAAAACATCGTGAGGAAACCGGCATGTCCTAGAACTAAAAATTCGAAGACATGTAACATCTACCAACACGCACTGGTCCCGCGTGGTGGATTATGTCCCACTCCATCTCACAGAGAGGAGGCCTGTGTCCCAGCAGTGGGAACATTATAGGCTTATTATGCTATGATAAATAAATAAATATGTCTTGAAAAGTTGTCAGCCAAAAATATTACAGATTCAAAACATTCAATTTTGTACTCAGACACAACAGAAAATAAATTAACAAAATATACAATGGGCGGCCTGATCGCTTTCTGCGATCTCTTCGAGACAACCGCGCGATTATCCCAGCATCTTAATGCCAAACTAAGCATTTTCAGAAAAAATTAACACTTACAAATATTCTTTATTGATTGCGGTAGAAATTCGTCGCAGTTCGTAATGATTCGGTAGTAAGTCGCAATTTAGTTTCAGGTATTTACCTACACTTTAGACGCACTTAAGTAACAAAGATGCCTCGTTCCTTTAACACCTCTAACTTCCACATTGCAGCCAACTTCAGCCATTGTGTACACATACCCAAACCAAAGTTGGGCTATAAACTATCTTTGTAACCCGTCACCTGAGGTTAAGGTCTAGTCAACTGTTCCGATAGAGACATTAAGGCAATCTGCGTGCTACGTGCCTCCGGCGTAATGAGCGCGGGTTGGCGACGCGACGCGACGTTCCTATACTTCGAGAACGTTCTAGAACGATTTAAAAGTTTTAGAGAGGTTAGGTAACTGAAATGAAAGTATCGGGTTTTATTTTAAATTTTAAATATTTTATTTCTTACTAGCAGAGCCCCGCGGTTTCACCCGCACAAGTCTCGATCCTGTAGGATACGGATATTGGGATAAAATATCCTATATGTTAAACCAGGTTACAAACTATTTGTGTGCCAAATTTCATCCAAATCCGTTTAATAGTTTTTGCGTGAAAGAGTAACAAACATCCATCCATCTATCCATCCTCACAAACTTTTGCGTTTATAATATTAGCAGGGGGCCAACCACCACCTCTTAAAGCAGTATTATTTTAATGTTACTTCAGTGTGAGAAAGAGATGGAGCTATACAGGACGTCTAGCGCCATCTTTTTCCCACACTCAAGTAAGGTTACAATAATACTGCTTTAAGAGGTGGTGGTCTAGCTCCAGGATAGTAGAACTACGAGTATCTTCGCATGGTTTTCACGACTTGACAAAACATCGAGATTTATTTAATATTAGCTGTGCCCCGCGACTTCGTTCGCGTGGAAGTCGTAATAACACACAATATAATAACAGCCAGCCACATTTTAATAAAACTCCCTCGTACCCCGACTTGCCGCGTTGCATCGCCCGCCCGCGCTATTTGTTCGTTTTTGCTTAGCGTTCTTTCTGACGTTTTTGCTTATTGCTCGGCTCCTATGATTTGTAGCGTAATGTTAAATAGCCTATAATCATCCCCGAGAATTAGGCTATCGAATGCAAAAATAATTTTTCAAGTCCGACTGGTGGTAGTTCCAGAGATTAGCGCAAATTAGCTTAAATTTCAAGGGTTTTATTTTTTTTTGTGCGTAACCCTAATTCTTCTTCGAAAATAAAATTATTTTGAAATTACAAGTTTTTGCTTAGCGTTCTTTCTGACGTTTTTGCTTATTGCTCGGCTCCTATGATTTGTAGCGTAATGTTAAATAGCCTATAATCATCCCCGAGAATTAGGCTATCGAATGCAAAAATAATTTTTCAAGTCCGACTGGTGGTAGTTCCAGAGATTAGCGCAAATTAGCTTAAATTTCAAGGGTTTTATTTTTTTTTGTGCGTAACCCTAATTCTTCTTCGAAAATAAAATTATTTTGAAATTACAAACAGACACTTCAATTTTATTTATTTGTATAGACGTGTAAGTTTGATAATTTTTACACATAAACCTTCCTCATCTCTCAGGAATAAATTCTCTACCTGGTTTATAAAACTGCATAAAAAAACAAGTGTGGAGTTTAGAAGAAGAACGCAGTCACACAGCAGACATTAAAACCGACTTTAATTTACAATATGTAAGTACAATGTGTCTGAGAAAGGTGTGGCCGAAATTAAGGGTGTGGTACAGACCATCAAACTGAACAACTTTCTCCCGGGGATCGTGCATCGTGATCGTGAAAAAAAAAAACCGTCGTCCCATACAAAACTTCAATACCTACTCGACCAAATGTATCGGACAACTGATAATTTTTTTTTCTAAAGTAGTAGTACCGTTTAAGTTGAGAAAGATTGTTATTTCAAATTAATCATTGGTTCTTCCAAAAATATAATACCCTTTATAAAACATAATACTTTTTTTTGGTAAGATTTAATGTATGTAATATAATACAGGATAATTTTAAAAGGAGTGCGGATATTTTAGGAGGTAATCAGGTGCATAAAACTGAACAACTTTCCCCAAGGAACATAGGTTGAAATCTAAAAAATAAAATTCAACTTCTCATACAAAAGTAAGTCACGAGACCAGTCACTTTGTATGAAAAGTCGATTTTCAATTTTAAAATTTTGACCTATGTTCCTTGGGGAAAGTTGTCCAGTTTTATGCACCTGATTACCTCCTGAAATATTCGCACTCCTTTTAAAATTATCCTGTATAATACCTTTTGTTGGTAAGTTTTAATGTTAAGTCAATTACACAGAACCATTCAGTAGAAGTTTTTCTCGTTCACGTAACATTTAGTTCACAGAAGAGAAAAGAATCAAAAGAAAAAATAAAGCATCGAACATTCCTTTTAATAAAAATACAAGTGAAAGAAAAACTAAAGCAACGTAAAGTTTTTCAAAAGAAATTCTTTTATTCATTCCGATGAGCCAGGGTTGGAAGTTGTCAAACTTTAAACATGAAATAACGTAGAAAAGTATGATCAATCAATTTCATTCGATTTAAGTTCTGAAGGCGGTGATTGGCAGAAGTTGGTGTGGCGAAAATTGAAACACATTAGATATACAGGGTCAAATAGCTAGAGAAACTCCGCAGACGTACCTAATTGGTATCGATATCTAAACAGGACAAAATAACAAAAGAGTTGATGATTTCTTTGGGGTCAACGACCGATGGTAGTGTTGTTATTTGAAGTATGAGTTGAGAAATCTGTTTTTGTTTTGTTTTATCGTGTTTAGATAATGATACCCATCACGTCTGTGAAGTTTAGACAAAAAACTGATTTTTTAAACTGATATTTCAACTACACTGCGGTTGATGACCCCAAAAAAAAAATCATTGGTTTGGCAACTTTTGTATCGAACATGTGTCATACCGCCGAACTTTTCTTTAAATAAAAGTAGTGATAGAATATTTCTAGGTAATCTTGAAATAAAAACGGCTTTGCTGCGATGACGGTCGGAAATCACTCTAATTCAATTCACTTTTGTCTCACTTGGGAAACAAAACAGGTAACAGGAAAACATTACTTTTCTCTATCAAGATACCCTACCACCACCTACTTACGCCTAATTAACATCAAAATTAACCCTAATAACATCGCCAAATATCGCAATATTAATCACTATTATCGCTACTGAAATATCCAATTTGTGATTCCAATAATTCTGCGGCCTAAAAACAACATGGACTCCCGGTCTCAGTAATGATTGCCTAAAACAACACCGACAGTTGCATAAACAACTGGACTCTAACAGGCAAACACTTTAAGAGGTAAAGCAGAATGGCCACTCCGAAGGTTTTATGGGGATAATCAGGACTGGATTAAATGTTTACAAAAGACGTAGGCCTTGGAGCTTATTTTCAATGCAAATGTCATTCTCGCTTTTGCTTTGCGTTGCCTGTCAGTGAATGAGTTGTCTGTGAGTGTGATTTTGTTAAGTAGTTAATGTACTATGTACACACAATTTTTTTGTAATGAATGAATTCAAATTCAAAATATTTTATTTCACATAAGCCCATATGGGCACTTATGAAACGTCAGAAGCTAGGTGCACGGTTCCAATTGGTCGTTTCCTATGGAGAAGAACCGGCAAGAAACTCCACGGTTACTCTTTTAAAAATAATTGGCTTTTACAATGTTTTGAAATTACAGTGTTATTAAGCATGGGAGGACAGTGTAGGCCTGTCAACCAGGTACTTAACAAAATAGAAAATGGTCTACAAATCTACAGTCTATTAAGCCTACAACGTTCTCACATTCACAAAATATAAAAGGATCTATTTAAAAGACAAGACTATATAATGTAAAATAATGAAAATATTATGTCCTGGAAGCATGTAAAAAAACAATAAATTAAATTAAAGTAATATAATAAACAGTAAACAAATGGTTTTTTCAGTAAACGTCATTTCGTCAGTGACAAAATGACGCGTAAAAGTCGACTACGCCTCCAGCCATGCAATTATTGCAATTCTTGTCTGTTGAGTGATTGGGAAGCTCTCTAACAGTACTCAAAAGTGCGAGTTCTGAACTTTTCTATTCTGTGCCACCAAGCAAATACTGCAAAAGCGCATAGTATTAAAAAGTGGAGTAACAAAATTGTCCAATTACGAACGAGCGGGACGTGGACTGTCCGCTTTTTATGTAAATCATGGTGCCCGGAGCTGGAACAAGCTGTTCCTTGGCGCTAAAGAATGTAGTTTACGTCCCGACTAGGGTGACCATTTGTAAATGAGTTCGGACGCAGTTTAAATTGCGAATTCCTGTCGCATTTTCTGTTTGTACGTGTTTTAAAAAGTTGGGATTACTTTAAGAATTATGTTGTTTGTTCCTTTGTTTTGTTTTTCTTTTTGCAGTAGTGTATTTGATGTTTTAAATAGATTTCTTTACATGCAATTCGCAACAGTAGTTAGTCATAGAGAATATAGGGTAGAATAGTTTGCATGGGTTAACTAATTATAAACGTACCTATTATTTTATTATAAACATCACTTTTAAAACCCAAGTTTGACATACACAAGTTTCACAGTTCTTCTTCATAATCATAATATTCTTAATTATAATATTTTAATTCCTTGGTTTTCAAGACATCGCTAGTCCTCGTGTCGGCGCATCACATATGCGCGTGATTGACCGCGGGAAGGCGCAGGGTGTCGAGTTACCGAAACCGGTACGCGACGGCCGCTGCGCACCCTCCACACCACTCAGCATTCCTTGGTACTGCTCTATACGTTGTTAATGTAAATTATAGCATTATACCTATTTTGATACAGTCCACTTCTTTTATTTTAAAGTCTGATTGAGCCCATTCAATGGTCCTTCGAGCCGGATCGAGTGATGCGCCGACACCTCGCATGGCCACAAACAGTCCCACGACACACCATGTTCTAGCGGCATAACACGTCAGTGCGAGCACCAAGAATCGCAAGACATACATCCCCTTGTGAATACAAGCATTTAAGCTATGTATATTCACACAACCTCTGCCTAACCCTTCGGGAAACAAGGCATGATGTTATGTTATGTTATATTCACACAACTATAGCGCTACATGGTTCTTTTGGCGTGTGGATAATCGAAACTAATGCCGCCATCTTGATTTTAGGGTTCCGTACCTCTCTAAAGGAAAGAACGGAACCCTTACAAGATCACCCGTGTGTCTGTCTGTCTGTCCGTCTGTCGCAGCCAATTTGCTCCGAATCTAATGGACCGATTAAGTTAAAATTTGATACACATATGAATTTCTGTGACCCACACACGGACGTGTAACATAAATATAATAAATGAATATTAAATATGGGGGTCAATTTTGGGAGGCTAAGAAGAAAACAAAATTTTGCAAACTGTACCGTGTGATATATCAAATGAAAGGACTTACTGCGAGGGTCTGAAATAGATTTTTTTTATAATTTTAAAATATTTTTTTTTAAGTTATTTAAAGAAATAGACGATTTACCATCCCTCCTTATCTCCGCCACCGCCGCCGTTACTTAGCCTTAAATTTTGAAAAAAATATAGAAAATAGTTATATACTCATTATTTCTTAGATTACTGGAAAATCCATAAAAATAGAATAGAATAGAATAGAATAGAATAGAATAGAATAGGATAGGATAGGATAGGATAGGATAGGATAGGATAGGATAGGATAGGATAGGATAGGATAGGATAGGATAGGATAGGATAGGATAGGATAGGATAGGATAGGATAGGATAGGATAGGATAGGATAGGATAGGATAGGATAGGATAGGATAGGATAGGATAGGATAGGATAGGATAGGATAGGATAGGATAGGATAGGATAGGATAGGATAGGATAGGATAGGATAGGATAGGATAGGATAGGATAGGATAGGATAGGATAGGATAGGATAGGATAGGATAGGATAGGATAGGATAGGATAGGATAGGATAGGATAGGATAGGATAGGATAGGATAGGATAGGATAGGATAGGATAGGATAGGATAGGATAGGATAGGATAGGATAGGATAGGATAGGATAGGATAGGATAGGATAGGATAGGATAGGATAGGATAGGATAGGATAGGATAGGATAGGATAGGATAGGATAGGATAGGATAGGATAGGATAGGATAGGATAGGATAGGATAGGATAGGATAGGATAGGATAGGATAGGATAGGATAGGATAGGATAGGATAGGATAGGATAGGATAGGATAGGATAGGATAGGATAGGATAGGATAGGATAGGATAGGATAGGATAGGATAGGATAGGATAGGATAGGATAGGATAGGATAGGATAGGATAGGATAGGATAGGATAGGATAGGATAGGATAGGATAGGATAGGATAGGATAGGATAGGATAGGATAGGATAGGATAGGATAGGATAGAATAGGGTAGAATGCATTTATTTGTCAGAATATTGTACAATGCTGTTGTGTGCTGTTAAGTCTATAGTCTTAAAATAACATAGTAAATCTATCAATATTGTCCGAACAAAATTTACAGTTGGAATGTATGGGAGAACATGTTTTTCAACTACAATGTTAAGTTTGTTCTTGGGATCATTTTTTCTCTTCTTTCTTCATCCCAACTACGGAACCCTTCATTGTGCGTCCGACACGCACTCGGCCGGTTTTTGTCAATACGTTTCAGAAAACAATTGCACAAATGTTTGCCAACAGCGTCCGTTGTCAAAATCATTTTGAGCGCCAAAAGGTTTCCGTAGCAGTATAATACAATGAGACGTTCTCCCAAAGCCACTAACCATCTTCAAATTACACAGTTAATACCAAATCTAAAGCTTCAATATCAGTAATAATTCAACAATAACAATCTCCTTGTTATCGAGGCGTCAATTCAACACCACTTAAGTGTACGATGTTAATTGGTACTTTCGAAACACTATGATGTTAGAAATTATTATACTTACAGTAATAACAACAAGGTGTTATTTTAATCATTGTTAACCTCTGAAGGGGTCATTGTACTCGTCATTATGAACAACTTTTACTATCCGACCAAACCCGAAATCGCGAAAAAAAAATCAGGTGTTCCCTACATTTTGACGAGTTACGCGAGCATAAATGTAGGGAAAAGCTGATTTTTTTTTGCGATTTCAGGTTTGGTCCTATAGAAAAAATTGTTCTTAATGATGAGTACAATGACCCCTTAAGAAATTAACATTGATTAAAATTACATCTTGTATAATATAGAGATCGACTAAGGATAATATCAACCGTAGACAGGTCACCAGCTTACAGTACTGAGGCTGAGCTGGCCCAAAATTAAGAATTTTTTTCTCGTGATCATGGTAATCAAAGGAACTGCGGCTGAAAAAAAGGAGAGAGGGAAAATTATTGAGTTCTCTTTCTAACTCATACGATGTTTCATAGGAAAGAAAGAGACGGATATATTGCAACGTTCACCTTTTTATGATTGCCTCTATGTTTTTATTACTCTGTGGGAATTATTGTACACTGGAGTGGATAAATGTTTCAAATTGTATGATTAGGTATTCAATGGTAAGTTATAAGCACTGAATTATTAAAGCATATCGACGGCTAACTGCCTCCTAACTGACTCCTAACAAACATGCGAATAACGGCTTATGCTTATGAATTTAAAGGCGTTATCCGCATGTTTGTTAGGAGTCAGTTAGGAGGTATTGGCAGTTCTCCGTCGATATGTGCAATGTGTCCTTGTTAGGTGTAATGAACGCTTAGAAATATAAACCTAGATTGAATGGTTTAAGCTTTTACACAAGTAAATAGCGGGTTGTCTACAAAAATCTTAAAAATGAAGATTAAATTCTGTTTTTCTACTAATGTTTTGAATTCAATTCATAATTCACTAAAGAAAAAGTTAATTTTGAAACAGAAACAATACAACCTATATTTTTCAGATTAAGGCGAAAAGCATCTGCGCTAACAGCAAGAAAAGTACTCCAAAAAGATGAAAAGAATAATTCCAAACATCAACAGTGGAATCGGGTTTAATGGGCGCGCCGCTTTTAAGCGCTCTCTGCTTCATTGTTAACGACGCTGTATGGGGTGCGGCGATGTTATAAAAAAGTTTTCATATTCGATTCGCGGTTACGTTGTTGAAATGTAAACTAAGGGGAAATCAAAAAACTATGGGATATTTTCGCGTCGAATTTATTAATGGGAGCGAAGTTTTTTCATTGGCTATAATATAAGCACAGAAAACCTTATCAATGGACACAGAAACTGCTAAGTTACAGCCGAAACCATAAAACTACCATTGCCTATTTTATTACCCCATATAACTCTATGCCCATAACCCTCCTGAAAGCAATCGCTGTCCGACTTACTTCTTCATTTATCCGGTCTTTCTCGAAGTAAGCCGAAAAGAACCGATTACTCAATCTGTTTATGATCCGTAAATTACAAAAGAAATTGAGTTTTCTGTTTGTCAAACTTTTCGCCGAAAATTCGAGACGTTTTCTTTCTTTAAGTTAAAAAGATTTACTTTAAATCCTTAGGTTTTTAGGGATTCAGAGGCAATCAATGTCTTACCCTGGTGTCACCTTTAATAAAATTAAAATTAGAAATTCTTTTTATGTTGTAGTTTGACAATGGTCGATAAGTATGCCTCATGGAAAATGATGACCTATGCCTGCAACATCGATATCGGTGAGATGAAAGCTCTCAAGTGGCTGTGTCTCTGACGCCCTTTCTTCGAAACTGAACCACAGCAATGACAGCTTGGCGTCAGATACAGGAGATAGTAATTGCCCGACAGAATTCTTTGACAAAAACTTGATATACATAACTATTATACAGGTTCAAATTAAATTAGCTAGCGAAACTCTTCAGACGTGATGGGTATCGATATCTAAACACACATAACATCACGCCTGTATTCCCCAAAAGGTGGAGCCACCTCCATCTGTCGGGGAATATGTGTTTCGGCGTGTCGTAAACAGTTTTTATTAATCCGCTCATGTGCGTTTTTTTTTTTAATTATTTTTATTCTAAATGGTATTTGCTACATACCTAATATTATTTTACTTTCTATTTATTTATTTTTTATTTAGAAAAGCAACACAACACAACAACGCAGATCAACTGTACAGAATAACTATTTTTTACCTAGGAATGCCCGGATGCCCAGATGTCGTAAAAGTTGATTGTTTAGGGAGATGGACTACCAAAGTGTCCTGGCTAGTAGAGAACGCTTTAGGACATCAAGTTGAAAAGCTAACCGTAGGCGCGGGCTTGCGGACGGCGAGCAATGGGTAGCTCGCCGACCGGTAAGGACCAAGCCCGAGTCGACGGCGCGTCGTGTTCCACGCGCGCCTCAAAGAGATGTCAGCACTATTGACAGGGTCCGCCAGGGCCGATGCCAGCTAGGGTTGCGGGATGTTCGAAAGAGTTACCGTGGCCCCGGCACAGGCAACAGAAGGAACACGGGTGGGTTTTAGTCAGTAAAAGTCAGTAAAAGCCCTCCCGCTCCGCCCAGAGCGGGAGAGGTCATTTGATGATTTCCCATCCCTAAAAAAAAAAAAAAAAAATTGAAAAGCTATACGGTTCCTAACTTTATGGTTATTTAAGACTTTTCTGTAAAATAAATGAGTAACGTTTTCAAAAGACGTACTTAATAATAGTCACATTGGCGGTAAGTACGTAATATTCCATTATACGCACATATTATTATGTTATTCCCGTGGATGTAAACGGGCGGTTTATGCTGAATTAACCACATGCATAGTATTTTGAAGACAAAATCTTACTAACAGACAAATCAATTCAAATCTCTTTCAACACTAAATATGATTTTATTGTACTCCTCCACCAATTTTACTGATATTTTTTACCTCTGAGTGTAATAAATATTTTTACGGAGTCTTTAAGCAACTCGAGGGGATATTTATTGAAGATTGTATTTAAATGCTGCCTCGTTGGTCTAGTGGTCGCGAGCGTTACTGCTGAGCATGAGGTCCTGGGTTCTCGATTCCCAGGTCGGGCAAAGTGTTATTGGGTTTTTCTATCTGGAATTTCTCAGTAGCAGCCTAACCCTTCGGGGAAACAAGGCGTGATGTTATGATGATGTTATGAATTTTTTTTAAAAACTGTATATTTTTTTAACCTCACTTATTTTGGCAGGATTACCTGGATAGCAGGGCTTATGTTACCGTTTCAGTATAACTGGAGTACGAAAAAGCGATAATGTTATAAAAGCGGATAGATTTTTGGGTAAAAATACGTATCTTGTAAATGTATATCTTTTTTTTTTTTGTGGATGGGAAATCATCAAATGACTTCTCCCGCTCTGGGCGGAGCGGGAGGGCGTGTCAGACTTTTACTGACTAAAACCCACCCGTGTTCCTTCTGTTGCCTGTGTCGTGCCATGGTAACTCTTTCGAACATCCCGCAACGCCGGCTGGAACATCCCGCAACCCCAGCTGGGTAAATATACCTATATCTTTTTTTATACATATTTTTATAAAGCTTTTCCTGAACCAATCTGCCTAGCCTTTTCTGAACTGTGCTGGGGTCTGCTTCCAGTCTAACCGGATGGAGCTGAATGCCAGTATTTAACATGGAGCGACTGCCTATCTGACCTCCACAACCCACAACTGGGTAAGGGTGCTTACATAAAGAAACAGGTTTCCGGTACAGAGAAACCTTTGCGCGTCGCTACCAGTCGGTACAGGGTTGATAAGGTAGTCGGCACCGACAAGTTTAAACCTGTTTCTTTATAAGTGAGCACATAAGATAACATGGGAATATTATACCTGCACCGATCGGTACCGACCCACGCAGACTCGCCTGTATTGAAAACCTGTTTCTTTATGTAAGCATTAACACGATACTTCTTGGTAAGTCTGGTTGTCAGACTTTTGGGCTTCTGACTATCCGTAAAGACTGTCAAAGATTGAAAGATCTACAAATGACAACCGGGGCCAACGGCTTAACGTGCTTTCCGAGCACGGAGGGGTCCCGATATGTAATGAATGGTCACCCATCCACGAACCGACCGCGGCAAGTGTAGCTTAACGTGCCCTTCGTAACGAGCCCTTAGTAATAAACTTCTAACTTTTCCACTTCCATATCAATCGTTAACTAACACAAAAACCGTAATCTCAATCGATCCTCGCGGTCCATTTACCATTGAGGGATAAATTGATTGATCCAAACCGTGAAATTACAGGACGGCTGCATCCATTAAATATTCAATTAAACTACCAACGGCTAAGATGTCTGATTCGATCGTGATCAGGGATGCCCGTATCAGGAAACTTGTGCAGATATTTGTGAAAGATTACTTGATCTTAGCAATAAACTTAATACCGTATATACAGTCAGGATAATTAAATGTTTAGAAGATTGTCACACTACCTCAATTTACAACGTTTAAGCGTTAGTAAGCGATCGTCGCGCGAGTAAGCGATCGTCGTGCGAGTAAGCGATCGTCGTGCGAGTAAGCGATGATCGCGCGAGTAAGCGATCGTCGCGCGAGTAAGCGATTGTCGTGCGAGTAAGCGATCGTCGCGCGAGTGAGCGATCGTCGCGGTCTTTTATACGAGTATGAATATTTGCACTTCCCGCGCAACTTCGTCCTCGTGGATTTCGTACATTAGTACCCATTTAGAGGTAGATTTTCAAAAAACCCTGATACGCGTTATTCTTTATTTTCGTTCTTGTATAGATGACATAATCGTGCGAACAATCAAGTCGCGTTTGTACAACATTCATGCAAACGATTTCGTCGATCTCGTACCCACGTGACGATGACGCGGGGACAGCCATTTCAAACGACTGTCAAAGAATGACATCTGTTGCTATGTATTTCAATTTACGGACAATTTAAGTTGAAAGCAATGTTTTTTACCAATTATTTTCCCCGTCTTTGCATAATTATGTATTTTTCATGAGCATATTTCCCAGAGACGTAGTACCGTGGAACCGGCACTACTGATCACCCCCCTTCACTGATAGAAATATTTTTTAAGTCACTAGCATTTGCCCGTAGCTTCGTCCGCGTGGAAGTAGATATAAAAAAGCTATAACCGTAATAGGCAGACAGTTGAAATTTTCCCAGATTGTGTATTTCTAATGCCGCTATGACACCATCTGCCTAGCCTTTTCCCAACTATGTTGGGGTCGGCTTCCAGTCTAACCGGATGCAGCTGAATATGCCTGAATATGCCGCTATGACACCAAATAATAAAAATAAAATTAAGTAAAGGGGGTCCCGATAAAAGAAATGAGTTTTTTTTTTTATACTGAAGTATTTTTTTGAAATATACAAGATAACTAACGCATAACCTCTTAAGGGGTCATTGTACTCGTCATTGTGAACTTTTACTATGGGACAAAACCTGAAATCGCGAAAAAAAATCAGCTGTTCCCTACATTTTGACGAGTTATGCGAACGTAAATGTAGGGAGCAGCAGATTTTGTTTGCGATTTCCTGAAACTATAGATATCCTTACAATTTATCATTCTCAAACACAAAAACAAAAGAACTAGAACAAAGCCAGCTAATTCTGGGTTCTGAGAAACATTTGAAACGCGACCTTCGTTTTTATCTCCGAACAAAAACTAAGGAACAACTTTAAATCATTCAGGGTCGTCCAAAAGAGTTATCAAGATGTTTGGCCAAAAATTCGATCCCCGCAAAAAAGTTCTGCCACAATTTAGGGCCCATCTTAATGGGTTTTACAAGTGTAGATACTGAAACTGTTATAATGTTACCTTGGTTTTATTATTAGAAGAAAGGAAAATTCAATTAATAATTTACGAAGTCATTAGTCGAAAATTTTGTATCATAAAAGGGAAAATGAACAAAAGTTTATAAGCCCTCTTTCAAGTGTCTCGAAGTATTTGAGCTGATTTTTGGATATCCGAATGTTATTTCCCTAACCTACCCATGGATTTCGGAGGATTATTACATTTTATGAATTCTTTTTGGAATCTTCCCCTCACGCATCAAGTAGAGATTATTTATTTGCTAGTCGCATTTATTGTTGTTTCAGTACGTTTTATCCCAGACCATGGTCGAAAATTAATTATTTAAAATTAATTTACTGATCAAAATTGAAATCTAGGGTTATTAATAACGCGTTTAATAAAGTATTAGTTATACTGTGCCTTTTATATGAATGATAAATCTGTACTTGACTATTTTGTAAAACTTTTCTCAAATAATAAAACTCTGCGTCGGGCTGACGACGGAATAAAAATTAAATAAAAAACTGAAAAGTAAAAAGCACTAGTGCGAAAAAGTGGCGCTTTCCGCACAATTTGGCTGCTTGGAAAACGCTATTTTCGAGCTTATGCATTGTAAAAACATAAACACAGTGAGAAATCGCAGCAACGATCTGCATCGTTGCTTCTTTTGTTTTAACCAAAACGTATCTGACGGCGCAGCAAGTGGCGTCATCTAGTTTTATTACGAAGTTTCTAGGAACCTCCGAGGAGGTCGGATAAGAGTGACACTGGGTGGTGACGATCACTCTAGCAGAGCGTCGCATTGGTGGTTGCGTGGCGGCTGTCTTCTGGTGACAGATTAAGTGAGGGGAGCCGCTGTCGTATCACGTCCACGACGAACTGCTATATTCCGGCACAATCATGATGATATTGAAGCTGCTGAACCACTAATTTATTTATTTATCTATACAAATAAATAAAATTGAAGTGTCTGTTTGTAATGTCAAAATAACAACTTTTTACTAAATGCATATGAAAGTATATACGGTACTTATAACAAAAAAGCAATTTAAACGTTTTTGTCTGTCTGTCTGTTTGTTTGTTCCAGCTAATCTCCGAAACGGCTGGACCGATTTTGACGGGACTTTCACTGGCAGATAGTTGATGTTACGCCGGGTAACTTAGGTTACTTTTATTTTAGAAAAATAATTAGGGTTCCGCGCAAAAAAATTTAAACCTATGAAATTATGAACAAAAAGTCGGATTTGAAAAATTCTTTTTGCATTTGGTAGCCCAATTCTCGAGGATAGTTATAGGCTATTTGACATAACGCTACGACCCTCAGGAGCCGAGTAAAAAGAAAAAAGTCAAAAAGAACACTAACTGAAAACGAAGTAATAACACGGGCGGGCGATTCAACGCGACGGGTCGGGGGACGAGGGAGTTTTATTAAAATGTGGCTGTTATTTTAGTATATTGTGAATCTTACGACATCCACGCGAAGGAAGTCGCGGGGACAGCTACTTTAAAACATAAGTTAACACTGCATACGACCAAATCACTCATATTTTAGCTAAAACTGAATTAGAAAAAAGAAAAAAAAACTTATACTAACTTACGATTCTATTTACTTAGTAATAAATATAAATATTTACAAACTTGGTACGGCTTATCATGAAGATATCCAGTAATACGATGACCACTTCGGGTAAAAGCTATCCCGCGCCGTTATATCTAACAAAACATTACAAAGAAACACAATACTACCAACCTCTTAAAAACACAACTTGTGCACAGTCCTTTAGATTGTAACATAACTCCACTTGTAACGTTATTAGTAAATAAATAGTATTACCTCGAACGTTATTAGAATATACGGTGCAAACCGAAGTGTCTTGCCGCCGGCTTAATGGGTCAAATGGAAAAACTTTTTCTCTCACAACTTAATAGAAAAAGACTCTTCTGAATGGCCCTGCTTTGTTTCCTGGACAAATTGGATTTTTTTTTCCTTTATTTGAATGAATTAAGGGTGTGGCCTTGCGGGAGGAACAGCGGGTTGGTAGATTTTCGAACGTAGAATAGCAAAATAGTGGGTATGGACGGCAGCACATCAAGCTACTACAATCTGTCAAATTTCTTTAATAGATTTTCAACATTATCGTTAAAGCATTAGGTTCAAGGTTGATTGGGAAAATTTGTCAGTTTCGGATAGCTTGACCTGCTGGCGTCTGTACTAGTAAGAGAGCAAGTTAGTCACTCTGGCGTCGTGTATACAGAATATATCCTCATTTTTGCATGTGCCAAGCCAGGATAGTAAGTATTAATTGCTTGCTATCCTAGCTTGAAATACTAGTCTCGTATATTCCGACCTTAGAAGGTTCACTGAAGTGTTTGTGTCTATTTTACTATTTTTTTAGGTTTTCTCGAACTAAGCTGTGATGTATCGGGTATTTTTTCAAAATGGTTTAATGTTTTAATATAATATATAAATTCTCAGTAAATTAGCAGTAGGCTTGGCCGCTGAAACACAGCACGTAATACATGCTCATGCTCATGCAGCATGTCAACGCTCGGCCTACTTCAGGTTCAAGTCTTCAGATTCAGAGAGAGAGGTCTTCAGGTTGTGAATCTTCTATCGTCTAGTAACGCAGAAGTTGACCAATCCACGGGCAAAATTAAATACTATCAAAAGTGTAGAAGTAAATTTACGCAGTAGGGACTTAACTTGAAGAAATATGTATATTCAATTAGACCAATTTAACTCCATATAGAAATTCTCAGAATTATTCCGGAAATGTTTGGGTGGCATTGATAGCATTTGCCGCCATGATCCAGATCATTGGCCACACACACACACACACACGTGTCGCTCCCATATATTTAAATATCTATAACTCTCCATTTACACAGTGCTAGTTTCTGGAATGTTCAAGAGCAATAATCGCATGCCATAAAGCACGTTCAATTTTATTGCCATTCAAGAATTGCATGCAAATGTTTACACGCGTACGATTTCCTTAAAATGACCTATAATAATTGAATTCAAGTTTTGCCATTCAATAAAATTGCATGTGACTTACAGCAAGGCAATAAAATTGCAAGGCGATTATTGCATGCAAGTATTGCCTCATCTAAACACAGAGTTGCACGTGCTTGTACAATTGATTCAGGTATTGCCCGTATTTGCGCTGCCAAATATGTCCTTAAAATGTTATTGAACGTCTTCTCAAGATTTTTTTTTAACTTGATTCATTCGTTCGTACTAGTGGAGTTGAATGCGATTTTATTGCACGTGTAATTATTGAACGTGCTGTTCACACCTGTACCAGTTTTGAACGGCAACTAACTGGCACGTATCGTGCAACAAAATTGGACGTGTTGTTTAGACGTTGTTGCGAGATAGTTTCCCTTAAATTGTATGGTATGCCACAAGCAATAATCTTGCATCGTGTAAATGGAGCTTACGTGTCAGCTTGTTCCAAAAATACTATATCTGTTACCAAAACAAAAGATAATCAGTAGCGACTGATCAAGTAAATGAATTATTTAATAACGCCTCGTGAAAAAATGAGATCAACACTGGACATGCATGGCCGGGATGTTTTCGATGTGAAAGTGGCTAGCCGAAAAAGACAAGTGGCAGGCCTAAGAACCAATGGATGGTGTGGAAAATAATATGATAATGAAAAAAGTGACTACTGAGATGATGGCTGAAAGAGATGTATGAAAGAAAAATATGTAGGTACTGTTACCGACCCCAAGTCATAAGGATGAGGACCATCATCTCCTTTTCCCAACTATGCAGCTGAATACCAGTATATTACATGGAGCGACTGCCTATCTCACCTCCACAACAGTTACTGGGTAACTCGATACCCCTTGGTAAGACTGGCTGTCAGACTTTTGGGCTTCTGACTACTCGTAACGACTGTCAAAGATCTATGAATGACAGCCGGGACTAACACAGCTTAACGTGCTTCCCGAAGCACGGAGGGGTCTTGGTAAGTCCGATGTATTAGGGTAACACATAAGCGGGCATATTAATCGGCACAGCCGGGCGGTAAAATCGAATGGTAGATGTAAACAAGTGCAGTAACTGCTTCGGGTCGGCTTTGTTGTTCGACAAATACTGCCGAATCGGCCCGCTTATGTGTGTAGCAACCCTCACTCACTATCAAAATCACGGAATAAAGCTCGTTTGGATTTATAAAGAGCGACGTCAAAGGAACTTCTTTGCTATCGCTAAAGCAGCTTAAACATTGTTTATTTTTATTTTTTTGCACTGATATGCTTTTCGTTGGACCACTATCTCACCTCTATTAATTTCGAGAACGATAAATCACAGATAACAAAAAGATACCTTTCTTTTTTTTGGGTGGGAAATCATCAAATTGCTTCTCCCGCTCTGAGCTCTGTCCGCCGTGCCGATTTTTTGTCATATTGAGACTGAGATCAGACTGTGAACGTTTTTAAAATTGAGGGAATTGCCCATCAGGTATCTTCTTGTTTTTCTTGCGGACGGCGAACAATGGGTAGCTCGCCGTCCGGTAAGGACAAGGCCCGAGTCGACGGCGTGTTGTGTTCCACGCGCGCCTCAAAGAGATGTCAGCACCATTGAAGGAGTCCGCTAGGGCCGATGCCAGCCAGGGTTGCGGGATATTCGAAAGAGTTACCGTGGCCCCGGCACAGGCAACAGAAGGAACACGGTGGGTTTTAGTCAGTAAAACTCTGACACGCCCTCCGGCTCCACCCAGAGCGGGAGAAGTCTTTTGATGATTTCCCATCCACAAAAAAAAATATCAAAAATACTTATAATTTCCCTACATTTTTGACAAGTTTTTGACATTTGATTGTCGCTGAGATGAGATTTCGACTAGTTTTGAACGTTTTTAATTATGGGAATTGGGCTGGCTGGGAAAAGTATCTGTCATCCACCTATAAGATATTTACAAGATAATAAAGTACCAAGGTTTCTTATTGGTACCTACCAATAAGAAACCTAATACCGGATTGATCATATTTATTACTAGCTGATAACCGCGGCTTCGCCCGTGTGGATTTCAATATTTGAATGGGATTTGGTTCACAATTTCATGGGTTTTGATTTTTTTTGCGCGGACTCCTAATTATTTTTCTAAAATAAAAGTAGCCTAAGTTACTCCTTATAACATAAGCCATCTGACAGTGGAAGTTTCGGAGATTAGCCGGATCAGAGAGACAAAAATTATAAAAATTTTGATATTACAAACAGACAATTTTATTTTATTTACTTGTATAGATAAGCCCTTAGTGTCCAAATAATCGAAATAATAGCAGAAAGCGATACAGCCGCCCAGTGTGTTTTGTAGTGTTTAATTTAATTTTTCTAATGTATTTTTCTGGTGATCACTAAAGTATCTACTTAATAAAAATCTTATAATCACAGACAGACAACGCACAGCTTAAATCGCTGGGTCTAGGAGCATGACACTTTGCACAAGAGTTCCTTATATTACGAAAGTTAGAACTAAGGGAGGATTTTTGAAAATTTATGCTTTAATCGGTAAATAGGGGATGAAAATTTGTATGGAAGTTTGTCATTTCTGCCGATGGGAAATCCATGGGGCACACGGCTTGTATACGTCACCTTATGATTGTGGACACGTTTAGTTAATAATCTATCTCGCGAGATTGTAAACTGTCGATAAAATTGTGAATGCAACAAACCATTTAAAATTTAACGCATTATTTTTCGATAGTTAATAATATATCCACGACAAAACGACAAATTGTGAACTAGTATCAGACTTGCATGCGACGAACGCATCTTGTGCTAATACTAAATAGCCAAGTAACTGCGACCAACTTGGAAGAAGCGCTAGCCGCTGTCGCGGCACCGCTCGCTTCGCTCGCTCGGCTCGCACGCGGTTGTTCACAGTTCTAACCTAACCTAACCCATTTTGCCGGAGTGTCCTGGCTTAGTTACTGTGGTCGCAGCCAAAGCAGTTGGCTGTAGCCGAATTAGGCTACCGCCAAAACCTACCAATCAGGGACGGTTCACAATTTTAAGAGTGATAAAATCGGACAGAATATTGTGAACCCTGTCGGTAAGTGCACGTTTGTTTACAATTTGACAGCTTGACATTGATAGATTATAAACTATAGAAAATTAATACCTACGTTATATTTTTTTAGTTAAAATTTAAATGGTTTGTTGCAGTTCACAATGTTTCGATAGTTTATGATCTCGCGAGATAGACTATAAACTAACGGAGTTCATAATCATACGGTGATATATATAAATAAATGAATGTATAACAGAGTGTGGGTCTCAAAACCGCAGACGCCCACGGAACTTCGATTTTTATCTTCATGCTGTTAACAATAAGATCTAAAACTGCACCTCGAAGGCTCAACCGCTTCCCGCTTCATCGCCCACTACCGCTTATCACGGCCTCACGCCCCACCTCCCGACTTGTTCATAGGCACTCGCTTTATTCCAAAGAAAATCGTTCTACTTTCTAACAGTTGTGTCCAAATTACATTATTGATGGTCTAATCTTATTAACTTGTTTAGTGAACCGGGTTTTATTTGACTGAATGATGGGTCAAGATAAGTATTTATTTTTGTATTGAACAATGTTCCATTTTGGTATGTAGGTAGTGCTCCAGGTAAATGGGTTACTGGAAGAAAGAAAGAAAATAAATTTATTTGACTCTGGAGCTTCTGCCTGGGCACGCCACAATTACGGCGATAAGTCCCCTCTTTGAGGAGTGGCTGGAGAGGCGCCACGGCGTCCTCACCTTCCGCCTGACGCAGGTCCTCGCCGGACACGAGTGCTTCGGAAGGTACCTGTTCCGGATAAGGCGGGAGGAAACGCCCGGGTGTCACCATTGTGTGGATAGCCCGGAGGACACGGTGGAGGTCTGCGTGGCTTGGGCGGAGCACCGCCGTGTCCTCGCGGAAGCAATCGGCGGCGGCGATCTCTCGCGTCCGGCCCTGGTCCAAGTCATGGTACGGAGCGAGAGTACATAGGAAGCCATTACCTCCTTCTGCGAAGCAGTAATGCTCGCGAAGGAGGAGGTAGAACGCGTGAGGGAGAGACAATATTTGCACCCTCACGCCCCTAGTCGCCGCAGGAGACACCCTGGGCATCGGGAATTGAGAGTTGATTACCGGCCACCGTAGGCATGGGCTTGCGGACGGCGAGCAAATAGGTAGCTCACCGTCCGGTAAGGACCAGGCCCGGGTCGACGGCGCGTTGTGTTCCACGTGCGCCTCAAAGAGATGTCAAAGAGATGCACTAACTGACGGGGTCTGCTAGGGCCGATGCCAGCCAGGGCCGCAGGATGTCCAAAAGAGTTACCGTGGCCCCGGCACAGGCAACAGAAGGAACACGGGTGGGTTTTAGTCAGTAAAAGTCTGACACGCCCTCGCGATTTCAGGTTTAGTCCCATCGTAAAAGTTGTTCATAATGATGAGTACAGTGAGCCCTTAAGAGGTTGTGCGTTAATTCCTGGACATGTTGTATATCCAACTAATATTATAACCGCGAAAGTTAGTGCGGATGGATGGATGGATGGAAGGATGTTTGTTACTCTTTCACGTAAAAACTACGGAACGGATTTGGATGACATTTGGCACATAGATAGTTTATCACCTGAATTAACTAGGATATCTATATCCATTTTTATCCCGATATCCCTACGGGATCGAGACTTATGTGGGTGAAAACGCGGGGTGCTACTAATCATATACCTATATGACACTCGGCCATAGTGTAGCTTTCTATCTGTGAAAAATTTTTATACTCGGATCAGTACTTCCAGAGATTACCTCTTACAAACAAACAAACAATTTTACCTCTTAATAATATTAGTAATAGCCATAGTTTTAGATAACCAGTCCACTTTAGCCATCCAAACCCATAGCCCAATTATTTCTTTTTTATTTGTCTCCATATCCAGCAATAGTCCTACACCAACGAGGGTTGTCCTTGGGTGCACTTGCATAGTACGCACAGGTATAATCGTCGGTTGGTGCCTCATTTCCATTGAAAGCGTCTAACGGGCCTCTGCGAGTTGGCTTCGGCCCCTCATATGCCTTCCAAAGGTCCGGGACCCTAGGGTCCCGAGAAATATCAAAAAAAAAATAGTAATAGTAGAATCATCGATACGACGAAGAAGAAGATAATACATTTCATGAGAGACACTTTGAACTTTGGACCTTTTCGTCTATGGAGAAGATTGCTCTGAAACCATGAAAAATAATCGACGTATAATCATATTTATACCAAAAAGTAATCATATTTATACCGAAAAGCCTTTTGATCCCTAATAACATCACCAGCTCACAACTCCCTTAATCCGAAATGCAATTATGATACAAAGACGTGCGTACACAGTAATACACACCTACATATATCCAGCTAATAATCTTATACAGGCCAATGAAAGCTTATTACAGTTAATATCCTACTTTTATATAGCTATAATAGCGCTAATCGAGGTCATTTGCTGCGATTCTCAACGTTGAAAGGGAATTTCAGTTGCCAAGTTAGATTCAAAGGGATTCTTGCGTTTGCCGATGGGTAAATAAAGGCATTGAATGATAAAGAGTCTTTTATTAACTTTAGTTTGATTGGAGTCGACTCTTTAAAAGAAGGTTGTCAAAAATTTGTATAGGTACTGTATTCCCCAATATAAGAGGCGGTACGCAGGTAGTCATTCCAGATACTGGCAGGTCACGGATGAGGGACTGGATGTTGCAGGGAAACAGTAGCATCTATTTGTGAGATGATTCATGATGGTTTACACTTTTTGTCACGAGTAGGTACTATAAAATACTCGGAAAGGTGGCATGATAAAACCATGCAGGCTAACACCTCTACACTACACAACTTTACTGTATAAAACAGGGCTAACTCAGTTGAACCAATGTATCCAACTGACAAAAACATTACATCTGTAGTCTATTTGGTCAAATGGTAACGGAAATATTTTATGTGGATTAATCATTAACTTTCACTTTGATGAACCGATATTACTGGCTGGCTAATATTTTTATCATGAAGAAGTATTAATATTACAAACGGTAGTTTTACATTATATTAGAAATAACCAAACAAACAGTGAGGGCGTCACTGCGCGCGCGGGGTCGACTTAAAGCCCTACAAGGATATTTTGTCCCGTGGCCAAAATCGGCTAACTAACGCCGCCATTTTGTTTTTTGAATACATTTCAAGCGACAGTTCACAAAACAATCAATTTCACAAACGTTTACCAACAGCGCACTTCCCCCCCCCCCTCCCCCCTCCGACCGACGACCGAAGACGACAATACCAAAAGAACACGATCAGGCCGTAGGTTGCGTTTCCCTGACTACTATCGCCCTTGACGGTCTCAAGAGGGGGTGATGTAGCGTCACTGTTAATTCGGGTTTGATGAACGCTGTAAATAAATAAATAAATACTTCAAACGTTAACAATGTTATGGACCTACAAATTTTATTATTAGTAGATAGTTAACATGATTGTAACAAGCGCTTGAGTCATCGACCGCGGGCTGCCGATGCCGGCGGCCGCGCAGCGAGAGAGCGGGACCCCTCCCGTTTCCTCGGGCCTCACCGGCTCGCCAGTCCGTTGCATGCCGCTGGGCTGACGACATGTTTATTGCTTTCGCTAAGATATCGTATGCAGCTGGATATCAAACTTCCTTAGTGAACGGTCGATCAGAGTAGTCGTTGACGGCTGCTCTTCCGACTTTATGGCTATGGAGTTCCACAGGGGTCTGTTCTCTCTGCAACTCTTTTCCTGCTGCACATCAATGACCTACTTCAACCTGGTATTGTTGGGTACGCAGATGACAGTACAGTTTCAGAGAGATACTTATCCAGCGCAAAAACCAGTAGGGCCGAAGTTCGTTCCTTAAGAGAGGCCATGGTAGAGCAGACAGATTTGACCTTAAGCCTTGTCTCCTAGTGGGGTGATGATAAGCTGGTCTCTTTTAACGCTACCAAAACATAGGCGTGTCTTTTTACCGCTAAAAGGTGTCGTTTCGATCAAACTCCTACTTTTCGGGGTACATCTGTTCCTGTAACTGATCGGCTCGAGCTCCTAGGCATGGAGTTGACATCATGTCTCAACTTCGGAGTCACCATCGAGTACAAAGCCCAAACTGCGGCCAAGAAACTGGGCATCCTAAATAGGGTGAAGCGATACTTTACGCCTGGACAGCTTTTAACTCTCTACAAAGCGCAAGTCCGATCCTGCATGAAGTATTGCAGCCACCTTTGGGATGGCTCAGCTAAATACCAACTTGCCGCACTTGACTCGGTAGAACGCAGAGCTAAGAGGCTCATTGGCGACGTAAGACTGGTGGATGCCAAGCTTCACGGCTTGGCTCATCGCCGCAAGGTTGCCTGCTTATCGGTCTTCTACAGATTGTACTTCGGTGAGTGTGCTCGAGAACTCCACGACCTCATTCCGCCTGCCCCCTTTTACCATCGGACATCTAGACGCACTGCAGGTTACCATCCCTACCTAGTTGCTATTCCACCAATTCGCACTAAGCGTTTCCAAATGTCTTTTGTGATGCGCACAGCAAAGGAGTGGAACTCTCTGCCTGCGTCTGTGTTTTCGAACGCATACAACCCCGATCTCTTCAAAGTGAGAGTGAACAGGCTTCTTCTGGGTAAGCTCGCTCCATCGTCGACTTTGTCTCTGTCACCTCTGACCTAGACTTGAGTCAAGAGCAAACCTATCTCAAGTAAAAAAATTAAAAAAATCTGGCGCGCTTGTTACCAACGTTATTATATGTAATCTGCCTATCTGCCTCCTACTTGTGCTTGTGTAAATCTTTCCGTGCTTCTCTCTGTATAAACTTTCTCCTTCTGTTCTTCAAACTTTATACGTGTACGTGTGTGGACTTTGAACTTTATAACCTGCTAGTGAAATACCGGCTTTCATTCCTCACCTGTACTTACCCACTTCAGTGTTATTGGGTTTTTCCATTAGGAATTTCTTAGTAATAGCCCGGAGTTTGGAAGTTGGCGGTGTGATACACCCGTACCTCGGAAAGCACGTTACGCCGTTGGCCCTGCGCCAGATCTCTCTCCGGTCGTGTCGGATTGCCGTCTCATCGGACTTCTTAGTCCGATGAGACGGCTATCCGACCCCCTCCTTCCTTCACTCTCATGAGTGAAGGAAGAGTGAGTGCACCTGTGTCTGCGTACACACTTTTGCGCTATAATATCTCCCGTGCCGAAGGCTGGTCTCCACGGAGATTGGACACCATGGCCGAAATTCGGTCCGGAGAATTTTATCTAGATTAAATATTTCCTCCCAACAGACACTAAAAATGTTGAGAAACAGTCGCATTACACAAGCTGTGTTCGACACATTTCACGGAACGGATCCAGATGCTTTCCACCATTACATCCAACCCTTTCTGGGTTCAGTTCCATTGTATTGTCCTACAAAATTACAGTTTTCATTGCGTATAATTTACGCTGGTCAAGGTGAATTAATTATGGTCAATGTCACTTGTTACACTGAAGTTTTTTGAGCTGTGACATTTGAAGGGATTAGCGGGTAAATTGGCGGTCATCATTTTGTATCTAAATACACAATGGTAGCCATTTCGTGAATTTTACTGCTCTATGCCTTTGTCAAACTTTATTACTCTTTTATGAAAAGTATTGTTTGTTGATCAAGATGGTGAATTACGAGAAAACAGCATCTACTCGCACAGTAATTTGGTGACAAACAAAATAAACTCATAAAAATCGAAAATGTCTTCCCAACCCAACGTAGAGAAAAGTCTTGACTGAAATCAGTTCATATAGACAGGTGCCCGGTACCTACTACAGGTCCACTGATGCTGCGATTAACGGAGCCACCTGCTAGGCTCAAGTAAAAGAACCATTGATTCGAAAAGAAGAAGGTATCTACTAAAATAACTACAAAAATGTAACCACCTCAGCCCAACATACAGAAAAATCTTGGCCAATTTCAAAACAGCTACTTACTGTAAGTACTGTTAACGGCTGCTGGCAACACTAAGTAGGCATCCGCCGGGTATGACGTGTCGTGCAGTCATTTTTATGTATCACATTAGAATTCATGTTAAGAAATGCCCTATAATAATTCTTAATTACTACATAGGTACCAGATAACACTAATATATATTATGTACAAGTATACAATAAAAAAGGGGGAAGAGCTCATTGGGCATCAAAAAATTCATCCACATCGCTGTCAATGGGAAAAGTGCCCAAAAGGCTGGCAGCATTGCCACGCTGAATGGCAATGCTGATTCTTTGGGCTAAAAATAGGCCAGCCCTCTGGTCCCGTAAAGAGTCGACCAACTGCTTGGCGATGTCCCGAAATACTCGAAGAGCACTCGGACCCCACGGCCCTAGTGTTTCAACCCCAAACGGCTCAAACATATAGCTCCCAATGAGGTTGTTATATTTGCGCCGTTTGAGGTTTTCTGCATCTGCAGCAGCCGCCCCAGCACAGCCCGCCGTGCTAGGAAGATGGGATGGCGCGAGGGTTTCGACATACGTTGCATCCCACACCAAAGGCCTACCCAACTTCCAAGGCATTATGGTCATTTCGTCTGGCCTCTTCCCATCGTCGCTTGCCAAGCCATTGGGTTCTAAAACTGCTGGAATAATTGATTCGATTATTTTACATTTACGTTTAAATAGTTCATTTAATATTATATACAACTTCCAATAATTACTTGATTCTATTTTGGATAAAAATTTAAAAGTATAAGTAGGGTAGAACATAGTTCTGACAACACTTTGCTAAGAACGTGACTGTTCAAAAATATATCGTTGTGTTAAAAGTATTAAAGAATTTTATTCGGCCAAACTCCTGCTTCGTTACAGTACCTACACATGTAGTAAATTCTGTAAAAATGCTGCAGAGTAAGCAAAGGTATTGAAATGCTTGACACATCACGTATTCTCTGTGTCTGTTGTGCTGACTCCGGCTTGTATTGTAATTGGAAAACACGTTACACGTACAAACTTACCAATAATACATTGTGGCTGAAAACATTTAATAATATTTTAAGAAAATTCGCTGAAGTACCACTGAGAAAAAACAACAACTATTAAATATTTGTTTTTACTTTGTGTCAAAGAAAGTGTAAATACAAAGCCACCAATTATCTATGACTCAAGCATTTTATTACAAAAATATAATTATTCGTGAATTTCTTTGGAGTTACAATAATTGGCAATTACTATTTTTGAGCTGAGATTGTCGGGCTTCCAACTAATTGGCTGGAAAAATATGTTTTAATTTATAATACCAGACTAACTTACAAAATTTAACATTCTTATTCTATAAAACTAAAAAATTACAATTACTAATTATTTTTGCTATTTTGAAGTCTTCTTACTACTCTTTTTCTGATCTTTCTCGTCGTTCTAGTTTCATAGGTCGGTAAAGTGGCATATTCTGTTGTTGAAGTTTCATTTTCCGTATAGAACGTAGTTTCTATGGGCTTCTCCGATGTGGTATTATACGATTCAAATTCGAAGTCCCCTGTTATTCGCTTCATAATTTCTAAACTGGTATTATTCTGTCTTTCTATTCTTTTAGATAGAGTCGCGATCATGTCTCCAACATTATTAGAGTTATTCATTATATCGTCTGAGTATTTATTCTTGTCGACATTTTCATTTGTTAAATTCATTGATATGATATTTGTGGTCTCGTTCCTCGTCGAACGTTCAGTTGAATTGTCTTTAGGTGCGTTATTCAGATCTTCAATTTGGACAATTGTTTGGTTGACTAAGGCTATAGTCTCTGCACCAGCATCAGGTGAGGTCACATTCTTATCAAAACTGCTTTCAATCAAACTATCTATTAGTTTTTCTAATGAGAATGCAGTGTTTTCTGTTTCAGATTTTTCTACTACATAAATCGCTTTGATATCGACTTCACTATTCGTATTGTTCAGTAATTCTCTTTTGAAGTATTTAGGTGAGTGATTTGTGTCTTTATCGGAGAACAAGGACATAAAGTATCTGGGGTTCGCTACCCTTTTTTGAGATTTATTATGACCAGACCTTTGGCCAACACCTAATCGGCGGTCGAACTTATTCATCGGCCATCTTGTATTAGACACATCTACTTTTTCAGTTTTCAGCACTTCTGACTTCATGTTCTTAACCTGTTCGCCAAGGTTGTACTTCAATTCCACTTTTGGCATTTTCTTATATTTGAAGAGAATCTTGTATCTGTCTTTAAATGGATCAGGGCGTATATTCGTGTTCATGTAATTTTCAGATTGTGTACTCACTAAAAACATAAAGAATATGATATGAATGAATATACAGTGGGCTGCTTTCTAATCATACATATTATTGAATACTCGGGATGCAACTTTATAACAAATAGTGTGAGAAAATGGTAAATTATGTAGTGTCAACTTGCAAAAGTGTCGAATATAATAAGTTTACATTGTATACTTATATAAGTATATACATGATCCTGGCCGATTTCGGCCACAGCGACTTGGATCTGCCTATTGATGACATCGCTGGTGTGCCCTCAGGTGACTGATATAACCAACTTTTGCCGTGAAAGTGCGTCCACATTCACACTTATACACTTAACTTATACCATCGCATGAAGCAGGCAAAAATGATTTTACGGTAAACTTACATGGAGCAACTATTGGTATATTATCATCAATGTAATTTTTCGTAAGTAAATCATTCATGAAATCATTCGCCTCATCAACAAAGAAGATTGGTTTAGTGTTCTCACTTATCGTAGCCACGGGAAGTGGAACTTCTGCCTTTCTATTCTTCTCCGCTCTCTTTAAGCAGCCATTGGGATAGCAGTATGTTGGTTGATCGGGGCACATCTGAACGCATACACAGACTGGCGGCATGTTGTGATATTCTGAGAAGATTATGTTGAAAAAATGTTCTACCATCGATGACTTGGCTGATGTGTCGCATGTCGTTTTCGATGTTTTGCGACTCGATCCAATTGTGACGAATTGACTGTGGGTATCTGAAACAAAGCATTACAAAAGAATTATTAACTAGACAACATGAAACGTGATTTTAATTAGATTATAAGCATTGCTTCTGTCACCCAAAGATAAAGATGAAAAGTTTTATGTACTCTAAATGAAACTTGGAGATCCTTTTAACCAAAACAATACTGCTTGGCAGCAAAAATTGATACAGCAGTAATCAACAAAGCAGGCAAGCAGTAAACCAACAATTAATTTACAAGACAGTAATATTTTCAAACAAAGAAAATAAAAATCTCAAACACATTGTGGCATATATTTGAAACTGTTCTGAACATGCCAAAAAGGAAAAAAACACAGTTGCTAGTTGGCACGAATCTAGTCACATTTCTTTAGGCTATATTTAATGGCGAAGCAAAGAACTTGGCTTGAGTTTGCCCCTCGTAATTTACTTGTCTACGTCTTATTTTGGGTTCAACTTTATTTGTTACGGTCAGTTAGGTAGGTGACCGAACTTTATTTTTATTTTGGTCTTGTCGTTCTGACCTCTTGCTTCTGTCTAAAGAATCATATTTTCTTTTGATGACAGAATATACAATTACTATTGTTTTGTTTTAGTCTGTTTATGATGTTTCTGTTGTTGTGCACCAGTTTTTGATTTTTTCATTTCGAAAAGCTAAATATGTGTCTTTGTCAATTTGTCAGTACGCACTATCAAAATGAACAGTCACAAGATACGTGGTCATCTTCGTGGTATTAATTGTTGCATAATGTTTCATTATCGTTTGATTAGTTGCCATCAAATCCAACCCCGCTCAAAATTCAAGCTCCATCAAACAGCCACTACAAGATAGCTTGTATAATTAATAACAAAGGTACAATTTCATTACAGGTTCAATTTCCAGAAACTAGTCATCGAGTTAGATGACATTAACATAACAAAAATATACTTACATTTGACCACTCCAAACACAAACACTACAAGAAACGCCTTCCTCATTTTCCCCTGATCTTCCACCAACAAAGTTTCCTGTCACACTAACTAACGTACACACGACAACTGTGCCTACTCTTGGTTCTAATAACAACGGTTTAGCATCAACAAACAACAGTGTTTCAAAGGAAAGAACTGCTGTAATGATGTTTCACAAGCTTGTAAATGTCAATAAATAATAATGCTTTCACTCCGCTGTGTAGTTCCCTGTAGTTGCTGTGAAGATATTATCCAGATGAACGTTGAGATTTGTGAAGAATCATAATAATACAAGCCGTGTGCCCTATGGGATTTTTCAGAAGAAAACGATGACAGATACAACTAAATTTTGCTTATAAACAGAAGAAGTGCCTACCAACACTAACGTTCCTAATTTCAAAAAAGACGACTTCCATAGGTACAAACTTTAATCTTCTAAATAAATGATGAATTTTCAAAAATCCTTCCTTGGTGCTCGCTTTTGTTATATGAAACTCTTATTTATCATTGTTCTATACCCAGCTTTTTACCTAGGCCGTGTTGTCAGTCAAAGAAAGATTAAAAAAAAATATAAATAAAATATATATATATATATATATATATTATAATAATATATATTTATAATAATAAATATAATCCGTATCCTGGCTACGTTTTGGTGACCTTTTCGGTGAAACTGAAGGTTTCGTCTGTGCAATTATGGACGAAGTTATCTTGATGAATAACTACCGGAGACATATCATGAAGGACGGGACGGTTGACGTGTGTCGGGCATGCCACCGTCCGGGTGAGTCTATCAGACATATCATTTCTGGTTGTTCTCGTCTGGCTAACGGCGAGTACTTGCACAGACATAACCAAGTGGCCAGGATTATTCACCAGCAACTTGCTTTGAAATACAAACTTGTGGACTCTGAGGTACCGTACTACAAGTATGTGCCCGACCCAGTTCTCGAAAATGACCATGTCACGTTGTACTGGGATCGGTCTATCATTACTGACAGGACTATAATTGTCGCCAATAAGCCTGATATAGTGGTGATAGATCAATTAGCGCGCCGCGCAATGATAATCGATGTTACCATCCCACATGACGAGAACCTCGTAAAAGCTGAGAAAGAGAAACAAATAAAATATCTCGACTTAGCACACGAGGTTGTTGACATGTGGAATGTGAGCTCGGCTGTCATTGTGCCGATTGTCGTAACGGCCAATGGCCTGATAGCCGAAAGCCTCGACCAACATCTCTCGAGGCTCTCGTTAGGCGGTTGGATCAACAGCCTGACTCAGAAGGCAGTACTCCTTGACACGGCTCGTATTGTGAGGAGGTTCCTGTCTCTGCAGCCCTAACCACCGGTAGCTTGGACCCTGCTCCCGACACCGGTGGAACTCTATTTTTTATATTTTTAAATGTTTTTTTATATCTTTTTATTTTAAGAAATATTTAAAAATGTAAATAATAAGAAAGAAAAATAAATAAACGACAATATAATATATATTTGTATGTAGATATATATGGCTATATTACACTATGGTTGCTATAAGACGGGCTTTATACCTAATATAAGATTGAGCAATACGTGGTTTTGCTCAATATAATTATTTGACCATGTAGTATACGCCTCAGCCTACTAAACTACAGCCTACTTAACTGATTTTTAACCGACAAAAAAAAAGGAGGCGAATCTCAAGTCGAGGCGTACATATATACTTAATATATATATATAGTATATATACATATTTTTTTATGCATGACCACGCCTATCTTTTTACAGAGTAGTCCGATTTGAACGATTTTTAGTGGTATTCTAATTTGTATGGGATAGGTACGACAACTAAAAAGTGAAAAATAAAAACTTTTTTACAAAAAATAAAACCGACTTGTGAATGAATGAATGAATTGCACCGACCCCAGCGTGGTTTGACCAGACTCAATTACTCGAATGAACCCAGAGATTCACACTAGCCCCTGCAGCCTCATGTTTCATGGTGCAACAGAGGCCATTGCATATCAAGGAGTAGACCGGGGGGCGCGGTAATGGTAGGGAAGACGTGCTCTTAGGATATGGAAGGATTATTAGGGCCGTACCGAATATGCATCCTAAAGTAGGTAATGGAATAGTGGAGAGACGGGTAATATTTATATATGGATGGGCATCTTTTAACGACGTCGCCGCCAAGTTGTTAAAAGTCCGGCTTCACCGGTGAGTCTTTTGGCGGGGTTCCTGCTATGCTGTATTACATGTTGCTGTTTCCAGTCTTCATCTGAGGTCTCGCTACTATCCGCTTCAGGTTTCTTCTAAGTCTCGCTAGCAGCCTTGTTGATCTTATATCGATCTTCAGCCGTGCCCATCCAAAAATTCATTTCCTTGTTGAGGTTAGTCATGTCCTGTTTTAGGTTGATGTTCCATGCGTATATAGGACTTTCTTGGATTTGATAATGACGTCTTATTCGGAATTCACCGAACCAAAAGGAATATCGGACCCTTTTTTTGCAGGGGGTTGGGTACTACCTGAGTCGACCGCTTGAAGCTCGTCTATGACAATGTCTAAAAATAGAATGCGCATTCACAAAAACAAACGATTTTGGAACACTAAATCACTGCACTGCACATATTTAATATTATAATAATTTGTCACACACTTATTATACTTTAAAGTTAGGTATGTACCTATTTAGCACATATAACTAATTAGACTGGTAGAAACAAAATAAGCTATAAACTGAACGCTCTCACCAATAAGCTTGCACGGGGCTCACGCCATGTCGCTCGGCGCACTAGGTCCCAGGCAATTAGTCTCTCGTATTTTCACAACACAGTTACAAACTCACTAACACAAAAATAGACTCTGACACTACACAACACACGGAATAAACACGACACAACCAACGGTTCGAATGCAACGCAGCGCAAATCGCACTTGTGTCACCGTTGACGGTCGGCGCGACAGTCTTTACAAAAAATAAAACCGACTTCCAAATAAATACTACAAAGTGCAAAATAACTTTGATTTCGGAAGTCGGTAGTAAAAAACGCAAATACGAAACCAACGACACCGACTTCCAATATCAAAGTTATTTTTCACTTTGTAGTTTTTTTTCTTTTTTTTTTGGAAGTCGGTTTTATTTTTTGTAAAAAAGTTTTTATCCTATCTAAGAAAAGTATAACAAAATCAATTGTAACTGAAAACAAACACAAGATCAGAGACTTGTCAAAATTAGTGCAGGGGGGCTTACTACACAGTATTATAGCGGGCAATTCCGTCACCCAACTTATCTGAAAACACCTTTAAAACACGAACATTTGACAGAGTCCTGCCGAATCCTTCCGAAATCGGAAAAAGAATGTTTTAACCTATTACCTATTCGGTAATATACCTAAATACTACCTACTACTACTTATTAGTATCTAAATATTTCAGAAAGTTTGGATTTAACGCTTACCTACATGGACTTAAGATTGGAAAAAATCTATCTGAAGGAATGAATAGATAGAACAAAACGAAAAACTTGCATTCTGTAACGACCGAACATACCAGAAAAAATCACAATTGTGACGTAAATTATAAAGGTTTCCAAGATTTGTCATGCGTCAAACATAACAACCGCAGCGACAAGTTCAGACTCACTTTCAAGCAATGTCCCTTTCACTTGCGCTGAACACCGTTGCTATGCCACAAAAAAAAATTACCGACACGGGATTATGAGCCTAATGTTCGCAGCTCAAAACTGTAAATGCCCGAGTCTATAAAAAAAAATTTTACAAAAAAAAACAGCCGTCTTCCAAAAACAAACACTACAAAGTGAAAAATAATTTTAATTTCGGAAGTCGATGTCTTTGGAACTGTATTTAAGTTTTCTGTCACCGACTTCCGAAATTAAAGTTATTTTTCACTTTGCGGTAGGTACTTTTTTTGAAAGTCGGTTGTTTTTTGTTTTTGTATATAAAAAAAAATCCCTTTTTAGTTGGTCGGTTTGTAATTTATCCAAGTTATAATAGCCTAATGTCAATTGCTCATCACCTTTTACAAAATATTGCTTTTCCCGATGCAGGGACGTTAATTGTTGAGGAGTCCTCCTGGTACTTCACCATTAGCTACACTTCACCATATAACATTGTGACGAGCATAAAATGCTTAGCAACTATGTTAAAGTAATCAAATCGCAACCTGTGAAATACTTATTATGAGTAGTTCCGGTGGCCATCTGTGGTCTTCATCATCAGTTCCACTTCACCAAATAGTGCCTTCCGTGAGCAAATGCACGAGTTACTATAAAAAATACCCAAATCGCTATAGGTATGCCTATAATATTTGAAGAGTTCCCTCGATTTCTCCAGGATTCCACCATCAGATCCTGACCTGATGACAATGGGACTACCTGGTAAGTATACTATTTCAAACAAAAAAAGAATTTTCTAAATTGGTCCAGCCATCTTCGAGTAATCGGGGAACACACATAAAAAAATTTAAAAAAAGATTCCGACGAACTGAGAACCTCTTCCTTTTTGATGTCGGTTAAAAATCACGAAGGAAGTCTGGTAACAACAATGATAAAGCACTAAAAGACCGGATGATAAAACTTTGAGTCGATAAAGAAGTTTCGCGGGATAATAATTTTATTACTTTGTTTAGATCGGTAGCAACAAGTCGGAGGGGCTTGTGGCTAAGAAATAACAGCCGCACGGGTCGATCGGTCAGGTTAAGCTACGCTTGCCGTGGTTGGTCCGTGGATGGGTGACCATCTTTACATATCAAGACCCCTCCGTGCCTCGGAAAGCACGTTAAGCCGTTGGTCCCGGCTGTCATTCGTGTATCTTTGACAGTCGTTACGGGTCGTCAGAAGCCCGAAAGTCTGACAACCAGTCTTACCAAGGGGTATCGTATTACCCAGTAACTGGGTTGTGGAGGTCAGATAGGCAGTCGCTCCATGTAAAATACTGGTATTCAGCTGCATCCGGTTAGACTGGAAGCCGACCCCAACATAGTTGGGAAAAGGCTAGGCAGATGATGTTTAGATCGGTAGCAAACAGTGACCGCTTTATAAACAGAAGCTCAGTGGACTCTTAATCAAGCGCTTCTTGAACTAAAACTAGAAGACAGCTTCAAAATTTTTCTTCACAGTGCTACTACGGGTAGCTAGTGTCGTTTTAGTATTAGCCTTCCTATACTTAAAAGGCAGTGATAACGTACTAGAAGAAACGTGGCGTACCTTTTTACGAGAAAAATAAGACATTTGTACCTTTGTGGCAATTCGCTACAGAAGGCCTACCATACTTTCAAGTATTGAACGAAATCTACTGGCAGTTGAAAAGAGCCTGCTGGCAGTATTGGCTCGTTCGACAATCTTGGATTGTACATCAAGGATCGCACCAACATCCAGCACATCACAGCAGGTGACTTCCAATCCTTTAACCACAGAGGAGCTCCGTTTATTGAAGAGGATTTCCTGGGCAATAATGTTCTTCTGTTGCATGACACGAAATGGAAGCTGATTAGACAGAAATTAACTGCGACTTTCACTACTGCAAACTGAAGAATATATTCTACATTATTACTAAAAGCTTACAAGATTTTATGAAATTCTACAAACAGAAACCAGAAAGGTTGAAATGAGATGCCTACGAAAACTTGAGACAATGCAGAAATGCACTGCTTCTATCGAAGCCGCTGTATTGGAATCGTAAAAAAATCAACTTTTAATTTTCCATTCCGTCAAATGGCTAGACAGGTCTTGGTTCCTATTTTCTGGACGAATCTTAGATTTTCGATAAATAGTGTTAGTGATACCGTCTTCAAAGCTTTAAAACTGAAGTTTTTCGCCGGGCAAGAGAAGTGTTTCATTGGAGCCATCAAAAAAGTCATCAAACAACGTGTACAAGATAACGTATAGAGGCACGACTTCGTAGACATGTGTGTTGATCTTCAAAAGAATGAAACGATGGTAAGCAATGAAACTGGATTGAGGATAGAGCCGACAGATGAACTATTGGCTGTACAGGCTTTCTTCTTTTTCGTAGCTGTTATGGACCCACCACGGCTGCAATGTTTGGAACGTTAATGTAATCGGGAAGAAACCCTGATGCCTTCAAAAGAGTACATCAAGACGTCGACGCGCTGTTTTGAGAAATATAGCAATCCACTGACATATGATTTTACCCACAACTGAAATGAAGTATTTAGACAACGTTTTCAGCGAAAGTCTTCGGCATCTACATCTACATCCTCCGATTGCTTTCTTAACAAGGCAGTCTGTGCAAGATTCTGTGTTGCCCGTAGGTAATGTACATGTTGAGAAAGGTGTGAAGATATTTACACCTAATTGGGCGCTGCATCATGACCCTAAATATTTCCCTGAGCCTGAAAAGTTTGATCCTAAATGGTTTGCAAGAGAAGATGAGAGTGACATGGCGTACATGCCATTTGGTAAAGGTAATAGATATTGTATTGGAGCTAAAATGCTCAAGGTTTTAACTTGTATTATCCATCTGCTAAGAAACTTTACAGAGCGAGCATACATGCAGAAAGGAGGCTTACAATATAAGAAGGAGCAATTTCAAGTAAGATTGGAAAACGTTGACGTTGAGTGTATTCCTAGGAACCTGTGATTGTTGCATGAGTTTTTTTTAAGTGGAACATTAATTAGGTAGGTTAAGTAGTTAGGTTAGGTTAGGTTGACATATTCGTTCTATGGTCGGTGGCGCAGCGTCGTGGGACGCGGTGATCTCCTTCTGCGAAAAGGTCATGTCCCAGAAGGAGGCAGCGGAAAGGGAGAGGGAGATTTCAAGTGCTCTCCCGGCCCGCAGCAGGCGCACCGGGCGTCGGCAGAGGGCTGACAATGCCCTCTTCCGGCCCCCCTAAATGGGTCCAAGGGCGGCGGACTCGGGGACGTCTGCCGCCCCCCACTCCACAGGACCCGAGGTGGTGGCGCGTAGTGTTCCACGCGCGCCCCTCTCAGACGTCGCGGGGGGAGTCAAACACCTCACTGCCCTCGCTCGACAAGACGGAGCCCGCAGATGCGGGCTAGCACCAGTCGGGGGCTGCGTTGAAGAGTGCTTAAGTGCCCCCGTAGCCCCCGGTGCAAGTGTGCGAGGGAACACCGGGGTGGTTTTAGTCAGTAAGAGTCTGACAGACCCCTCTGTCCACCCCAGGGCAGAGGACATCCATGAGGATTTCCACCCCGTCACCAAAAAAAAAAAAAAAAGAAAAAAAAAAAAAAAAGGTTAGGTTGACATGTCCGCCCCAAGACGTGCGGACGGGTGATATTCGCGCCGACGCTTCCGGCCTCGGCACGATCTGGGTGCGGTGCCCGGTGGCGGCGGCGAATAAAGTCGCCGACGGAAGGCGTTTGGTGGTGGGGTGGGCTGCGGCAAGGGTCAAGCTGCTGCAGCCCAGGGCTATGCGGTGCTACCGATGTCTGGACATTGGGCATGTCCGGGCACGGTGCACCGCCGAAACGGACCGCAGCGAGCAATGCTATCGCTGCGGCCAGCCCGGCCACAAGGCGGCCCAGTGCTCCGCGGCGCCAAACTGCAGCCTCTGTACAGCTGCAGGGAGGCCCGCTGGGCACAGAGCGGGCGGAAAGGCATGTGGCGCCCCCGCCGCAAAGAAGAATAAGGGGGCCAAGGCTGCCGGGGGCTCTTTACCCCCCTGTCAGCCTGGCTGCCCTTCGGCCGACTCCCGGCCTAGGAATGGTGTGGAGGAAATGGATTGCGCACAATGGCGCTCTACCATTTCCTCCAGGGCAATCTCAACCACTCTGCTAGAGCTCAGGATCTCTTGCTCCAGAGCATGGCGGAGTGGTCGATTCATGTGGCTGTGGTCGCCGAGCCGTACTTTGTCCCCCCCCCCGGAATAACTGGGTGGGTGACCTGGACGGCTTGGTGGCCATCATCGGCGGGACTCTCGTCAGCCCGTCCCGAGGTCACGGTTGGGTGGCCACTCTCGCGGACGGCGTTGGCACGATTGGTGCGTATTTTTCGCCCAACAAGAGTCTCGCCGACTTCGAGAACTTCCTTGTCGAGTTGGGTGCCGTCGTAGGCCGACTCCACCCTCGCCCCGTGCTGTTGCTCGGGGATCTCAACGCCAAGTCTACGGCGTGGGGATCCTCGGTCACCGATGCTAGGGGTGAGGCGCTGGAGGAGTGGGCGGTCATGACTGGCCTGGTCGTCCTGAACCGGGGCTCGGTACTCACGTGCGTGCGGCAGCGGGGCGGGTCCATAGTGGACGTCTCGTTCGCTAGCCCTGCTGCCGCGAGCCGTATTTACGACTGGCATGTCGCCGCGGAGGTGGAGACGTTGTCGGATCACCGATACATCCGTTTCGACGTCTCCACCCAGACCGCCGGCGGCCGCAGTCCACCGGCCCCGCGAGCGACTGGCCCGCGCTGGGCGCGCAAGCGCATCGACAGGGAGCTTCTCGAGGAGGCCGCGATTGTGTAGGCCTGGATCCGGGAGTCGGCTACGACCGGACCCGTCGACGTCGAACAGGAGGCGCTGTGGTTCCGCGGGGCGATGACGCAAATTTGCGACGCGTCGATGCCCCGCGTCCACGCACAGACAGGAAGGCGCCAGGTGTACTGGTGGTCTGCCGAGATTGCGCAGCTACGCATCGCGTGCGTGACGGTTAGACGCCGGTACACCCGATACCGGAGGAGACGTCGTCGGGTCCCTGACGAAGAAGCCGCGCTGTATGAGGTGTACCGCGCGGCGAAGGAGGCTCTGTGGCTGGCCATCGGCGAGGCGAAGACGCGAGCCAGGGAGGAGATGTTGGAGACTCTAGACGGGAATCCATGGGGGCGCCCTTATCGTGCGGTTCGGGGGAAACTCAGAGCCGCGGCGCCCCCACTCACGGAGAGTCTCCAACCTGAGCTGCTGGAGGAGGTAGTCGTAGCCCTCTTCCCGGCTAGAGCGGAGTATACCCCGCCGCCGATGGATTTGCCCACAGCCGTAGAGCCTGAAGATGAGAACGCCATCAGCGTCCCAGAGGTGACACAGGCAGAGATGAGGGCGGCCGTGATGCGGCTCCGAGCCAAGAACGTGGCTCCGGGGCCCGACGGGATTCACGGCCAAGTATTAGCCCTCGCTTTGAAAGAGCTGGAGCCCCAGCTGAGAGGTCTCTACACAGCGTGCCTTCAACGGGGCCAGTTTCCCACTCTGTGGAAAACTGGTCGTCTTGTCCTGCTCAGGAAGGCGGGGCGCCCTGCCGATTCGCCGTCAGCGTACCGGCCCATAGTGCTACTCGACGAGGTGGGTAAGCTGTTTGAGCGGATTATCGCAGCCCGCCTCGTCGGCCACTTGTGCGGAGAGGGGCCGGACCTGGACGAGTGTCAGTTCGGGTTTCGGTACGGGCGCTCCACCATACACGCTGTGTCACGGGTGAGAGTCCTGGTGGAGGAAACGGTGAGAGCCCTGGCGGAGGAAACGGTGTCCCGGGGCGGGGTGATGATGGCGGTGTCGTTGGACATCTCCAACGCCTTCAACACCCTGCCCTGGAGTTGTATCCGACAGGCACTGCGGTATCACCGGGTGCCTCTCTACCTCCGCCGCCTCGTTGGGGCTTATCTGTCGGAGAGGTGTGTCACCTACGTGGGATGTGATGGCACAAACCAGCGCCTCATGTCGTGCGGTGTTCCACAGGGCTCGGTCGTAGGCCCCCTCCTGTGGAACATCGGGTACGACTGGGTGCTGAGGGGTGAACTCCAGCCGGGCGTGGACCTGACGTGCTATGCGGACGACACGCTGGTCACGGCCCGGGGGAGTTCGCACAGGGAGGCAGCGTTGCTTGCGACGGCTGCGGTCTCACAGGTGGTGGGCCGCATACGGCGCCTCGGCCTGGACGTGGCCCTCAACAAGTCGGAGGCCATGGTGTTCCATGGTCCCCGGCGGGCGCCGCCGCCCGGATCACACATAGTGGTCGGGGGGGCCCGGATCGCTGTCGAGTCTACCATGAAGTACCTGGGATTGGTGCTCGACAGCCGGTGGGACTTCGGACCCCACTTCCGGCGGCTGGTGCCCAAGTTGATGGGCGCGGCTGGGGCGCTGTCAACGCTGCTTCCCAATCTGGGGGGCCCGAGCGCCGCCTGTAGGCGACTCTACGTGGGGATCGTGCGATCGATGGCCCTGTACGGGGCCCCGATCTGGGCGGCTGACCTGACGGCCGGTAGCATTGCTGTTCTGCGGAGGCCGCAGAGAGCGATGTTCGTCAGAGTCATCAGGGGGTATCGCACGATCTCCTACGAGGCGGCTTGCGCACTGGCCGGATCCCCGCCCTGGGACCTGGAGGCGAAATTACTCGCGTCATTGTATCGGTGGCGCGAGGAAATGCAGGCGCGAGGTGAGCGACCGATGCAGCGACTAATGGAGCAGCGTCGGTCGCTGCTTCGCGAGGTCCTGGTGGCGGAATGGCGGGACAGGCTCTCACGCCCTACCGCCGGCCTCACCACCATCGAGGCGGTCCGGCCGGTGCTCGACCTTTGGCTCGGGAGGAGGCACGGCTCCTTGTCGTTTCGGGTGACGCAGGTGCTCTCGGGGCATGGTTGCTTCGGGAAGTACCTGTGTCGCATAAACAGGGAGCCAGACGCCCGGTGTCACCACTGCGTCGACTGTCGGGAGGACACAGCGCGGCATACGCTGGCAGAGTATGCCGCTTGGGAGGAGCCGCGCCGTGCCCTCATCTCTAGAGTAGGCAGTGACCTGTCGCTGCCGGCTGTCGTTAATTCGATGGTCAGCAGCGAGGAGTCCTGGGACGCGGTGGTTTCCTTCTGCGAGATAGTCATCTCTCAGAAGGAGGCTGCGGAAAGGGAGAGGGAGATCACATCCTCTCACCCAGCCCGCAGCAGGCGCACTGGGCGTCGGTGGAGGGCGGACAACGCCCTCTTTCAGCCCCCCTAAATGGGTCCAGGGGCGACGGACTCGGGGACGTCCGTCGCCCCCTATACATCGGACCCGAGGTGGCGGCGCGTAGTGTTCCACGCGCGCCCCTCTTAGACGTCGCGTGGGGAGTCGAAACACCTCACTCCCCCCCTCGACACGAGGAGAGGCCTGCCGTGGCGGGCCGGCACCAGCCGGGGGTTGCGGAAGGATCGTAAGTTCCCGCGACCCTCGGCGTAGGTGTGAGATGGAACACCGGGGTGGTTTTTAGTCAGTAAGAGTCTGACAGAACCCTCCGCCCGCCCCAGAGCGGAGGACATCCATGAGGATTTTCCACCCCGAAACAAAAAAAAAAAAAAGGTTAGGTTGACATGGTGGTTATGTGAGCGACTCAAAATTTTGGATAATTGTAAATATACATATGTATATTAGAGAGCCCGCTTACTATGTAGTACTACTTATATTTCCTTTATTTCACTATATACATATAAATTATATTTTTAAATATAAGAATGCATAAATATTTAAAAATATAAAAAAGAGTAGCCAACCAGTATCGGGAACAGGGTCCAAGCTACCGGCAGTCAGGGTCCAGAGAGAGGAACCTCCTAACAATGCGAGCCGTGTCCAGAAGTACCGCTTTCTGAGTCATGCCCTTAATCCAGCTGCCCAACGAGAGCCTCGTTAGGTGTTGGTTGGGGTTAAGCCATTACTATAATAATACTGATATATAAACTTTAAGATTAGTGAGTAAAACCGGTATGTGTTTGCATAACATAACATAACATCACGCCTTGTCTCCCCGAAGGGTTAGGCAGAGGTGTACCTATAATAGTACACCCACATTTCGCCAGTTATGTTTAAGTCCCATGTAATAGGGGGCGAGCCTATTGCCATCTACCGGGCACAAATCCAGACTCCGGGCTGCTACTAAGAAATTCCAGATAGAAAAACCTAATAAAAAACGACGACGATGATGAAAACGACGATGTGTTTAATGATTGACTAATATTGTTTTGAGAAGAAGATAACGATATTACATAACGATTTAAATTGTTACCTACGTAATAGACCACGTCATGTTATTGTAACTGTACAACCTTGAACTAGGTATTTACTAAGTTTGTTTAATTTGTCAATCAAGTTTAACTCGCTTTTTTAAACAGTAATAAACAAAAAAATGTGAATACACAATTATGTTGTTTTTAGTGTTTTGCGTGTTCTAAGAATAGGCCAATCCTTCTTCGTGATAATACTTAGATAAAACTCCCCATTTTGGCCCCTGTTGCAACAACATTTTTATGACACAATACATTCACTTGTAATATAGACGGGCAAGCATTATTTATAACTATTTCAAATTACAAGCTTCGATAATTTTAGTAGTTTCTGATATTAGCAGCTATGACAGACAGATAGATAGATAGATGTTGATATTTACCGTTTTGGTATGAAACCCTAAAAATTACTGCAAAAGACTTACGAGAGCATCTTCATCTTCAACTATTTGAAAAATAAATAAGCGGTAGGTCGCTAAGTATCACTATGTATGTAATTATACATCAATTTATTAATTTTATGATCACAAATTGACCATTTAAGGAGGCCTTTGCTCACCAGCACAATACCAGGAACGACGCCGGCTATCCATTCGGGGCGTCTGAAATGATTCTAAGTCTATACGTAATCGTTAGTCAGATTGGGGTCAATACATTATCTGACTTACTTGACCATTTTCGTTTTCTGCAGTCTTCGGGTTCGTTTTTTTTTTTCTCATTTGTCACACACTTCTTCTTGCTAACATTCTGCTTTTCTTATTTAGGTGCATCTATTTATGCAGGCGTGCTTGCTGCGCCTGGATTGTCCTTTTCTTTTTTTTTCTGTTCCTTCGCCAAGCTAATTGGCGGCTTGAAAACTCTAACAACCAGCACTAGTCGGGCTTGCAACACGTCGATTACCTTGCAACACGTCCTACCTACCGACACGATATAAATTATTATTATTAGTAATAAATTGATATTTGCTAGATTAAAAATAGAACCTATTTCTAATACAAATATCAAAACCAGTATGGGTATTTATTTCCTTCTATTTTTAATGACTTCCTTAAAATCTAATCATGCTGTTTATGAATCACAAGCTTGTTTAAAAGTGCTCACCTCTCAATTTCGGCAGGTTTTCGAGTATTTGTTTTTTTATAATATGTTCGAGACTTATTTACAAAATATTTTGCAAAATCCTTTGAAAAACACGTAAAATTACACGGAAAATAATGTTTATGGAGCATAACGAAAACGAAGTACACAGTTTTTATGCAGCATGCATTATATAATTAAATTATAAATCAGAAGTAGTAAATTAGGTAAGTACCTAATTAGTACAATTAAATAGTAGTAGCACACTAATATGAACAATAATATATAATAATAATATGATAATCAGTGAACGTGTGTTTGTGTACGTGTGTGATGCGTGGGGGGATGTGTGTGTGTGTGAATGTCTGATATTATTGTATTAGTATTAGAGAAGAACTTGCCTGGACCGCATCGTTGGTCTAGTGGTCGCAAGCGCTACTGCTGAGCATGAAGTCCTGGGTTCGATTCCCAGGTCGGGCAAAGTGTTATTGGGTTTTTCTATCTAGAATTTCTCAGTAGCAGCCCGAATCCGGAGTCTGGATTTGTGCTCAGTAGATGGCAATAGGCTCGCCCCCTATTACGTGGGTCTTAATCATAACTGGCGAAATGTGGTTGTACACCTCTGCCTAACCCTTCGGGGAAACAAGGCGTGATGTTATGTTATAGAGAAGTATTAAAAAAACTATTTAGTTTGCTATTTTCTTTGTTTTTTCCTGTTTTATTTCTATTTTTCGTTTCCTGTTCTGCCTTTTTCCTTGTTTCCAAAGTTTTATTTTTGTATAGCTTAGCCACTGGTCATCGTCCTTTGATTTATTTATAAAATAGCCTCACAGGTGATCTTATGTAACAAGCAGTAATAAAATGAGATTAAATAGAATACTAATCTATAAAAGGGTTAAAAAATCAGAAAATGTATCAAGGGAACTTGGAAAAAAATTGGGATTGTAGCCTGTCACCTGTCGCCTGCCGGTTTTATTAAATAGGCCCCTGACTGGATGCAAAAGATCTGCCTGTTCAGTTTCAAAGATTTTCTTCAAGTGGTTATCGTTCCGGCCGTCATAAGCGATCAATCTGATCAAAAGAACAGGCGCACACGCTACGGATTTCGTTCTGATCAGACCAGACGCATCTGAAGCAATAACTGACCGTATAAGAGCACATTTACACTTCGCCACCAGGTACACGACGCGGGCGCCGTCTATTCTGAGCCTGAGAGTGTGAACACCATTCTGATGGTATTACTAAGTTTCATTTAGGTACCTACAACATCTGCAGTAACATCATTATATTCTTACAGCCCAAAATAAAATACGTCAATTCAAATCTTATTTTTCTCCAAGTAGTAAAATGTATTGTTGATTGGATATGTAATGTACTCAGTAGTACAATAATTAGGTACAGTAGTACATTAAAAAAATATTATAGTATTAGGATTTACAAATTTATTCTAAATCTTGCAAAATTTTTAACATCACGCCTCATAAAATATACACAATAATCGAAATTCCAAATTCGCTTGTGAATATCACTGGCACCTAGGAATAAATTCAATGTTAACGTTTTTCAATCTCACTTGAAATTGCTCCTTTTTATATTGTATGCCTCCTTTCTGAACGTATGTGCGCACTGTATAGTGTTTTAAAAGATGAACAATCGCGGTTAACATCTGAACGCGAACATATCTGGCTCCGATGCAATATCTGCCGCCTTTTCCAAAAGGCATGTACGTCATATCACTCACCTCTCCCTCTCTTACAAACCGTTCAGGATCAAATTTTTCTGGGTCAGGAAAATATTTAGGGTCGTGGTGCAGGTCGATAATAGGTAAAAATATCTTCACCCCTTTTTCAACAGGCACTTCACCTACGGGCAGCACAGAATCTCGCACACACTGCCTCGTTATGAAAGCAATAGGAGGATGCAGCCGAAGACTCTCGTTCAAAACATTGTCCAAATACTTCATTTCACAGGTGACAGATTCATAGGTGAGCTGACCGTTGTATTTCTCGAAAAGTGCATCTACATCTTCTTGTACTCTTTTCAAGACATCAGGGTTTCTTCCCATTTCCATTAAAGCTCCAAAGATTCCAGCGGCGGCAGGATCAACACCGGCGAGGAAGAAAAAGAAAGCCTGAGCAGCGAATACCTCATCCGTCGGTTCCAACCTCAGCCCGGTTTCATTGTCTACCATCGTACCATTCTTTTGAAGCTCAACACACATGTCTGCGAAGTCGTGTCTTTTCACGTTTTCTTTTTCACGTTGTCTAATTACTTGTTTGACGGCTCCAATAAAAAAGTCCTCTTGTTGAGTTTGAAACAACTTCAATTTTAAAGCTTTAAAAAGTGTTTCACTGACTCCATTTAATGCAAACTTCATGTTTGACCAGAAAGTAGGCACTAAGGCCTCTTTAACTATCTCACGGAATGGAGAATCGAAGATCGATTTTGTTCCGATCCCAAAGACAGCGGCCGAGATGGCAGCAGAGCAGAACTGGCACAAGTATTCGAGTGTATCTCCAGTCAATCTTTCTGGTTTAATCCTTAAAAAATCTACAAAATCCTGGGCGCTCTTGTCAATAATATAGAACATATTTTTTAATTTTGCAGTAGTAAAAAGTGGAGAAAATTTCTGCCTGATGAGCTTCCATTTCGGGCCGTGCAACATAAGAATATTTTGTGACAAGATATCATCCTCGGTAAACGCAATCCCTCTGTGATTAAAAGCTTGAAAGTCACCCTGTGTGATGTACTGGATATTGGTGGGATCCTTCACGTACAATCCTAGATCGCAGAACGAGCCAAGACCGACAGCTGGCTCCTTTTCATAGCTCCAGTAGATTTCACTCAAAATTTGAAAGAATGATTTATCTTCTGTAGTGTATTGCCACAAAGGTCCTCCGGTCCTATGTTTGTCATAGAAAGGTACACCCCGTTTCTTCCAATAGTACTGGTTATATTTGCCTTTCAAATAAGCGATGGTTAACACAAAAAAGATGCAAGTTAGTATCACTGTCAACATTTTTGAAGATATCTTCTAGTTCAAGTTCAAAAGGCGACTGATTGAGTATCTACAAAGATTTATATTTATAAAGCCGTCTATATTAACTTCATATGTATTTAACTTGCATTACTCGTTTACCGCTAATTACAAGTATGTTTTAAGTATGTTTTTTTTACGATTTTTTTATCTAAATGTTATTATTTTCTGCCAAATCTTTACTGTGACCTCGAACCGTCTCGCAATAAAATATTTTGGCAACGATGACATCATTAAAAAAGTAAACACGAAAACTGATGTTGACTCCGTGAGTAGTTGCTAGGTAGGTTACATAAGGCCCTTTACACGCGTGCAGTTTGTCTGATGTGAAAGCTTGCGGCTGGTAGATCGAATGTACGTACGGTGGCAACGTACCCAATCCAGGCTTTCCATATTTTATTTCCGATAGCCAATCACAACAAGTAAAATATTTGGCTCTCAGGAACCGTTTGTTTGTCTATACTGTCAGTTTAATATTTAGGTGATTTTCTTATTAACATCGGACACGACAAAAAATATTTAGTTTGCATTTAACAAAAATAAATTACAATAAAATCCTGCAGTGGTTTAAGGCCCGGACTCCACCAAAGCGAGGACGAGACTAGAGGAGAGGAGATGTGTTTTAAATAACCAATAGATAGAAATTCGTTATTCACACATCTCGTCTCTACTCAGCTTCAGTGGATACCACTGAGCGGAGATGTATCATATTTGTATGGTGCGATCGAAGCGGAGATGTGAGCTGTGCCTCGCCGAAATTGAGCTGGGCGGCGGTGCAAAGCGGAGATGTGAGCCGTGCCTCGCAAGCTGACGACGCGACGGCGCGCAGCGGAGACGAGAAGAAATATGAGCGGCGTGTAGGGAGCGGCGCCGCTAGTCCCCCGCGTCGCACAACTCGCCAGCCGCTCTAGCCAGCACACATCTCCGCTCCAGTCTAGCCAGTACGCATCTCCGCACAGCTTCGGTGAATCACCTAGCTAAAAAACATATCTTCTCGTCTCCGCTTCGGACATCTCCGCACAACTCAGCTTTGGTGGAGTCCGGGCCTTAAACCACTGAAGGATTTTCTTGCAATTCATTCCGGGCCTTTTGCAAACGTGCGTAGACCTACGGCCAGCGAGGATTTTTAAGTCAATGTTTCTGACTACTTATTTAAACGAAATGCTCGAAAAACGATATCTAGAGTCTGCGACGGCCTTTGAACTATACCGAATGGAATTAAAGTAAAGTAGCTGAAGAAATCTCGCGATATGGTATTGGCTTTTATTCGTACATATACGCAGACGAGCAAAGGCTCCACCTCGATACTCTCCGCCGCCACCTGCCCGCGTGCGGCGAGCCTGCACAGTCGTGTAGTAAAACAAAATGTAAAGATAAGTGATCCATTATTACAATTATACTAAATTACGATACGTTAATAATTACATAACATAACATCACGCCTTGTTTCCCCGAAGGGTTAGGCAGAGGTGTACCTATAGTACACCCACATTTCGCCAGTTATTTTTAAGTCCCATGAAATAGGGGGCGAGCCTATTGCCATCTACCAGGCACAAATCCAGACCCCGGGCTGCTACTGAGAAATTCCAGATAGAAAAACCCAATAACACTTTGCCCGACCTGGGAATCGAACCCAAGACCTCATGCTCAGCAGTAGCGCTTGCGACCACTAGACCAACGAGGCAGTCAATACGTTCATAATTTTCATTAAAAATATACAAGACATGATCACAGGATACGTTTCGGGCTCAACTGGCGGCAGGCTAATATTTGTGCTGCATAATAATTATATTACACCTATGATGGGTCTATTATGTACCTATAGTTATGGTTAAATTTATTAGTCTTAGACATTGATTTTCCGTACTTAGTAGATGTGTAGGTATTTAGATTTCCTTAAGTGGTCATGATCTAGGTAAGAAACTTAAGACACTTGGCACAAACTTAAGGCGACGATAATCGACTTTTAATTATTTTAAACTGTAGATCACGTCTAAACGAGTAGAGTTAATGATTTGGGAAAAATATATGTTAAATGGAGCATTTTCTTAATAACATAATATGTGAATATTTTAGATTATGTTTATATTACATAGTGTAATTAATTTGTAAATTTCTGTCTAACGCGGATAAAAAAACTGAGAATCACGCAAAAACTAACCAGCGTATTTTTATGAAACCTTCACCATTTTAAAGGTAATTTAATTATTTATCTTTTAGTATTCGTGTTTTAATTTATTACATTTTGTTTTATGTATAATGAACTAATAATGCGTCTAATTTGGGACAGCGCTCCTTGATGAGCGACTCGAGCGAGTCCTATTACTGGGTGGACGTACGACCATTTTTTCGACGTATTTTTTGAGATTACGATGTTGCTCCCATGGAGAAAGTTATTCAGTTTTATGGTTGCACCACACCCTTATTTGACCACACCTTTCTGATACACCCTATGTTTGTGGATCTGATATTTATAAAATAATTTACTTATTTAATTTATTTTGTACCGACTTTTGAATTAATAAAATCTGAGATGATTTTCATCTCAGAATTAAATATTATTTTTAGCAAAACGTTACAATTGGCACATCAATAAAAGGAGCCGGAAAATCCATTAAACTGTACAGTAAACTTGTTATTAGTAAATAAAAACTACACACATCAAAAGTGTCTAGGGATCAAGCACGTTTTTGCTAGTTACTGTAAATCGGGTTTTTTAATTATATTTTTTATAACTACTTTGGATACTTTTTAGTAAATTTCGTCATTTGAAAAGAGAATATTTTTGAATTTCGGTCAAAAGATGAAAATCTTTTGTCAAGTCTCTGTGGTCAAGTCCTATTCCTATATAACGGGTTTGAGGCCAAATCAATAAAATTTCAAATTCAAATTCAAATGATTTATTTTGTGAACACAGGTGATTACAGGTGTTTTCAATATATATATGTCATACGTACAGTCCATGTTCCGCCGATAGGCATACAAAATCAGGTCAAATACAAAATTAACTAAGGAAAAAAAATATAAGAAATTCATAATAAAATAGGGAAAAATGTCACAACCGAATAAAATAAAATACAGAATGTCAATAGATTGCATAACATAATATAAATTAAGTGATAATAACAATTTGAAAATAATAAAAAATTATAAAAATTGGTCATCCAGATACTCCTTAACTGAATAATATACTTTGTCATTGAGTAGCTTTAAGAGATTGTTTTTGAATTCATTAATATTCTTACTGTTTTTAATATGACAAGGTAGTTTATTATACAGCTTTGGTGCCATTGCAAAGATACTTTTGTAAGCGAATGTAGTCCTGGTGAATAGTGTTTTTAAGTTATCAGAGCGACGTTGACTTTCTACATGACTAAACAAGTGAATATTGGTTTTTACGAATATCAAAACCTCATAGACATACAGCGACGGTACTGTCAAAATCTTTAAATTCCTGAAGTGTGGTTTACAAGTATCCGTTGTTTTTAGTTTGCAGATGGCTCGGACGCATCTTTTTTGTGCCAATAATACTTCGGATATATTAGTAGCATTGCCCCAGAATATTAGTCCATACCTTAATGTGGAGGCTACATATCCGTGGTATGCTGTAAGGAGGGCAGTTTTATTTGCAATTTTACCTAGCATGTATAGGGCATAAGAAAATCGGTAAAGTCTTAAACAAACACTATCAATTTGGGTTTTCCATGACATATCATTATCGACGTGCAATCCTAAAAACTTTGCCGTATCCGTTTCCAGTACTACGTCTCCTTTGTATTGGATTTGGTACTGTGTTTGTTTTCTTTGTCGGAGTTTGAAGTCCATTATTTTAGTTTTAGTTAAATTGATTTTAAGGTTATTGCCATTTAACCATTCTATAATTGAATCTAGGGTTGAGTTTATGTCTTCTTGAATTTCTTTAAAATTACCCTTGTCGAAAACAATTGTGCTATCATCTGCAAATAAGCACATCTGATGAGTGGTTACTTTGGGGAAATCGTTTACATAGCAAATAAAAAGAAATGGACCTAGCACAGACCCTTGTGGTACACCAAACGAAATTTTTCTCGTACTTGAGGAGTGTACAGTTTCAGTTTTTGACTTGATATTTACTTGGCTGATTTGAGTAAACTGTTTTCTACACGATCGTATAAGCTCAAGCACATTGCCTCTAATACCATAACTGTAGAGTTTTTTTAACAATATTTTATGATCAACGTAATCAAATGCTCGAGTCATGTCCATGTACATTGCAACAACCGGTTTTCTGTTGTCCATGTTGTGGTGGATTTTTCTAAGAAAATGGTACACTGCCATATTAATCGTTTTGTTTTGTCTGAACCCCATTTGTTCCTTACAAAATATGCTGTTTTTTTCAAAATAATTGTTTAGTCTATTATAAATTACCTTCTCGAGTATTTTTGAAAATATCGGAATTAATGCTACCGGTCTATAATTACACATTTTTGTTATATCTCCTTTTTTGTGTAATGGCTTGATGATCGAGATTTTCAGAGCTTCTGGAAAAACCCCATTTTCTATACAACTATTTAATAAATCACACAATACTGGTGCCACTATAGGTCCCACTGATTTGATTACACTGGTTTTAATATCATCATACTCTGTACTGTTTGTATTTTTGAGGTTATTTATTATAGTTACCATTTCTTTTGGGACTATTGGTTCCATGAACATAGATTTGTGTGATTCCAAAACATTTGTATTATTATAAGACTGACAGTTTGCGTTAGGTTGAACTAAGTCTATGAAATAATCATTAAAGTTTTGCGCAATACTTTGAGGGTTTGTGATGCATTTGTAATCTACCTCAATACGGTTAATATGCGTTTTTGGGACGTTACTTTTCAGATTGTTTATAACTTTCCAGGTAGCTTTAGACTTGTTGTTGCTGGATTCTATATAGCAGCTGTTTTGTGCTTTTTGTGTCTGTTTAATAACACGGCGGTACCTGGCGCTAAATTTTGATAAAGCTGCTTTTGTGTCTTTGTTTGGATTTAACCTATATTGCCATAGCAAAGATCGTCTCTTTTTGCTGCAAACTTTAATGCCCGGTGTGATCCACTTTGGTTTATGAGTTGTCGATATTTTACATCTTACTATAGGGAAACATAGCTCATAGAACAGTTTAAATAAATCGAAAAACGCATTAAACTTTTCATTAGGATTATTTGTTCCAAAAACGTCTGAAAAGCTTAAACTGCCTATGCATTGCCTAAACAGATTCATGTTCTCCTTGTTATAATCGCGTTTTTTAACGTAATAGTATTTCAACGCACACGTTTGTTGAACAGGAAATTGCATCAATTGCGCTAGATGATCGGATACCCCCAATTCAAGTATCTCACTGTTACAGCCCCGTATATTGTGAAATATATTATCTAGGCAAGTACCGCTACTCGGCCTAGTGGGTTTCTTTATTTCGATCGTAAGATTAAACTCTTTTAAGAGACATTTAAATAGGGACGAATATTTCGTTTTTTGTAACATATCAATGTTAAAGTCACCGCAGATTATAATTTTATGTTTATTTTTATAGCAAATTTGTCCTAATATATACTTTAAATTGTCAAAGAATATTTCCATTTTATATGGTCCTGGCACTCTATATATGCATACTATTGTTATTTTATGATCTGTTAGCTCAGCCGCACAGCATTCAAAAACATTGCAGACATTTGCGACTTTCACTAAATCTATCTCTTTATATCTAATCTGATTGTGTATTAATATACAGGACCCACCGTTCCGTTTTTGTCTAGTGAAGGAGGTAGCTAAAGTGTAGTTTGGAATGTTCAGAAGATCAACATCGCTCATCGTCATATTGTGTTCTGTAAAACATAGGATATGAACATATTTGCTACTGTTTGAAAGAGTGTCTACAAATTCCGTTATTATATCGCTCTTAGCCAGCAGTCCATTTATATTTTGATGTAGTACGCTTAGGTTATTGTACACGAAAAAGATTGTTGTCCTGAGAAGTTTGGCTATTTTGACGTTTCTTTATTACGGGGAAATAGTATGGTATAGTCCCTATTTTTTGCGGTAAGGGCTTTAGTACTGTTTTATTTTTAGTATTAGTTGACATTTCTACAATCTGAGATTTAAAATAATAGGGTATTGTACCCTTTTTAGGTATACTGGTGTAATTTAAATTTAAGGTATTGCTTTGTTGGCTTATATTTTTTATACTCTTTTTAATTTCGGAAAAATTTAAAAATTTGCTATCATAGTCATTACAGTCAATAACATAGTTAATATTTTTACAAACGTCATCGAGTTTAAGATTATTACAATTTATATAGGAACAATTTTGGTATTCTTTACATATTTTCATTAGGGAATTATTTAGCTTGTTTACATCTAGATTAATGTTTTTAGTTTTTTTTTTTTTTTTTTCATTTTTTACTTATTTATTTTTTCAATACATTAATATTTTAGATAACAACATTACTAATTAATTGATAAAATAACAAAATTATATCCTAACTTAACTAAAACTATTCACAAACTAATGTTTTCATGTTTTTAGTTACGTTTAGTACAATAATTTTGTTGCAGCTGAAATACTTTACAATTTTTTGAATTTGTGCAAACACTGATTTTTGGTTGTAGTCATTTTCACCAAGAGATATTACAAGCTTATCATTGGTCGCTGGATTTATGCTTCGATAGTTTTTTGCTATATCTGTGCTCAACGCATTCGGCTTCGTTTCGCTTATAATCGCATACTTCTCATATTGCGTTCGTTGTCTTGAGTATAGGAGAGCTGAGGCAAGGCCTACGCATTGTTGAGCTCCGAGAATAACTATTTTTCTGTATTCTATAGGTTTTTCTTTCTTTTTAATTTCACACGTAGGTATTATCTGCAATTTTTGGGTAAGTGTAGTACTTATTTTCTTTGGCGTTGTCAGTTTCACTTGTAGTCTTTCAATTTGTTTTGTTAGGCTTGTTATCTCGTTGCGTGCTTCATATAATTGTTTCTGCAAATCATTTATATTTTTATGTAAATTTGCAAATGTATCATTGTGATCATTTCGAATATTAGGTGTCGAGGTTGGTGATGAACGGGTAAAGGATACGTTTTCCTTTTCGCTGTTTTGGGGTACCACAAAACGTCTTGATATCTTTATCGTGCTGTTTGGCTTATTAGGAGTCGTCGTAGAGTGGCATAGTGACTTTAGAGCGGAGATTTGTGTAATAAGATTTTTATTTTGTGTTCGCAAATCGTTATTTTCTAATATTACGTTTATAGAGGCATGAGGAACAGGGTGTAAAATTCACTCATCCTCTATAGAAAAGGGAGGATCCTCCGACCAGACGGGTGTTGTGTCTGGTGGGCTACTGCCCGACGATTGATGTCGGGATGTTGTATTATATGCTAGTCGCGCGGTAAACTTTGATTGCGCGATGCAGGATTTTGCGTGACGTCAGTGTGACGCGTTCCATTGTGGCGATGTAGATATGTCGCCACATCACTCCCCTCCGGAGACCGGAGGTCGGTAGTGGGCAGAGTCGTGTATCTTGCGATGCTTGCCAGGGTCAGTTGAGGTTCCAGTGAGTCGGAACCGGGTGCCGCATAGTTCACGGTGAGTCGGAACTGTCTGCGGAGATGCCCCCAGTGAGTCGGGGTGGCGCTGCGTTATGCTCCAGTGCGTCGGATGTGGTATAGCGCCGGGTTGAGGCTGACTGCTGGCGTCGACCAGGAGAGGTTTGAAGGGCTCTGCTTGTTGACCGGCCGAGAGTGCAGTGTGCTGTGCCAAGGTTGCTGATGAGGCTGAGGGTGATGACCAGGTATGCGCGGTCGCTGCATGCTGGTGGTCAGGATACCCATAAAAGCCGTGGGTGCTGGCTGGCTGTGTGACTCGCCGCTCGAGAGCTCGAGGAAGTGATGCTGATGACGTCACGCTGTAATAGTTGCACGAAGGCTGCGCTGACGTTCATGTTCGGGGTCACCAGTATAGAGGCATGAGGAACATGGTGTAAAGTTCACTCATCCTCCATAGAAAAGGGAGGATCCTCCGACCAGACGGGTGTTGTATCTGGTGGGCTACTGCCCGACGATTGATGTCGGGATGTTGTATTATAAGCTAGTCGCGCGGTAAACTTTGATTGCGCGATGCAGGATTTTGCGTGACGTCAGTGTGACGCGTTCCATTGTGGCGACGTAGATATGTCGCCACACGTTTTCTAATTCGCCCTGTGTAGTAGCGAGTTCTTGAGCTAATGTTGATATTCTGTCTTGCATTTCGGAGTACCTTGCAGCATCGATTAAAGTACTGTCTATACTCTTGGAGAGTTGTTGGTTTGGAGATAGTTGTGACGTATCTGTCGGACTCAGTAGCTCTACCATGAGTTTACACAGTCAAAACACGCTAGCGTCTCCGTAAATGATATCTATGAAATATTGTACAGCGCCCCTAGCGGTCACAAAAAGAATTAAAGTTCGTACCATGAGCACTATAGATTTCGATAGGTAAGACACCTAACGTAATCTATTCGATAGTCACTGACGTTTTTCAGCTGTCACCATACAAAACGGCACCATAAGTCACTAATTCGACAGACGCTATCGAAAAATACGCTTGCGATAGTAGTTACGTAGCTCACTAGCATTTTGAGGTGTGAAACATATGTTTACATTATAATTTTATACGTTTTTGAGTATATTGAAGTCAAAATAATGTCTGGAAGAGCTTATTTAGCATGGAATATGTTAGTGGCCGCTGAAATTGAAGATCAACGACGTGAACAACGTGAATTTCAAGCCAAAATGAGAATTCATGTTGGATACCAATTGGCAAATATAAGTGAAAGAAAGTTTATTAAACTATACAGGCTCTCTAAAGAAGCATTTGAAGATTTGTGCACATTATTGAATAATGTTACGGATTTAAAGTCAACACAAAGAGTTTCATTAGAACTAAAGGTAAGTTGGTATGTTATGCAGCTATCTCTAGACACAATAATTTTCACTTCTTTAAACTTACTTACACTATTGTGTGAATTTTCTCACTCAGGTTTTATGTGCTTTGTTATTTTTTGCCAATGGTGACTATCAACGAGTTGTTGGAGAAGCAAATCATTTATCTCAAGAAGCAATTAGTGTATACATAGAAGAAGTCACTACAGCACTGAATCATCCTACAGTTTTGAAAAAATATATAAAGTTTCCAACAACAGTTCAAGAAAGGAATATTATAAAGCAAAGGTAATATTTAAGTACCTACCTTTATTACTTACTGGTAATAATTAATGAATTATAAGTAGTTACTACAACTTACTTTTTTTTCAGATTTTACAGTAAATTCAAAATCCCTGGGATAATAGGATGTTTAGATGGTAGCCACTTTAAAGTATTTGCTCCAATCAAAGAGGAAGAACACCTATATTTCTGCAGAAAACATTATCACTCATTGAATGTTCAAATGGTAAATATATTATAATGACTATTTGTTTTAATAACAACTGTAAATAAGTTACTTACTTATAAAATCTTTATTATTGTAGGTATGCGACTCTGATTGTGGAATTTTGTCCTTAAATCCAAAATTTGGAGGTGCAACTCATGATGCATTTATTTGGCAAAACAGCAATGTTAATAACTTCATGCAGTATTTACATAGAAATAATGAAATTGTGTGGCTTTTGGGTAAGTTGATATGATACCTACATAAGTAATAAATATAATTATATTATGATAATGGGTAATATTTTGATTTTTTTATTTTAAGGTGATTCCGGTTATCCTCAGAGGCCCTGGTTGATGACACCATACTCAGATCCAGTGCCCAATTCTGTAGAGGATAATTTCAATAAGGCTCATATATCAGCCAGGGTTGTCATTGAGAATACTTTTGGCAGGCTAAAAAATCGTTGGCGTTGTTTAAGTAAAGACAGGACATTGCATTATAGGCCTGACAAATGTGCAAAAATTATTACAGCATGTTGGGTCTTGCATAACATTGCTTTAAAATATAATGTTCCTGACCCAGATGGGGTTTCCCTACCGACTGGAGGTAATTTCTAATATAAGTATATCTAAATATCTTGCAAGTTTTCAATGAATTAATTTATTGTACATAATAAGTTGTTTATATATTGTACAATGAAACTTTGCTCCTATAACTAATTCAGGATAATTTTCTTTACAGGACATGAGCAAATGGAAGTTGTATTACAGGAAAATGAAACTTCTAGTGATTTACTAATGGGCAGGGCATTACGTGATCAGCTAGCTAGGAGGCTTTCTGTGATGAATAATAACTTAAATTCTAATTAAAGATGTTTTATGTACTTAGAAAACCATTTTATTTATTTTATTAATATATGGAAAACTTACAGGTAAAATTTAAAAGTTTTAACAAATAATTTTAACAAAATGGCCTCAAACAGACTATATGTTACTTATAACTAAACAGTCAGCATTTTAAAATAAGTAACTATAAAAAAATAAAAAACCACACTACTATAGAATATTAGATTCATAACTATACAAATAAATAAAATTGATACGAGGATAGTTATAGGTATTTAACATCACGCTAAGACCATTAGGAGCCGAGCAAAAAGAAAAAAAGTCAGAAAAAACACCAAGCGAAAACGAAGTAATAGCGCGGGCGGGCGATTCAACGCGACGAGTTGGGGGATGAGGGAGTTTTATTAAAATGTGGCTATTTTTTATGTATCAGGTTGGCACAAAAGTAATGAGACACTTGGCTTTATATACCCCCACATCACAAGTACCTAGGATGTTCTACAACATTCTAGAATATTATCGAAAACAATTAACTTGAAAAAGGAAATGTATAGTTTTGTTGAGTGTCTCATTACTCCTGTGCCAACCTGATATATTGTGTATCTTACGACATCTATGCGAACGAAGTCGCGGGGCACAGCTAGTCAAAAATAATTTGACGACACAATTAAGTTTCGTCAAACTATTTTTGATATGTATCTACTATTCTATTTCCTAAAACTATAAATTGAGCAAATAGATCCAACCACCGCTCTTGTTGTTGCAGTTCTCTCTCCCTTAATCGTAAACGTTCCTCCTCACATTTCTGTTGAAAAACCCGCCACTCATTGTCAGAATTAACAAACGCCTGTCTTGCCAATTCTGACTGAGTCTGAGTGCGAGTTCTTCTACGGCTCGGTGAGGATGTGGCTTGTAACAAACGGCGCGTCCGCCGTGGAGTTGCAGGCAGAGGCGTCGGTAATTGAGGTGCTTCTGCGATGGGCGGCGTATCTTCGACAATGGGCACCTCAATATCAACCATTTGCACTTGAACGGACTGCAAGCTTCTGTTACTACTGGCCATAGGTGGTGGTGGCTCTATCTCATCCTGAGGCAGCGGGGCCGGTTGAGCACTAGCACTAGTGCCTGGTCGACTCCACATAGCAAAAGCTGAAATGAAACAGAATACTATTGCAATTGTATTTCCAATAACAAAAAATGAAGATATATGACTGCATCATTGGACTGCCTTAGTGGTCGCAAATCTGACTGTTAGTCATGAGATCTCGGGTTCAATTCCCAAGTTGGGCAGTGTTGTTACGATTTTTTGAAATTCTCATTTGCATCTCAGATTTTGAAACTTGACCAGTAGATAGCAATATGGCACCCAATAACATGTCGATATGTGGGTGGAACATATCTTTGCTTAGCCCTTCATGGAAATATAGTAGTTATATTAATATCCCTGGATTTATACATTCAGTAAATATTTTTTAAATGTTATGTGAGAGAAATTCTTGAAACTTACTATTTTCTTTAGCTTCTGGAATTTCAGAGTGCATCTCTGATGCTGAAATTGGCTGCATGTCTTCCTGTAATTTATATTAGAAGTTTAAAAAAAAAATATTAACAATGATTTTATTCATGTGAGTAACTGGACCTACAAATGATGATGAAGATGTAAATACACATACATAATTATTATTAGTTTATTCAGGTTTAAAAAACCTCAAAAATAATTTATAAATAAATGTATAGTTTAATAATACTAAAACTATAATGCTGATCAAGAATAAATTAACATAAACATTGAAAAAGGAAAATAGATTACCTGATATAAGCCAACTTCACCAATTTCATTCATTCCAGTAGCTGCTTGAGGGCCTACAATATTTAAGACTCTTTGCTCCAAATCAGTTAATTTAAGTTTGCTAGCAGGACCACCACCTGTTCCAATAGCATCTCTGTGTATGCGAGCAGCTTTATTTTTTGTGTTATTTTTCATATCACTCCACACCTTCACATCAAGCATAGACCATCACCAAAGTTGCACACACCAATTGAATTGCATGAAATTTAAAATGAAATACATCAATCATCAGTAGGTACATAAATCTAAACACTACAACACAAAAATAAAATTATGATGAGAAAGATTATAAAGCCTCATTATTAAATTGATAATCATGTGTGTATCATTCATTATACACACCTTTCTCCATTTTTCAGCTGATTTTGTATCGCCAGTTGAATCAGCATTCAACATATCCGTTAATTGGGCCCAACGTTGCATGTTACATATTCTTCCTTGCGGACCTTCGGTGGGTTTGCTAAGATCACCATACCTGAAAAATATGCAGTTTGTTACCTACTGATATGTTAATGATATTTTACCTGGACCATATTATATATAACCAATATGTACCTATCATTTTAACTATTAGCCTAAGTGCTTACATAGCAAGCTGTGCCTTTAAATATTAAATGTAGTCAAATCAAAACCGTGTTTTTGTTACTTTGTAGCATTCCTTTGCCCGCAAACAAGTAAGAATAAGGAAATTTAGTACTTTTAGGCACTTGAGCTTAGCCAACCACTTTCAAAGTTTCAAGTGGCTTGGCTTATCTACCTGCGTTAGGCGCAACTATTTGGGAATTTCGTAACTTTAAGTTTTAAAATACCTAATTTAACACTATGTAGTCGGGCATTTTCCCGCCAAATCGCGGCGTAGCGCGGAAGCTTTTTTAAATTTTCGGGCTATAATTAGACTTTCCGTAAAATATTCATATCTTACGATATATTTCATATTTTTCAATGCAACTTTCAGTGTTTTACTTTAAAAAGACGTCTCCATAAACTCGTCTCCCGCGTTTTATTACAAAAAGGGGTATGACGAGTTTACTCGTTTCCCGCTATTCACACAATAGTGTAAGTAAGTTTAAAGAAGTGAAAATTATTGTGTCTAGAGATAGCTGCATAACATACCAACTTACCTTTAGTTCTAATGAAACTCTTTGTGTTGACTTTAAATCCGTAACATTATTCAATAATGTGCACAAATCTTCAAATGCTTCTTTAGAGAGCCTGTATAGTTTAATAAACTTTCTTTCACTTATATTTGCCAATTGGTATCCAACATGAATTCTCATTTTGGCTTGAAATTCACGTTGTTCACGTCGTTGATCTTCAATTTCAGCGGCCACTAACATATTCCATGCTAAATAAGCTCTTCCAGACATTATTTTGACTTCAATATACTCAAAAACGTATAAAATTATAATGCAAACATATGTTTCACACCTCAAAATGCTAGTGAGCTACGTTACTACTATCGCAAGCGTATTTTTCGATAGCTTCTGTCAAATTAGTGACTCATGGTGCCGTTTTGTATGGTGACAGCTGAAAAACGTCAGTGACTATCGAATAGATTACGTTAGGTGTCTTACCTATCGAAATCTATAGTGCTCATGGTACGAACTTTAATTCTTTTTGTGACCGCTAGGGGCGCTGTACAATATTTCATAGATATCATTTACGGAGACGCTAGCGTGTTTTGACTGTGTAAACTCATGGTAGAGCTACTGGTATGAAACGTCCATGTCAATTTCGCTAACATTGAAATTTCGTCTTCGTCGCTGTTGTGTATTGATGTTGTCGTAGTCCTCCATGTTTGAATAAATATTAGAATTAAATGTTTACTTTTTCAAAAAGTGGTCGCCTCCACTGGTTTCGAACCGGCGCACTAATGTTTCTGAATCAGAGGTGTCCACCACTCGGCTACGTTCACGCTATAGATCGTTGTTAAATTGCGAAGTGCTTCAAGCGTCCTGCACTTTTGATTCCATCCGCTAGATGTCATTAGTTGTGTTATTCAGGGGCTGTAGTAAACACGTGTTCTAATAGATGGTGCTGTATTCACTAAACTGAATAGGATGATTTGCCATTATTGATCTATAATATCAGAAAAATTATAACTTATTTCACTGTTTTTAAGCCGAGACTTTCGTTATATAGTTTAAGGTGTTCTAGTTTTACCACGCACTTCGTACTTTTCTTTATTTTAAGGCACAATGTTTAATGTCACTCATATGAATTGTTGCCGTTATTTTTTGCTTTTTGGAATATTTTAAATTTTACGCACTAATCACTTTGTATTTCACCTTGCTCATATGTATTTCAGTTTTATACACAATATTCAGCACATTTACGATACTTTTAATCACTTTTACTATTTTTAACACTCAAATTAACGCGGACACGATGTACAGCCGCCAGCAGGTCCATATTTTCTGCCATACTTCTGAGAGGAATCAATACAAAAGAACGTTGTTATGGAGAGAAGACGTCATTTGCCGAGAAGAAAGCGCAGAGCCGTGGGAAGGAACTAAATGATGTAGATTCTGTGAAGCTGAATACCACATGGCTAAATCGTAACGTTACAGTTTACAAAGAATAATAAAAAATATATAAATAAACTTGAACATAAAAATATAGAAATAAGACTTGAACAAGGCAAGCCTTGAGATTGGGCTTAAGATGAACATGTCAAAGACCAAACTCATGACAATCAGCACCAAAAAGAGATTATCATAGTGGATGAGGAGATTGCATGTGTCCAAGACTATATCTATCTGGGCCAAATAGTCTCCTTCTAGGCACGACAAGACAAAGAAGTCGCTCGACGCACCGAGAGCGCCTGGAGGACTTGGAGGAGCTATTGGTCAATGAAAGATCTAAAAAGAGATCTACCACTATGTCTCAAACGGAGAATTATGGACGTGTATTCTCCCCATTCTCACATAAATGGTGCTCAAATCTGGTCTTTGACACTGTAGCAGAGGTCCCAGCTCGAGGTTTGCCAGCGAGTCATTGAGCGCAGTATCCTGGGGTTCGAATTTCGGACCATATATGGAACACAACACTGCGCGCCAAAACTAAGATCACGGACGTTACCCAGAAAACCGCTAATCTTAATTAGGACTGGGCCGGACATGTCTGTCGTATGTCGGACGACAAATGGGCTAAGAGAACCACCGATTGGGTCCCACTAAACGCACGTCGACATCGCGGCAGGCCGGAACGAAGATGGCGGGAGGAGCTCGACTCCAACCGAAAGAACTGGCCGACACTAGCAAAAGACAGAATTATGTGGAAAAGGGAGAGGGAGGCTTTTATCCAGCACTGGGACAATACAGGCTAATTATATAGATTAGATAAAAAACTAAAAGATGTGGATTCTGTGAAGCGGGATACCACAATGCCGATTCGCTGCGTTTGTGTTATACGCGTTAACGGCGGAAATACAGACTACTAATTGTATAATTTACACAATAAAAACCTTTAAAATCTTTTATTTGTATATTTTTAACACATTTTAATGTCTGGATTAACTAAGGTGAAAAATCCAGCATGAGCAAAAATCGCGAAGTGTTTATTAATTCAAAAGCAGAGAGTACTTAGTCGATCTACACATACACATACGAAAACATTTTATTAATTAATTAATCTAAATAGACATTTTTATTTAATTTCAATAGGGCAATAAAATATTTGTTTTAAAATGTCTAGATATTTTTGACGTATGTAAATTATATAACTCTAAATAAGTGAACAGAAACCTGCTTATACCAATACCTTTTTTATTCGTCATATTATTATTATGTTATTCGTTCGTTACCAAGGCCAAGAGAGTAACACGCTGTAGTAAAGGCCGAGGTCCACAAACCAACATACACGTTTATTCTTGTAGTTTAGTCAACATATTGGTGATCGGTATTTATACATAAGTATGTACTCATACAATTCAGAGTTACGTCTTTTAGTGTTATCGTGGCATGCTAAGCACTACCTTTAAGGGTCGGCGCTAAGAAATTGTGTTATGGGTTTTGGAAAAGTTTGTATAGAAAACTGAAAGTAGTAGCCACGTAGAGGATAAACCCTGTCGATGATTGTTAAAAACAACTTGAATGTTACTAAAAACGTGCAAAAAAACTGCCGTATTTTGTTAACTTTGGCGTAAATAAGAAAGGTTTATCCTCAATCCGATTATTTGACTGGCTGGTGAAACTCTTGAGCTACCCAGACGTTTTTTTCATGGCTACTACTATAAGTTTTCTATATAAACTTATCCAAAACCTATAACACGATTTTCTAGTGCCGACCCTTAAAGCTAACTTATTGAGATAAAATCTTGCCACGATTCTTTCGCATGCAAGATGTAACAATGTGAATTTAGTCATCAAATTATATTTTTATTCACGATAAACGAATTACCGCAAAATTGTGATAAGAATTATCAAACATATTTAATTTGCCACATAATAATAAGGTTCATGACTTACTTTATTAGCAAAACTGATGTATTTATGAATTAATAAAAAATAAGGTTTTAATTAAAGTCCCTATTTATTTCAACGAGGTCCCGAGTATCAATCGGAGCGCTTTTGGATCGCTCTCAATCCGAGATAACGGAGAAAAATGACAGGTCGAATTCAAATCGCTTGTATTGTATAAACGATCAAATTACACTACAGTTTCTTTAAAATATATTTTCTCAAATTGAGAACAGCGTACCAAACGCGTGCTTACGCTAGAAAACATAATCTCATTAAACGTAGGTAACGTTAATGTTGGATGGTGGACACAGGCATTAAGGAGTGCACTTACTTAATGTAGGTCTAGGCGAACCTCTCGTCAGGAAGCAACATTATCACACAGTCGTATAGCAGCTAAACAGCTAACTTCTAGTATACTTAAATAGTAAATAAAGTGCCAACTTCGTTTTAAAACAGGTAAATTATTGTTTTAACGTTTTGTTAAGTTTGCATATTAAAGAATTCGTTAATAGAATTCTTAACGTTATACATCGAATGTAATATCTAAAATTGTTATTAATTAAATTTGTCTATAATTGTATGTTACTATTTATCTGACTAACATCAATTAAATATTTGTATGCCGTCACTGCATGGCGGAAGACACATTCCAGCCATGCAGAGAATTTTAAGTGTAACATCTTTTGTGCCAACCACATTTTATGCAAACAAACGATTTTGATTTGATTTTGATATACAAGATGTAACATAAATAACGCACAACGTCAACGTCATTGTACTCATTATTATGAACAACTTTTACTATGGGACCTAACCTGAAATCACGAAAAAAAATCAGCTGTCCCTACATTTTGACGAGTTATGCGAACATAAATGTAGGGAGCAGCTGATTTTTTTTTCGCGATTTCAGGTTTGGTCCCATAGTAAAAGTTGTTCATAATGATGAGTACAATGACCCCTTAAGAGGTTGTGCGTTAATTATGTTACACCTTGTATATAAAGTCTTTGGTTTGTATCCGTTAGGTAATCATAGCATTTGATATGTCAATTGTTATGTTGATCCGTGGGAACAGGCCTTAAGCTCAAATTGTACACACTATCGCAGTATACTTAGATGTAGTCCGTTCTGAGTAATATCTTGACAATAACGTCTTGTCTGTGCGTCTAAACATTTACGAATAATTTAAAAACAAATTTTTAAAAAAGTGTAACGAAAGTTATTTGTATTAGTTTCTACGTATTGGTAAGTGGCTAATTCAATTTATAGGATTGTAAAATTAAAATATTGTTCCGTTTTTGTTGGCAATAATTTCTAGGAAGTGTCAATTTCAAAAGCATTATCAAAGTGCATCCGAGAATTAAAAATAGACTCAGAATAATATTATTGTCCTGAGTAAATATCATAATAGGAATGATGCTTGGGTAAAAAAAAAAGAAATTCTATTTAGACCGTCATCGTCGGCCAGGAGCTAGACTCTTAAAGCAGTATTATTGTAATCTTACTTCAGTGTGGGAAAGAGATGGAGCTAGATGTCCTGTATAGCTCCATCTCTTTCTCACACCGAAGTATCATTAAAATAATACTGCTTTAAGAGGTGGTGGTTGGCCCCCAGATAATAAAAAATAATAGACACGTATTTTTTTGCTTTAGGTATCATATTATATTAATAAAAATGACTTAGATAAAACGCATTAAAGTTGGGGAGTGGGGCTCGCTACATCACAACACAGTATAAAGTCTAGCAAGGCGTGACGTCACGCCACATTTTAACTCGATTTATCGCCGTAATCTTTTGATTATGTAAAAAAAGAAAAAATACGTGTCCAGTATTTTTTAATAGTCTACCAGACGGACAAAAAAAAATTTTGTCATCATCCCTGTTTAACATTATGAGCTATTTACGATAGGTAAGTAGGTGCCTACTTGAGACGAGTACATATATAAGTATATACCAAATTAGTTTTGTTAAAAAAAAATATTTTTATTTACTTGTTTATCTATCCCGATATTTTTTATTATTTTCTAAAATACCCAATTAATTTGCTTAAGTACTAAGTGCTAAGAGCTTTTGACGGGGTCCGCTAGGGCCGATGCCAGCTAGGGTTGCGGGATGTTCGAAAGAGTTACCGTGGCCCCGGCACAGGCAACAGAAGGAACACGGGTGGGTTTTAGTCAGTAAAAGTCTGACACGCCCTCCCGCTCCGCCCAGAGCGGGAGAAGTCATTTGATGATTTCCCATCCACAAAAAAAAAAAAAAAAAAAAAGTGCTAAGAGCTTTGCTAAGTGTTACAACAAACAGTCCAGCATAGCTATTCACAAATATTCGGTACCTACGCATCTATGCCGAATCGGATACCAATGTTATGGAAAGAGTTCACAAATCCGAAACCTGAAAATTTTGACACATTAAACCAAATAGACGACCACTATTCTTCCGAGAGCTATTTGCTGTCGGGGACTAGGCAAATCAGGTAAACGAAAATGTGTAATTTTCAATTCGGAAGTCTGTCGAATGGTTGTGAATAGCTATGCTGGATGCTCGGTACGGATCTAAAACTATTCGGGCATTCCCGCAAATTAAGACTTAGCAAACCTCTTCATGAAATTATTTGCTCTTCAGTATAACCATGGGTTTCAAAAGAGTCTGGGACTCGTCTTGTCCTCGAGTTTGGGACAAGTGGGAGGATAATGGGACAACGTGGGTCATTCGAGACCTACCGCCGGAAGATGATGAAGAGGCAATCAAGATATTGGTGGAGAACCTCTGTCCTGATGAAGCGCTGTGTGCTCTTTGTAGTAAGTACATAGTTGCTATAATTATACTGTTCAACATGGTGATAGGAACAACCGCTTCAACCCTGTACTATATTGTCTAGTAGGTACAGTTCTGTCTGGAGACGGATTTGTGCCCGCAGTTTGAGTTTACTGTCAGAGATTTGCAGGAGGAATGATGTGGTTGCTCTTGAAGTAATCTCTTAAAGGCGATTCCTTTAAAATACCTCCAAAAAGAAGGGCCTGCTTTGTTTGAATCTATACAAATAAATAAAATTCTAGTGTCTGTTTGTAATGTCTAAATAACAGCTTTTTACTAAATGCATATACTAACGGTACTTATAACAAAAAATATTTTTTTTTAATTTTTGTCTGACTATCTGTCGTTTGTTCCGACTAATCTCTGAAACGGCTGGACCGAATTTAACGGGACTTTCACTGACACATAGCTGATGTTATAAGGAGTAACTAAGAGGCTACTTTAATTTTAGAAAAAGAATTAGGGGGCCGCGCAAAAAAAAATTAAAACCCATGATGAAACTGTGAACAAAATCCGATTCAAATAGGAAGTACTGACATCCATGCGGGCGAAGCCGCGGGCAACAACTAGTCATTAATATAAACCACATTCGTACATACAATCCTACAAGATTCGATTTTTAAAAATCTCCACAATTGAAATTACAATGTTTAACTCACGACTTAAAATTTCAGACAGTAGGTATTAGCTAGCGTCAATGTAAGTACCTTGTAACATATATACTTATGTAGGTAGATACCTAACTAAATCATTTTACTTGAATAGCCACTTTGTTTAGTAGATTATGACCGTGGTTGAAAACCGTGTAATAATTAGCTACTATTTTAAAATGTTGCCATTCTGTGGCAGAATCTTTGTTATTTTAATGAGGTTTTTCGTTAAAAGATTGCCTCTTTGCATGGACAAATCATAGAAGTGTATGACAGTAAAACAACATAGTCATAAACATGAAAATTAATTACGTACGTACATTTTCATTGAATTGTTTTTTATTGTCCCCGTTCTTTATCCTAATTTGTCTAGTCTGCGTGTTTAGATATCGCTACTTATCACGTCTGTGAAGTTTACACAAGAAACTGATATTTCAAGTAACAACACGACCTGCGGTCATTGACCCAAAAAAAAAATACATCAAATTTTTTTATTTATCATGTTTAGATATCGATACCCATCACGTCTACGAAGTTTCGCTAGCTAATATAACTCGACCCTGTATATCTTATTTTATCACTATAGACTCCAGTAACGGATTAATAACTTCACTATTACTTTTATCTTCATTATTTTCACTTTTTTTATTTGTATTTTGTGTTTCACGAACTGTGTCCAAATAGACATTATTCTTTCTTTCTTTTCCAGACCTGATTGACGACCCATTAAGCGTGCGCAGTATGGCAGACTTCTGGAGGGGATATCTGTCACAGAGAATGTCACTGGCCTGTTACGCAGAAAAGGATAGCAAGAGTAAACTAGTAGCGTTGAACGTGTGTCTGGTCATATGTCAGGGAGAAAAGGCTGATGATGTGGTAAGCATTTAACTTGTAAACTATCCTGGCCTTTTTTGGGGCTGCCATTTGTCCAGGATTCCCTAGATTAGACCTCGTTTTAAGAAGGTAAGCCCAAAGAGCATTTAAGCGGCTTTAAAAGGTTCTGTTATAATCGGATAGTAAAAGGTACGACACAACTCAAAAATAAACTCGGTTAAATTCGGCAAACGAAATAAATTCCCTCAAGGATTGCAAGAATGGCCGATCCTGCGCTTCCCGCATGCAGCGTATTCTCGCGATCTTCACCAGCTCGTTGGTCCACCTTCAGGAGTCCTCAAGGTGTGATTCTTGCGAACGGTATACCGTTTGCAAGAATCACACTCACACCGAAATCTAATTGTATTATTTATATATTTATTTATTTTTGTGTGTGTGTGTTTTTTTGTGGGTGTAGGTACAACTATAGGTAGGTACACCTCTGCCTAACCCTTCGGGGCAACAAGGCGTGATGTTATATTATGTTTATTTATTTTTATATATTTCACTTTCAATTACATTAATTTTATAACAATACAATATGAACATTTACAACTCAATTTAATCATTTTTACAAGACATCCTGTGTCTGAACTAGATAATTTAATATCTGTATCTCAAACAACAGCGCTCTTCCCTATATGACGTTTAAAAGCTAACAAGTAAGTACCTACTAATGCGGCACTAATATTATAAAAAATAATGCAAAAAAAAGGAAATACAAAAGATAATTATAAAAAGAGATATTGAGAGAGATATAAGTCCTCCTGTGGTGTGCTTTTTAGTCTGTGCTAAATAAAAAAATGTATTTTCACCTCACAACCTCGGAAAGATTCTGTTTCTCGTTCAAAATCTGAGTACAAAAGTGCATTTTATCCGATAGTGTAGAAAGATTTCTTAAAATTCGAACTAAGTATTCAATAATTTTCTATACCGCCTGTCCACTGAAAATGCATTAATACTTATTTCATGTCAGTGCGCCAACCTCGTTTTCAGAATAATCGCACTGGCCAGCACGATGACTGCATGAAATTAACTTTCAATATACCTACTTAATTTTACTTTTAATTTTGTAAATAAATAAAAACTAATTTAATATATGTATTATTTAACATTATTTAAGCTGTTTTTCTTGCACCTCGCCTCTTGTCTTTCTCGCTGAAGTGAGGTGAAAAGTTGTGTTTTGCTCGGCAGCAAAGTTATTCTGCGTCTCATACGGTCGTACCTTTGAAACCCTCGCTACGCTCAGGATGCAATACTAGTACTCGCGCCAAAAAACAACTTTGCAGCCTTGCATAACAAATTATAACTATTTCTTTCCAGGTAATTTGACAGGTGCCGCACTAACCTCCATTCCATACTCTTTCAGATCGAAGGAGAACGTTGGAAGAACGTATACGGAGCTTTAAAAGTGGCAGAGGAGAAGGTGGACGCCTTCAAATACTTGGGAATGGACAAAATACTGTATGCTCTCGGTCTGGTGGTGACAAGAGACTATCGGGGAGCCAAGCTTGGATCACGGATACTGGAAGCGAGGTAAGCTAGTATTATCACTACTTCATTGTTTAAGGCGACGGCTTTTTTTTCATTATTATTTAAGATAGGTTTGTTCTTGACTCTAGTCTAGGTCAGAGATGACAGAGACAAAGTCGACGATGGAGCGAGCTTACCCAGAAGAAGCCTGTTCACTCTCACTTTGAAGAGATCGGTGTTGTATACATTCGGAAACACAGACGCAGGCAGAGAGTTCCATTCCATTGCTGTACGCATCACAAAAGACATTTGGAAACGCAAAGTGCGAATCGGTGGAATAGCAACTAGGTAGGGATGGTAACCTGCAGTGCGTCTAGATGCCCGATGGTAGAAGGGGGCAGGTGGAATGAGGTCGTGGAGCTTTGTGTGTGGGCTTTTTTAAAGCGACTGCTTTTTTAAGGCGACTGCCTCGTTATTTGGTTGATGTAGATCGGGATGTAATCTCATCGGTAATAAGTTGAACTGCAGCAAATTGTTAGTTATTTCTTATTTTGCAATGAAATCATTTAAGATCAAAATCATAGTTCATGTGTTCTGATGTTATCTCAGGCGTAGCCTATCGCAGTTTATGGCTTTACTCAACTTCCGTTGAAACTATTTTCGTACACTGCCAGTCTCCATTATCAGATAAGCCACCATAATATTATATTTATATCAGAAGTACACTTGTACAAAAATTCTGAATACATTAGACTGTCCGTACAATTGACTAAAACCACCAAAAACTAAACTACCTAAGTTGGTTACAAAAGAAATACTCGCATATCAGGGTAACAACATGGTAACAATTCGACACTGACAGCGTCTTTATGTCATAGCAGTAAGGACGATTTTCGAAGTGTTGTATAGTACGCGTCAAACTTCATGGCGGCTCTGAAGTGCGCTACTCGCCGCGCAGTACCGCACTTCTCACCCCCGCTGACACGTGAATTTGTTACTGCGCAGCGACTCACTTCATGTTCCGAGCCACCATAAAGTTTGAATTGGGCTGTACGCCCGTAAATGGCCGTATCTGGACATGCACTTCAGTGTCCTCGGTAGGTAGGTAACTGAAGAATTTGAGATATAATCCTCCATAAGAGCAAAATGATATTTATGATTGACTGATATACACCAGTGAATGACGGAATACAAAGAGATACCTAAGATCAAGAAGTCACATAATTGGCATTCGCGTCATTTCATTATCTCTCGCCTGTAAATAAATCGCTCGCGTTTGTTATCTCGCTTGTAAATTGATAAACCGTACACAGGGTAACGTATAAATATTAAATTGGTCATAGAACGCGTTTAGATCGGTAACCTAGTAGCCTTCAGGCAGTTGGTATCTAGAATAAAACTTCTGGAAATACCTGGTTACTAGGGATAAGGAAAGCTAGTCCTAACGTTCTACGGTGCCCTGTAGGTAAGCTAATGATCTAGGCTTAAGGCGAAAGCGTCAATTCAAATTTTCTTAAGTTTTTTGCAATTTGCAGGTCAGTATTAGGTTGTATGTTACTTATTTAGCGCTTTCCCCTTAATGCCGCGCAAGTTTACCGCTTTTCCCTTAATGTGGAGACAAAGTTCATCAGATTTTAAGGCTTGCACCATAAACCACTTAAGCGCTAAACTTGTTTAATATATCGTTCTGTTTCTGTCAATAGTTCGAAGATGACAGAGAGGGTTTCAAATGTTTAGCGTTAAACGCATTTAGTGGTTTGTTGTGCAAGCGGGTATATGGGCATTAAAAGTACTTTCGCGAGTGATAAACAAGCCCAGCAGGTACATACGTACAGTTTTCTTCATTTAACGAACTGTCAAAAGAAAACTAACTTGCTTTTCACCACTTCTTACTCTATCAATGGAACCACTTCCTTATTTCTATTGCTCGCGTGATAACAAGTACCTCTCTAACTGTCGTTAGTAAACGAATTCAATAAAATAAATCGCTTGTTTCCTTTTCGGAGAGCCTGGATCAGTCATTGAGATGATTAGAATTGACGGAAGCTCCGTAGGTAATTTATGGACCGGCGATTTATATAGTACTTTTTTTTTTGCTTATTAGAATATAAGTACCCTTTTTAGGGTATTTTTGAAAACTCCAAAACTAGTAGAACCATAGGTACTTACCGAGAAAACCGGTATTTGTGGGATAGTGAGAGTATTAAGGGTGTGGAAGATCACGTGGCGGGTCTAAATTTGTTTCCAAGCAATAATAATAAGGCGTAGACGACGGAGCCCCGCTCCGCAGGGCTTAATGGTTTAGAAAAGAACCACGAAGGGGATGGTGGAGTCTTTGTTGGCTTGCTTGCTCGCTCACTAGACCCCGCCATCCCCTTCTAACCTAACCTGTCCGAGTTCGGGTGCCCAAGTCCCGAGCTCGCATCGCTCGCTCTTGCATCCAAGTTCTCCTAGTAACGGTAGTAATATTGCCATACGATGAGTGAGAACTGTCAAGCGTTAGCATCAGGCCTCACAGTCACTTAAATTCGATTACGTTTCGTTACCCACGGTCTTTTAAGAGTGCAACTAAAACTTTATTCATTTTAATATAATGATATTAAAATGAATAAAGTTTTAGTTGCACTCTATTGAATATTATAATTAATTAATTATAATATTCTTTGCTTCTTAATTGAGTTCATTGCTTAACAGCTATTTAAAAATGAATTAAAGTAAAAAAAAAACAGTATTTATTATAAAAACCATTAAAATCCGCTGTCACTTTGTCTGAACATAAAACGGAACACCTAGGAGTGAAATTCGTACGTTCTCTGTGGTAAAATATCAATTTTATTACATAAATAAGTTGAATTTTTTTAAACTTCAGATTTTTTTTTTCTCTAAAACTATGCGTTTGCTAGCTGCGACATTTTGCAAAAACGATAAACATGAAGTAAGATAAGATTTCTTTATTTGTTTAAACATTGTATACATACAAGAGCATGCACGATATTATTATATCGAGTCCAATCATGTTCTGCCGTAGGTATCGGTGTACAAATATTTCCATAACATCGAAAGAATTAATTTGATTTAGATTTTTTGTGGGTGTTACTATAGGTACGCCTCTGCCTAACCCTTCGGGGAAACAAGGTGTGATGTTATGTTGATGTTATGAAAGAATTAACAATAATAAAAAATCGAAAAATTGCATAAAATGCACTTTCATAGTTTATAATTTAGAAACTTTTTAAATTAGAAATTATTTTTTATGTTATAATGCCCAAATTCAGAATAAGTCAAAAACTGTCAAACAAATACAAGAATAATGTCAAAGTTACTACATGTATGTCAAAATTAAAAGATTTATGTCAAATTTACCAAGTTGATGCAAGTTGATGTCAAAATTACAAGATTAATGTCAATAAGTTACACGACTTATGTCAAAAATTACAACCATGTTCATATAAATTTAATGTTAGTGTCGGAAAAAGATAAAATTAGTCAATCAAAAACTTTTTCGACTACAAATTCAGAGACACTATAATATGTTTTTTGCGAAAGAAACATTTTTAATTGACACTAGAATACATTCTTATTTAGCTCCTGCCAACGTTTTGGCAATTTGTTAAATATTGTAGGCGCCATGCATACAATACTTTTGCGCATGAGTGCCGTTTTTGCAGGATAGACGCGAAGAATGGTTCTACCCCGTCTGTTACGCGGTACAACATTCTGTAGACGTGGGAACAGATTGGGGTTTGTTTTAACAAACATTTCGGTTTCGAGAATATACAGACAACGAAGAGTTAATATCTTGTACTTTTTAAAATATGGTATATATGTATCATCCGTTTTTAGCCCAAACATCGATCTAACGCACCTCTTTTGGGCCTTGAATGTAGTATTAGCGTCGGTAGAGTTTCCCCAAAATGTGATGCCGTATCTTAGGTGAGACGCAGCTAATCCATGGTAGGCAATCAAGGTATCTACATTCACCACTGCAGCTAGAGAGTGCAATGTAAATGCAGAACTACAAATTTTTTTGCAAAGGTTCTCGATTTACGATTTCCAGTCAAGTCTTTTATCAATTATTAGTCCAAGTTTAGTGGTATTTACGATTTCAACAATTTTACTATCTATATTTATGTCCATATTCTCTATGGTCAATCGTTGGCTAAAATTCGATTAGATTAGATTAGATTGGTTGCTTGGATTAGTTGGATTTTAGTTTTATCCAAATTAATCTTTAAATTATTATTGTTTAACCATATTACGTAAGTATTACGTATAAGTACGCAAAACAAAATTGAAGCTTCGCACGCGCAGTTTTTACAGCACAGTGGGGCCTCCTGGTCAAGGCTAGAATCTGTTTTGACGCAATTTACCTAATATTTGGGTACCTACGTCACTGATGTACAGCTTAATCAGAGTGGCAATGAGGTTATCACATTAAATAGTAGGTAACTACAGCGGTTAATAGAAGTTGTTGTCTGTTAACACATTCAGTGCCCAGCACCCGACTCCCGGGTCCAACAATAATTCGTTGTTTGTTCGTTGGCGTGTTTTGATTTGCACCCGGTAGGCGGGTGCTGGGCATGGTCACATGTCAACAATAGCTATCTATATGTACGACTCAGGAGCCGGGTTGTGGGCACACGAACGAATTATTGTTGGACCCGGGAGTCGGGTGCTGGGCACTGAATGTGTTAATATAAAAAGTGCATTTTTCAAACAAAATAAAATGGTCACGAAATAAGTCACACTATAATATTTAGATTCCCTTTAAGGCAAAAGCGCCAGGTAGCCCGAGAAATTCAATTTTTCTTACGTTTTTTTGCAATTTGCAAGTCAGTATTATGTTGTAGTACGTAGGGTGTTCTGAAAGTCTTGAGATTTACCTAACTTTATTTTTCAGTTTTTCAAAATAATTGCCACCACAATTAATACACTTCTGCATCCAAACCAATCATTAAAATGTCTTTCCATTTCTGCTCAGGAATTTCCGAAGTTCCGCACATATAATGTCCCAGGCCGAAAGTAAAGCTTCTTCGTCCCGAAATCTTTGCCCTTTCAATTTACTTTTCACGAAAGGAAACAGTCCAAAATCACATGGCGCCAAGACTGGGCTGTAAGGCGGATGTTCAAGAAGTTTCAAGCCGGCATTTCGCAAAAACTGGCATGCGACTTTAATTTGTAACTACAAATAAAGTCCAATAAATAATTCGTGGTTTTTAAATCCCGGGATTTAAACGTCATTGAAATTATTCCGGGATTTTAGAGGAGGTATTATCCACTCTATGTTACTTCCTTCCTCGAAGTTTAGGCAAATTAGCACTAGGTCACTGGTTGTTAAATATTTTGCAACCGAATAATGGATTAATAAATGACGACAATTCTTCAGTTGATTTGGTCATTTTAATTGTATGTATTTTAATTCAATATTTCGACAAACTTATATGAAGATAATTTAATACGAAATGCTCGTGGAGAGTCCTCACCAACACAAAAGAACGAACATCGTGCCCATCTCCTGAGTATTGATATTGTCATTTATTTATTTATTTAACCCTTTAACCGCCTACGACGGATTAATCCGACAAATATTTTCGTGTCCATTTCGCCAGGGTCGTATATTTACGACCAAATATCGTAATGATTCAAGTTGCCCGGCGCTGGGGGCACGACAACTGATATGAAGTCGGGCGGTTAAAAGGTTAATTACAACGGTTGTGTTATAACCAATTACATTTATACAAGGATACCTACCTATGTTTACGTAGTTAATTGATTGAAGACTGATTTAAATATTGTAATAAAACATTGATTATATTTCCGACTTTTGTTTTTGTTAATAAATAAATAATTTATGCATCGATATTAGGTATTCCCAACACTGTTCCAACTTATATGTACCTAAAGTGACGTGGCGCTAGACGTAAGTCAAAGGAAGCAAATCTTGGCGGTTAAAGGGTTAAGTACAGACCTTTAAACGCGCAAGCGCGCAGCGACATAGGAACTTACCCATGTAGGGGGTACCTATAGATAAACGATAGTCCTCATCTCCCTACCATCTTTCCGAGTCCACGATTATTCTTTAGCTAATGTTTACCACTTAAGCATATAACATTGTGGAATGCAATAAAGTATTGAGTATAGGAACGCGAATTAAACACAAACTCTAAGGTATTATTATTGTCCAAATCATCACTCTAATCGCTCAAGTTGAATACACTGCTAGGTACAAGGATCATTTAACGAGTGAAAATGTCGTATATGTTGAAAATAAAACTGTCCAATTCCTTTATTTGGCCGATTAATGTATGCGCATTATAATCAATTACAAAATAACTGACCAACCAACCTCAATTTGCCATAAGCCATGTGCGCATCAAAATCAATGACTAAATAATAAAATCAAATACTAAACTCCTTGCTTGTTAGTAGTTCTCACTTGCGCTGGATGAAAGAACAAGCTGTTCGACCATGCTCGCGTTGACGATAAAGGGACCGGGAAGCTTCACTTAGCATACAGTCAGGAGCACTAATATTTATACAATTAGCACACTTATAAAAGCGATTTTCTCGTAGAATTACGATTGTAACTTTGAGATAAGACCTCTTTCATAATAGTATGGGTTTCAAAATACAATACAATCAATACAGTAAGGAGAAAATGACTTTTATAAGTTGCTCAGTGTATACATATTAGTGCTCGTGACTGTACCTATTCATCGAATATTCGCGTTACTTGGGTAATACAAAATATACCCAATCTCTATTGAAATAAAGTTAATTTCGTATTAACGATAGTTATAAGACGTGCGCATGTCAAAATCCATTTTAAACTGACCAACCAACCTCTGTTCACAGGAAGCCCCTAGCCCTCCACAGCGGCATTAAAGCCACATCCACAGTCTTCACCGGCCCCGCTTCGCAGATCAGCGCAGCTCGAGCCGGCTTCACGACCATCGCTACTATTACCTTGAAGGAACTGGCTGAATCCGGCCTTAACTATCCTGAAGATGAGACTAGGGCCATAAAGGTTATGGTGAAGAAGTTTGAATGATGGATGATAAAGAATAAAGGCGACTGATGCTGTTGCCTTGTAAGGCACTAACATTTCCCGCGTGACTGCGTCCGCGTTTATTTCGAACTTTAGTAGGTACCTACCCCGTTAGGGGTAGATTTTCAAAAAACCCTGATACACGTTATTCTTTATTTTCGGTCTTACGTATAAACACTGAGTTTCGAGATAATCGGACCGCGCATTAAAATTCATCCATACAAATTTTGACACCCCCCAATCCCCCTTTAGTTTAGAAAAATAAATAATGACAAACTTCATAATTTACTTAGATAAGTACGTATTCGTGCCAACTTTCAAGTATACTAACTCAAGAAATAAGATTTTTCATACAAACAAAATCCCCTTTTAAGGTCTAATTTCCAAAAACTCCCCTACATCATAAAAGGAAGCCGTGTGCAAAATTTCAAGTTTGTAGCCCCAGCGGCTTAGGCTCTGCGTTGATGAATCAGTCAGGACAAGTAATTATTACGGACGCTTTTAACGTGCACGCCTTTCTACATTGTTCTCACATACTTATATAATTTCAACATGAATGATGTAACCAATATTTTGTAACAATATTTTGATTTAAGAGTGTCCGTGGAGTTTCTTGCCCGTTCTTCTCCATAGAACCTACTACGCTTTGGAATGGGCGACTAGCTTCATCTTTCTGACTGACTGACCCCATGTTAATTCAAAAATGCCTGTAATTTGTTTATTTGAAATAAATGCTTTGAGTTGAGTTGACAACGGTGAATGTATTATTATTTTAGACGATTAGAGACCAGTGAATGCATATGAACAACTTTTTAGTATAGAAGCAATTCAAAATCTACTATTGTTTCATCTAAAAATCTCAACTGATCTATAGATCTCTTTACAACCAAAATGGAGATATTATGCAAAACCTTACAATCAGTTTATATTTTGTTTACAATCTGAGAATGTCTAAGTGCGTAATATTATACTTTAGGCACTTAGAATTTTCAAAACATAGCACAAATTTATTTTTAGTTTTAATAGCTAATAATATAATTATGTAAATACATAATGCAGGATAACGCTAAGTTGAAAAGTATAAATATAATAATTAATATTTAATGTAGATGTTATTTTTGAAGTAAGAAAAAACAAGCTCATCAAAGAATTGTGATTATGAGTAGTAAGAAATAATTATAAGTCAGTTCAGTCAGTATTTTGTTCTTTTTACGATGGTTGACATGAGTTATATTATAACCGACTCGTCAGTTTCGATTCGTCATTAAATTCTAATAACAAAATTGCTAGTGTTAAACTTACATTTGGATTTTTGTAATATTTTTAGCTTAATTTATTAGCAGAGGTCAGAATTAGGTAGAGTTATTTATGTACTTACACAGATTTCATACAGCGAAAGAATAAAGTGGATACTCCACATGTTAGTGGTAGGGAACATGTGCAACAGTGGATCACGGGGAACAGTGAATCATTTGTTAAAACTCTGTATCTATTGTACTCACACATACGCGCGTCAGCTTCGCTAACGCTATCCCCTACCCCGCGCCACCCGACCAGTCGCCGCCACTGAATCACAACGGGAGGACGTGCAACGGCGCGTCGGTCAGTAGGTAAGTACGAAAAAAATAATTTACGTAATGTTTGAAATTACTTTAGTTTAAAGTTATTTTGATATTTTTAAGGCTTTGCATATTTTTCTTTAGTATGTGTGTCTAATTGTATAAAACTGTATGAAGTGGTGTGATATAAGCGATTTATATTTTGCTAAAATTATTATTTCCGTTATTAGTAAATGGGTTACAGTGAATCAAGTGGTAATGGGGTTCGTTGGATCATGATCCACTGTTCCCCGAAAAGGTTCACTTCAAAGTATTCCTACTTGTTTACAGTTCAACATGCCACGTGATAGACAAAGGAAAACAGAGATTGGTCTTCATACAGAAGAACAAATGCGCAACGCTTTAAACATGATAGTGGAGGGTCAAACAATAAGAGCCGTTTCAAAATTAACCACGATCCCGTTCACCACTCTGCAAAGGTATTACAAAAAACTATCAAACTCTTTAGCTCAGGATCCTACTAGCTCAATTTCACTAACACCGAACTATGCTGTACGCAAAATATTTACTTCCACTCAAGAGAAGGCAATTGTTGAATATGTTATTAAATGTAGTCAGATGTTTTATGGTCTGACTACAATTGACATTCGTAAACTTGCATACGAGATGGCAACGCTCAATAATATTCAGGTGCCACAAAAGTGGCATGATACTAAACTGGCAGGAATAGAGTGGCTATATGGTCTTAGAAAAAGACACCATTCTGAGTCTGAGAACACCGGAAGGTTGCAGTTTAAGTCGCGCAACATCCTTCAACCGCCACAACGTTAAATTATTTTTTGATAATTTAGAAAATGTTATGTCAAGGGAAATTGTGTTTGGCAACGGTACTAGGGTATTTAATCTAGACGAAACCAACACAATGACTGTACAAAAGTCGGCCAAAGTACTCGCCGTCAAAGGGCAGAAACAGGTCTCCAAAGTGACTAGTGCAGAAAGGGGAACACTGGTAACTACATGTTACATAGTAAGTGCACTAGGCAATACTCTGCCACCTGTTATGATTTTTCCAAGGGTTCATTTTAAACAATACATGATAAATGAGGCACCGCCTGGGACCTTAGGTCTCGCCACACAATCTGGCTGGATAAATGGAGAACTGTTTGTGAAGACATTACAACATTTTATATCTCACACAAATAGCTGTAAAAATAACCCTAGTCTTCTAATACTAGACAATCATGAGTCGCACATTTGCATTGAGGCTCTTAATTTAGCTAAAGAGAATGGAGTCACAATTATTACCGTCCCACCGCATTCAACGGGAAAGATGCAACCTTTAGATGTTGGCGTTTTTGGGCCTTTCAAAACGGCGTATAACAAAGCGGTTGATGGCTGGATGATGCGCAACCCAGGCAAAACATTCTCTATCTATGATGTAGCTGGGTGCGTTAAAGAAGCGCACTTGAAATCCATGACACCGAGTAACATATGTAATGCATTTCGGGCTACGGGCATTTTTCCATTTAATAGAGATGTTTTTACTGACCTTGATTTCGCACCAAGCGAAGTTACTGACAGGCAATACGAGCCAAAACCAGGCGAGATAGAAAAAGAAATTAATTTCTCCAACGACGAGAACGATGACAAGAACAGAACAAGAAGTCCATCACCATCTATATTGCCACTTTTACAGACACCATCAGCAATCGAAGATGACCTAATCCTCTTTACTAACTGTCAAAATACACCATCTAACAATACGTCCCTTGAAAACTGCGTTCAACTCCCTTATCAATTTCTAAATGACACTCAGCCCGAACAATCCATATCTTCTATCGCGCCTCAAGCCCATCTGAATCAAGATCTAACTCGACCACCTTGTACACCAGTAAAATTATCCCATTCTGTCCCAGATCTTAATATATTATCTGTATACCCATCTTCTGCTTCATGCTGCGACCAAGCGCCAATGCCTTCGACATCTGGAGGCCTAAATACGCAAACAAGAACATTTATTAGTCCATTAGAGTTTCGTGGTTTACCAAAAGCTGCCCCTAGAAAAGGTGGCAGAACAGCTAGACGAAAAGGTAAAACCATGATTGCGACAGATACACCAGAAAAGGCTGAAATTGAAAGAAGAGCCGAAGAATTAAAGCAGAAAAAGGCTAAGACACAGATTAAGGCTGCTGTGAAAAGAAAGGTCTTAAATAGTGACAGTTCCAGTGAAGACGACGACCGAATAAGTATCTATTCTGAAGAAGAACCAATGTTTGAAGAGGAAGCTGAAGTTTTAACAATTAATCCGAATAAATTTATTCCACTAAACAGTTTACCAGAAGAAGGAGACTTTGTATTAATATTATTTGAAGTAAAGAGCAAACATATTTATTATATTGCAAGAGTCATAGGGGAAAAAGATGAAGAGACAGAGGTCAGTTTTCTTCGCAAATCTGTTAAAAATCCAAACAAATTTCACCTGCCCGCCATTCCCGATCTTGCCACAGTTCCGTTGCATGACATTAAGATGATTTTACCTAAACCAAGTTTTACAGGAAGCACGAAAAGAACGCAAGGGTTATATTATTTCGATGTTGATTTTTCAAATATTGATTTACGTTAAGTTGATAAGTATCCAATTTACTATGCTCAAAAACATTAATAGTAAGACAGTTTAATTTAATTTTTTTTTGTTTTTAATTTTTGCAAGACGAAGTGAATTTTTGGTTTTTTATTTTGTTAAATTGTTTATGTTGTTACCCAACATTTTTTAGGAGATTTACTCATGTTCAAAAAGGTGTATTTTATGTTGTAAAACTAAACAAAAATAATAAATGTTTCGGATTTTGTATTCTTTCATAATTTGCTAAATTATTTATCTTAACAAGTATATTGTGATTTTGCAACCAAGACTGATTAAAGCAATGACTGATAATTATATTTAATTTGTAATAAATAAAGAATTTAATTAATATAATAAGTGTTTTTGATTTTAAACACTTATGATTCATAGTACCCCATTAGATCCACTGTGACTCAAACTCTGATCCACTGTGACCCATTCATGGGCCACAATGAATCAATTCGCTGTATGAGAAAAAAAAATCTTGTAAAATAAACCAAACTGTAAAAGAGGCATTTGAAAAAAAAACGTGAATTATTAAACATGCTTTCATATATTGAATTAAAAACCTCAGTCAATAGAGCAGAAATGTAACCGATAATGCCTTTAGAAAAAAAAGTGATCCATTGAGCCCCATGTTCCCCTACTTTGAATGAATCGGACAAGGAAAATGATTCTGATGGGCCGTTTGAATTAGCAAACCCTCACGAGTCTAGGCTAGAAGCAAAAGTATTTTCTTATTAATAAAAAAGGCGAGGTATAAGTATGAGAATTTGCTTATGACTATTAATAATTTGTATTGTGAATTAATGTAAATACTAATAAAAATTGTATGTTAATTATCTTTGTTTTATTTGTCTGCCTATCTCTGAGGTTTCTATTATTATTTATTTGTAATATTGTTGGCCACACGGGATTGTTCATTAGAAATCCCGGGAAGATCGATATTAATATCAACATTTCGATGCAAGTACATAAATAACTCTACCTAATTCCGACCTCTGTTTATTAGTAATAAATTCTCTAGGAAATGGTATATGAGTAGTGTTGTAACTAAAAAGTTATTATTTTACTGAGTTGTTTGATGCTTTTAGGTATTATTGTTAATAATTATTTTTTTAATGATTGACAAATATATATTTTTGGTAAACCTTTATTTCCAGTAAAATCTAGTACAAATGTCCTGTCCTGTATTCCCTTTTTAACATATTTATAACTATCAATTTTAGATTTAGATTATCTGAAAAAGCTAAAATAAAAACAAATACAACATAATATTTACAATATTCTTTAATAATATTTTCACAAAACAATGCAGCTATAACTAATAATATACAAATTAACACACTTCAGTCAACATTAACATAAATAATTAATTCTTCTTAATTCGGTTGAAACTTTTAATGTAACGCAATTATTATTCGTCTATACTATTATAATCGCATGAAGTAATCGATAACATTAACCAATTTAATCGAATAAAGAATCGAATATTCATGAGCATAATAAAAAAATAGCGCATTTGTGATATACCGAGATAACTTTTGATTAAAAATGTGAGTTTTCCTGAGCCAGTACATTTTTTGCCGGCTCTGCTTTGTGTTTTAACTCAATTCTAAACTCTGAATACAACACTTTTAATGTATATAATGGGGCAAGCCTCTGATTTCGGCAAACAGACTGGAATTTTGTTCGCTATCATCATTTCCGTCTCTGCCTTGTAAAGGATTTTAGACTCTGTTTGATGAACGAAGTAAGACGGGGCACTTACTGGTATTATTTTATGTATTAGCCACGCACTGACTGAATAACTTTAGACTCTATTTCCTTACTTTTAAAGTTTGAAATTGGACAAGCAGTGCTCCTCTGAATTTTGTTAGCAGTCTGGCATTTTCTTAGACATCGTTACCCCACGAATTTAAACTTTATTTTGTTCTAGTCAAGGTCTAAAATCCGGCAAACAGTGTTCCTCAGGCTTCGGTGGCGGGTCATCAGTGAGGAATGAACTGAGTAAGACAGGGGCACATACTGGTATTCTCTTAGATATGAGCCAAGCGCTATCTCTGTCTGATAAGGGGTAGCGTTTGTCCGCGAAGCATACTGTGATGTTGTCGTTCGTGTATGGCGGCCTGAAATAAAGGAAATGTTGGGTTGGTTTTAGAACACAGATTCGTATGGCAGTTATGCCAACATCTAGCGCTTACCCAGCGCTCTAGCGCTTTTCTGGCAATCTAGCGCATTAAAAGGGCAGTGATGGATTTCTGATATTATCAAAAACAGCGTTTGTTTTCGCGTTACTTAGTGAAATCTTGACTATAAAGATAATAAAAACGAAATATTTGGATCGACACAATTTTATCAAGTATCTACAAATTGATGACAACCAACATTTTGATTTTGTGAGATACGAAACAAGAAAAATAATATCCAAACCCAAATTCCGTCGTGAAGGCACAGCATTTGCGAGCCGCCTTTTATAACCGTTGAAGTTCAAGACATGCTGCAGGATTTCAGCAATAAATGAATTTAGAACTCACTCATCATCCGACGCCACTCCATCCCCTGCTGTGACCAGCCTCGCCAGCAGTCGTCTCCGTGGCGGCGGCACGTGCAGCAGTGCAACTACTCCGGTGAAAGGCCCCGCGGCCCCGTGCGCGCGCGCGTGGCGCCAGCGGTGCGCCGCGCGCGCGAGGGTGCGCTCTGCTCCGGAGAGAGGCGGCAGGCATGTGGCGAGGGGATTGCCCCATTCGTATTCTTCTTCCTGTGAATATCACTACATATTATAAAACAAAGTCCCCCCGCCGCGTCTGGCTGTCTGTCTGTCTGAACGTGATAAACTCAAAAACTACCGAACGGATTTTGATACGGTTTTCGCGAATGGACGGAGTGACTCATGAGGAATGTGTGTTGGTGTATAATGCATTAAGTTTTTTTGTAAATTGGCTGAAATATGACGTTAATTGTTGAAGATGTCGGAAAATCATGCCGACTGGCGTGCGGCGCGTAAACCAATAGAGTTATATGAAAACAATGTATAATGGAATTAATATATAACCACGTGCTAAGGTGTGTAAGTATGTGAGTTGTGTCTATCGATACCTTGATAATAGATACCTCCCACGTTGGTAACGCTCCAAATTAATAAATCAAACCTGATTCCATTTTTGACATCTAAGATTGTCATTTTAATCATTTTCCTGGGGGATCTTTGAGAGAACAGCTCACAGAATAAAGATTGTATACGACAGTTAAACATTTCTTTTTTGGTATTGCCGAGTTAAGTATTTGGGTGGATAGAATGATGAATGAATAGATATGCAGCAGTCAAAGAATTGGACACAATATTAATAAGCGCGTAAAGTTGGCGACATTCAACTTCACAGCGCTGCCAACTTGCCGATGGAAATCGTTTAACCATAAACACAAAAAGAATCGCAGTAAAACCAATGTATCCAATATGTTTCATGCCATTGGGCATGGAACATATTAAATTCACTACTCACCGGAAGAAAACTACCCGCAGCTCGGCTCTTAGCGATATAAACGGGATGTAGCACCCATCTGCCAGCCGCTATAGAACCCAACATCTTCTCACTTCGCCCGGGCGCCGCGCACAGTAGGTGGGTAACCTCGGGGTCCAACTCGGCCCCTTCAAACACTTCGCCACCGAGGTGGGTTATCATTGAGATTATGTCGTCGCGGTTCTGTGAAGGAAAAATAAAATAGGTTTGAATAATTCGAATGAACAAATGAACATCAAGTGTAGATTCGCTACAACGATGCTAGGACCACATTATCGTGATAAGGCGAACTATACTTCGCGCGTTCTCTCTCGCACACCCCTTGACGTCACGCTGAGAAACCGAGAGCGCGCGAAGTGTAGTTCGCTTTATCGCGACAATGTAGCCGTAGCATTATTATTCCTCGTTAAAAAATAGTCCAGAGGTGCCCAGACATCGCAAAAGCTTCAAATGATGAAAAATATATTAACCATCGTACTGCGCAAACGCATCTGTCACCTATCCGCAACATTCGCCTTGAATGCTTAAGTGATGCATACCTTGCGTTGCCTGAAGCCGTCTTAAATTGCGCACCGTCTATCTTTGAAATTAAATACAGACAATCTACTATTTAAAATACCAAATTAAATCAAACAAAAACAAATTCTCAAATAAATCGGACAATTTTTACGTGATGTTTCCGTATTTTTTGATAAATTGAGCACTCAAATACTTTCGACGTTGTTACAAGCGCTAAGCCTACGGAAATTGTTTTTATGCATGAGCACTGAATAAATATTATGTAAATAAGTAATACAACCCACCCACACCACCACTACCACCACCACCACACCCACACCACACACCCCTCACACCTCTTTTTTTGGGTGGGAAATCATTAAATGACTTCTCCCGCTCTGGGCGAAGCGGGAGGGCGTGTCAGACTTTTACTGACTAAAACCCACCCGTGTTCCTTCAGTTGCCTGTGCCGGGGCCACGGTAACACTTCCGAACATCACGCAACCCTAGCTGGAAACCTACACCCCTGCCTAACCTTTCGGAGAATACAAGCGTGATGTTATGTGTTGTGAATAAGTAATATAATAAAAATAAATAGACTCACATCAACATTAGAAGACAGCATAAACCTCTTGATTAGTATTTGCATGGACATCTCTGGTTCGGGCTCGGCCGGCTGTTGCGCAGGCGTCGTGTCGTCCCAACCTACTGTGTTGGGCTGAGATTCAGGCGCGGGTTCGGAATCTGGGGCTAGAAGAACGCATTATAAAAATTTTTATAAAGAGCACATGATAATAAAAATCAAAGAGCTATGCTAATACTAAACGCGCAACGGAGGTTGCAATGTGGACTAAGCGCACTCAGATTTTGCGGACGTTATTGTAGCACGCAGTGGAATTACAAAACTAACCGGCGGAAACAAATCAAGTGATCCCAACTAAATTCAAGAACATACTCTTACGGTATATCAATACATAATCAGCCTATAATGTTCCCACTGCTGGGACACAGGCCTCCTTTCTGTGAGAGGGAGTGGGCCGTAATCCACCACGCGGGCCCAGTGCGAGTTAGTAGATGTCACATGTCTTCGAGTTTTTGGTTCTAGGACAAGCCAGTTTCCTCACGATGTTTTTCCTTCACCGTTTTGAGAGCAGTGGTGATGAAATTATTTACACAAAGTAAAGCGCCTGCCTGGGTTCGAACCCACGACCTACAACTCGTAAGTCGGGGCCGTTACCACTGGGCCACCACTCATACATACATACATAAACTCACACCTTCTTCCCATGGGGGTAGGCAGAAACTACAGAACGCCACCTGCTACGATCCTTACATACTCCTTTTGCCTCGTTTACATTCATACATCTGGTCATACACTTACGCCGGTTGCGAGTACTACGCACCTGACCTTTCTGAAGAACATCACCAATAAGATCATTATATGTCTTCCTAGGGCGTCCCCTTCCGGCTTTTCCACTCACATCTGCCGTATAAAGACCTTTTGTTAGTCGACTTTCATTCATCCTCTCAACATGACCAAACCATCTAAGCATATTCTTTTCAATTTTTGTCACTACATCTTCTTTTAAACCGCACCGTTGCCTTATCACATCATTCCTCAGTCTATCATTTATAGTCACACCACACATGCTTCGCAAGGAACGCATTTCCACAGCATTTATTCTACTTTCATGCTTCTTTTGCCACACCCAACATTCACTTCCATACATAAGCGTAGGCACCAGCACACCATTGTGAACAGCCCGTCGGGCCTTTTTGGACATTAACTGGTTGGTCACAACTGCATGTATAGCACCATTCACTTTATTTCCCGCATTTACTCTCCTTTCCACATCTTCATCTATCTTTCCATCCCTTGTAAACAGACTCCCCAAATATACAAACTCACTTACTTACCTCACTGCTCTCTTATATCAATGTAAATTTTCATGAAATATTTATGATAATATGGAAATAGCCTATTTCGCAACAAAAAAAAACCTAAAACACACCTAAAATACACTTACGAGGCACAGGTACAGAAGGTATCGAGTCCCTGTTCCGTCGAGCGCGCTGTGAGCTAAGTCTTCCTGTGAGCGCTGCATTCAGCCGCTGTAGTTGCGCGTCCACAGCTGCAGGTATGGATGCCGATGATACGCTTTTAGGAGTGTCTTCTGGTCCTGGGGTGCCGATTCCTCCTGGACTCTATAAGAGAATTTTTTTTTAATAAAAATTAAGTGGCGTTTAGAAAAAAGCTTCTGGCAGGACTAAGCCTCCCGCATTTGCCCAGCAGTGAGACAGTATAGGCTAAAAAAAAAGTGTCGTTTGAGGAATCAGGGAGGCTTATCGTTGTGCTTGAGCCTGTGTTGCCAAAGAGTTAGGCAGAGGTGGACAGTAAACCGCCAGTTACTGTCAGTTTAAGTCCCATATAAAAGGGAGCGAGCCGATTGTCGTCAATCGGGCACAAATCCAGACTCTGAGCTGCTACTGAGAAATTGCACTTTGCCCGACCTGGGGATCGAACCCAGGACCTCACGCTCAGCAGTCTGTTGTATCCAAAACTTAGCTACATGGCGGCTCCACGCTACGGATTCCGAGTTCTAACAATATCCTTTTGTCCAATATATTAACTTTTTTTTTCTAGCCTGTGCTATCCCACTCCTTTGGCAGAGGCCGCGCTTCCTCCTTCCAGTTGGGACGGAACCTATCTAGTTCGTCCTGCTACGTGGCTTGCCGCTACCCCTTCTTAATGTCTCAGGACACCATTTATTTGCTATTTGTGCCCATTTTGTCCACCATGCGGCAGACATATCCTGCCTAGTCCCATTTAAGTTGGGCAAACATTTAAAAAAAAATACATATATAATATGCTTACCTGATCTGGTGTAAACTTGGTAACTTTAGCTGGTGGGGTCTCACATTGATCCTTCAAAATAAATAAAAAAAATGTTATGTTGGCACTGCATTTGACTTGTGCAAATATTCACGTTTTTTCGCTAATACAAGATCTTTGCTTTTTTTTTTTTGTGAACGGGCGCCGGTAGTTGGAACAGGTTAACTCTTAGCTGCCACTACTTATTTGAATTGTTTTTTTTTTTGCTGTAATCTGGATGCTTTTAACGTGCAGGTCTATTTACATCGTTCTCACATATAGTTACAAATTCAACATTAATGATGTACCTAACTAATATTTTGTAAGAATATCATTTAAAAGAGTATCCATGGAGTTTCTTGCCCGTTCTTCTTCTTGGGTACATGACGCGCGCTCGTGAATTGCATTAACTTTACCTGTAGTAGTAATTTCCTGGGCGCAACGGTGTGATCAGAAGGTGGAGTCGCTGCATCACCATTAAACTGGGCGAGGAATCTGTTGCGGATCTCTGATAATGGCTGTCAATGATATAAAGCATTATTTTTGTACAAAAAAAAAACAACATACAGTGGATTTCATTTATTACGACCTTGGTTGTAGCGACCATTTACCTATAGCGACGTTAAATCTAAGTCCCTTGAATTTAAAGCATACTTTAGTACAAAATTCATGTGGCTATAGCGACTTTGGATGTAACGCCGAGTTCGGGTGTAGCGACTGTTTTTAATGAATCATTTGTAACAAATTCCTAGAAATCCCATGCAGATATTGCGACCGGAGTCGGCCGCCAAAGACACAAAGATTTTTTTCTTTCACAAACATTTCTTATCTTTTGTTTACATCCATTGCACACAGATGGTCAGCAAGTGTGGAGACCTTTACCTTTTGTTTATAGATATCAACTAAGTAGGTAGGGGAAGCGTGTACGTTTCGGAGCTTTTATGGTTCAGTTACAAAGTGATATTCTGAGTAGCAACTGGGTTTAGTAAACTTTTGAATAAGTATGGCTGCTAGACGCACATTCACTGTTAAAGAAAAGGCGGAAATCATTTCAAAATTGAAAAACGGTGAAAACAATGCTGATTTGTGCAAAGAGTACAAAGTTTCCCATTCAACAGTATCTACGATGTGGAAAAACCGTGATAAAATATTAGAATGCTTTGAATCCAAATCCTTAAAAATTAAGAAAAACCGCAAACCGACGCATCAAGATATCGAAAATGCCCTTCTAATGTGGTTCAAAGCCCAAAGAAGCCAAAACGTACCTTTGAGCGGTCGTCTGCTGCAAGAAAAGGCTAATCAATTTGGCAGACTGTTTGGAAAAATGGATTTTGAGTGTTCGGAAAGCTGGATATACCGATTTCGTCAACGACACGATATTGTAGTAGGCAAAGTTTGTGGAGAAGCCGCTAGTGTATCGCAAAGTGACTGTGACAACTGGCTAAAAACAGTTTTCCCAAAATTGACTGAAGGTTATACTGATAGCCAAATATGGAACGCTGACGAGACAGGTTTGTTTTTTAAGTTAACTCCTGACAAAACCTTGAAATTTAAAGGGGAAAAGTGCGTTGGTGGAAAATTATCAAAAGATAGAATCACCGTGCTTGTTGCATCAAGTATGGCAGGGGAAAAAAGAAAATTATTGGTCATAGGCAAGGCAAAAAAACCCAGATGTTTCAAAAATGTTAAATCTTTGCCAGTTGATTACGAAGCAAACAAAAAGGCCTGGATGACTTCAGAGATTTTCGAAAAAGTTCTACGCAAATGGGACTCCCAGTTAAGAAATAACAAAAAGAAGATCATTTTATTTATTGACAATTGCCCAGCTCATCCTAAAATAGAGAATTTGACCAACATAAAACTGGCATTTTTACCACCAAACACTACATCAGTGATTCAACCGATTGATCAAGGGATAATTAAAACCCTCAAAAGTCATTATAGGAAGATTTTAGTACAGAAAATGATGAACGACATTGAAAACTCGGCAGGCCCGTTTTCCGTTAATATTTTAGATGCCATTGAAATGGTAACTACGGCATGGGCTCGGGTGACTCCAGATACGATCAAAAAGTGTTTTCTACACGCTGGGTTCCGTAAATCTTCGGCTATCACAACAATTGACGACGACTCCGATGATGAATTGGACATACCATTGGCACAACTGACTACAGTATCATCAAGCGGAACAAATGTTGCGGACTGGGCAACATATGTTGATATTGACAGTCAACTTATCACTACTAGCGATTTGTCCGATAGTGAAATTGTTGAAACTGTTGTTCCATCACATACGACGCAAGATGAGGAAAATGAGGAGGAAGAAGAAGATTGCAAGGAAGGTGAGATTCCTACAACTAAGGATGTGTTAGGTGTTGTAACAAAGCTTAAAAGATACTGTTTATTTGGTGATGGAAAGGATATTATAGATATTGAAGAAGTAATGAAAATAGAATACACCCTACAGCGTACACTAGCACAAAAAAATAAATTGAAGCAAACTAATATTACACATTTTTTTAAATGTACCGGTGAATAACTATGTGTGCAAATATTTTCAATAATAAATGAATATAAACTACACATGTGTACGTGTCTGTATCTCTTTACCTTTGCTTGTAACGACTTCCGGATATAACGACGAAAATAGAGTGGTCCCTTCATTGTCGTTATACCCGAAATCCACTGTACATATTTTATACAGCAGATAATTTAAGTAAAAACATTAAAATAAATTATACAAACTTACTACGCATCTCTTCAATTTTGTCTGCTATGCAAATTAAAAGTTGTATTTACTTATTAGATATTATTAACGTTTTCACGGGGTCCTCGAAATACTTATAATTAAACAAACTCGAGACTCTTGAAATCTCATATCTACATATATTGTTATGTTTGACAGAACATAACAATTCCCTAAAGGCTCCCAAGTATCCCTTTGGGAAATAGTCAGTTATATTACGCCTGTTATGTTTTAGTCCCATGTAATTGGGGGCGAACCTGTGGAAAATATCGTTGGATCTAGGAAAATCATTCGTATAGGTTTAAATCTAACTCACCGTATGCTTATCCCGTATAACCGGCTCGGGCTGTTTGCTAGGCAGACCGTCCACGAACTTCCACAGTCTCTTCCGAGCGTCCGGCGACATCCTGCCGGAACCGGGCCGTAATGCGGCGCCGAATGCACTGTCCGGCGTCGATGGATTCTTGTCGACTGCGGGTGAGTAAGAGGCAATAACATCAGTCAACTGCTGGTCTACATAATAATGCCCAAAGGACTGACTTTTTCGAAAACAAAAAATGTCAGGAATAAATTTTATTTCAAGAATAAAAGATCTGCATAATAATGCCCAAAGGGCTGACATTTCCGTAAAAAAAACTGTCAGATGTAAATTTTATATCAAGAATAAAAGATATCTGGCGTTGTAAAAATCTGACCAAGGCCACCAAATAAATAACAAGAATAAGTAATTAGAAGAAACCGTGGGCAATAATGTGGGCAGAAGGATAATAGGCCAGACGCGACCTTCAGTATCAGAGAGAGGGAGAGGTAGATAAAGACACATCCAATGAAGTAGATCGGATAGACCCTTTATGGCCTGATTCAACTCAGCCTATTGCAGTCCACTGCTGGACATAAACCTCTCCCAGTCTGCGCCACAACACCCTGTCCTCCGCCTTCCCAGCCACCTTCTTAAGGTCGTCAGTCCATCTAGCTGGGGAGCGTCCCACACTACGCTTGCCGATACGTGGTGTCCACTCCAGGACTCCTCTGCTCCACCGGCCATCGGTCCTTCGACAAACATGGCCAGCCCACTGCCACTTCAGTTTGCTTACTCTGCAGACTATGTCGGTTATCCCGGTTCTTTTCCGGATAACTTCATTCCTGATTTTATCCATCAAAGAAACTCCAAGCATAGCCCGCTCCATGGCCTAGTTCCCGTGTAAGAAAACTGATGCGTGTTGGCGAGTGCTACTTGTGAACAGTTGGATCTGGCTATTAAAAGGATTTCGCGGCGCGCTGTGAAAGCGTTGATGAGTTGTCATGGGAACTGGAATGGCCACATTTGAAGAAAAACCTTGTTCAATGTGTCACTTGGTTTTGTCACCTACTGACAGAGGATGCATAGTTCTCCCATACCGATTAGTTACGGAGTAAAATGATAAAACCCGAAAAACGTGTGATGACGTCACTCAAACGCATAAAGAAATGTAACAGAATTATGGAGGGCATAATTACTATAGTAATAGTGACCTTATTGGTGATGTTCTTCAGAAAGGTCAGGTGCGTAGTACTCGCAAACAGCGTGACCAAATGTATGAACGTAAATGAGGAAAAAGGAGTATGGGATCGTAGCAGGCAACTATGTTGGGGTCAGCTTCTAGTCTAACTGGATGCAGCTAAATGAACCAGTATTTTCAAATAGAGCGACTCACTGTGACTATGTCTATTTTTTTCAAAACAATGAAATTTGGATAAAATTTAAAAAAAACGAGAATAATTTTTAAAATTAATTTCATTGAAGATAAACATCTTGAAAATACGAAATGTCAATTTATAAAAGGTATACTCACAAGGGTCGGTGGGTGTGCGTATCGGGTCGGACGGCATCTCCCCGCGCCGCACCGCTTGCAGGCGACGCCGCGTTGTGGGGCTCAGTGTTGCCAGGTTAGGACTTGATAGTGCGTCTTCTAATGTTGGAGTTCTTACTGCGCTTTCTCCACCTGTACATAAGGAGTATGTGTTAAGGATTATTATAAGTGGTAAATTTATTTTTTCCAGACAAAAAAGGATCAGATATCCTTCTCTAAAGACCAAGCTACCAGCGAAGAGCTAAACTTTCACTGTCGAATTTATATGAACAGAAAAAACTTTTAGCAATGGGTAAGGCTAGCTTGCACCGCAAATCACTAAACGCGTTTAGCGCTAAACACAATTATTTAAAACATCATTCTGTCTCTGTCATTTTCAAACGATTGACGTAAACAGAGCGATGTTTTAATTAATACATGTTTAACGCTAAACGCATTTTGTGAAGTGTGGTGGAAGTGGGCCTTAGTGTTGACTATAATAAAAATTAAAATAGTATTCACCATAACATAATCACCCCCTATAACGTTCTCACTGCTGAGACACAGGCGACATCTCTGTGAGAGGGAAGTAATCTTCAACTTCATAATTCCGATTCAACATTTCAATAAAATCATACCTTGTCTAGCATCATCTTTGAGGTCACCCACACGTTTTGGCGTTTCCTGCGAATCACATCCAAGTAGCCCTTGCCGCGCCATCGCGATATACCGCGATGCCGGCGACATCTCGTCCACATCTAAACAAAACATAACATAAGTAACACAATTAAACACAATACAGAGTTATTTCAAGTTGGCTGGCTAAACTTCGCAGACGCGATGGGTATGATAAGTAAAACAAAAAAAAATATTAATTTGATGATTTTTTGTGGGGTCATCGATAGCAGTTATGTAGTTACTTGAAATATCAGTTAAAACATCAGTTTTTTTTTGTAAACTTCACAGACGTGATGGGTATCGATAACTAAACATGATAAAAATAGTAAAAAAAACAATTTTTCTCATTAATGCTTCAAGTAACAGCGGTCGTTGGCCTCCCAAAAAAAAAAACTTTTTTTTTATCGTGTTTAGATCAATCTCCAAATCAATATCCATCGCGTCTGCGGAATTTAGCTACCCAATTTAAAATAACCCTGTATATCTAAAAGTAAGCGGTTACGTTTTGAGTATAATGAAGATTGGAGTCAGCCAAGAGGTCCGGAATAGTCTTCTCTTACATTAAATTCACCACGCAAGCGATAAACTCTAGTGAAAAAGGCTGACGATCGACAAGTACCGCGTGTGCTACTTTTTGACACTTTGTTATAGTTTATGATTATACTCATGTGTCACAGAGTCTTTCAATCGAAGGAATCGGAAAGATTACTCGACTCTACCAAAAATAATAGCCAAGCTTCTAAGCTCTCCAACACATCGAAAAACCCTTAAGCGGTCTGCTCTAAGAATTTGTCCGATGCGATTTTTTTTACTTTAAAGTCTATTCAAGTCCTAGTTTCCAACTGACGTTATTTCCACTTAAACGAATATCGACTTTATTCTAGTATAAATTAAGTTGCTTTTAGAAGGACTAGTGCTATGAAAGAGTCATTAATAAAAAGATTTGAAGTTTTACCTCAAACTGTAGTTCAGGTAGCAGTTGTTTTTCTAAGAAACACATATTTATTTACATGTTTAGGAACTAAATAGCGAAAGCACGATAGGTAGGTTGTCGGCTGTTTGTCAACCAATACAATAATAAGTTTTACCAAAATATAATTTTCACGAAAAAATATCTCACCATTCGCTTTCCCTTTAGGCGTCTGCTCCCGGCTACCAGGTACGGACCCTGTCCTCGGTATAGCGGTGGCCACAGGAGGTAACATGGCGTTCTCTTTGTCCTTATCTGTAGTTATATCCGCTGTAATGTTAGCTTGTATGTCTACTTCAGGCTCGGGTACGGGTTCAGGTTCAGGTTCGGGAACTTCCATACGTTTTGGTAGTTCTTCTATTTGAGGTTGCGGTGCTAAAAAGAAACGTTATTTAATTATTTCCGCGAAAATATTCAGTATTGAATAAAATTACAAAACGCTATCATATTTTTATTACCATCATCATCATATGTGACAGTAAATAATGTCCAACATTATTTACTGTCCATGGATTGGATTAGTGGTGGTTAAGGGGGAAGCGCTAAGGTAGCCCGCGAAATTCAAATTTTCTTACTATTTTTGCTATTTGTAGCTCAGTGTCTGGGTGTATGTTGATTAAAGTATGATTCGCGACCGTAACAAATATGTTTTTACATAATTATAAAAATTAGAATCAGTAATACAACTCCTTAAGTCAGTATAATCCTCAAATGTCAAGAATTCATGAAATAATCAATCTTAGAATTACTTGCTCTTAGAGTGTTGTATTGATGACTTTAATGATTATAATTCTAAGATTATATTTTAATTAGGGGCTTGTGGCTAAGAAATAACAGCCGCACGGGTCAATCGATCAGGTTAAGCTACGCTTGCCGCGGTTGGCCCGTGGATGGGTGACCATCTTTACATATCAAGACCCCTCCGTGCCTCGGAAAGCACGTTAAGCCGTTGGTCCCGGCTGTCATTCGTGTATCTTTGACAGTCGTTACGGGTCGTCAGAAGCCCGAGTCTGACAACCAGTCTTACCAAGGGGTATCGTATTACCCATTAACTGGGTTGTGGAGGTCAGATAGGCAGTCGCTCCATGTAAAATACTGGTATTCAGCTGCATCCGGTTAGACTGGAAGCCGACCCCAACATAGTTGGGAAAAGGCTAGGCAGATGATGAATGATTATAATTCTGTAAACACATATTTGTTACGGTCGCGAATCATATTTTAATCAACATACAGCCCAATACTGACCTGCAAATTGCAAAAAAAAACGTAAGAAAATTTTAATTTCCGCGGGCTACCCCGGCGCTTTCGCCTTAATAAAACGTATAGCGCCAAAAATTAGCACGCTTTTTGTACAAAGCGAATAGCGTTTGCTATAGCGAATCTGACTTCGCGCTATAATTATAACGCCTCAACAAACCAAACGTCGAAACGCACACAGCGGGGCCAGAGCGGGATAGCATTATATCAACACAACGCGTCGGGTGAACTCGGGCGGCAGCCGGCCCGCGCTTTCTGTTTGACGCATACGCAATGTTTGAAAACACGGCGCTCGCGAATCGCGATCTTGTTTAGTCGTTTTGCAAATTGTAATTTTGTTGTTGTGTTAGTGTAACTTGTACTGCAGTACTGTAAATATAATAATTCTCATGTTACATACGGTCGTCGTGCTATTAAATATTGTGTGTTAGTTTTTAAGAACTGTGAATAGGAAGGTCATGTTACTGTGTGAAACTTTTATATCAATTTTATTATACAGTCCTAAGCGTGGAAAGTATGAAAGAAAGTTCATTGGTATTTTATGCTTCATGAGATATCATTAAATTAGTTCGTGTACAGCGCATTGCGAGACAACATTCACGCGCATCATTGCGTCCGTTTAGCGTGTTGCCGGATAAAATGATAATGTCGCCGCGTTTAGATAGCGACAAAAACGCGTTATAATGATAGCGCATAAAATAACGCGATACAAAAATATATTTTATAGTCTATAACGAGCTGGACTCCTTTAATAAAGATTGGTCTTTGACAGCTTTGGACAGAGAGATAACGCGTCTATAATTTATAGCGGACTTGAACATCACTAATCATCATCTGCCTTTTCCCAACTATGTTGGGGTCGGCTTCCAGTCAAACCGGACGCAGCTGAATACCAGTATTTTACATGGAGCGACTGCCTATCTGACCTCCACAACCCAGTTACTGGGTAATACGATACCCCTTGGTAATACTGGTTGTCAGACTTTCGGGCTTCTGACGACCCGTAACTACTGTCAAAGATCCACGAATGACTGACGGGACCAACGGCTTAACGTGCTTTCCGAGGCACGGAGGAGTCTCGGTATGTAAAGATGGTCACCCATCTACGAACCAACCCCGACAAGCGTAGCTTAACCTGATGGATCGACCCGTGCGGCTGTTATTACTTAGCCACGAGCTCCTCTTGAACATCACTAATGTGGATGAAAAAATTATTTAATCTTATTTCTGCGGGCATACTTGACCAGCACAGTCTATACTCTCACTCAATCCATGTTTATGTGATAGTCTACAACATTTTTAAAGTTTGCTAAGCGTCATCCAACCTAGCAACTGATAGACCCTAATGAAAAAGTTTCCGTCCATAAGTTTTTGTTCCGATTGAACATTTCCATTTCTGAAGGGTCATGAATATTTTTGACAGGTTTGAAAAACTCTCAAGCTTTACATACCCTTAGTATCTCCCACAAGATGTGCCTTCTCGCTCACTCTCTTGCCTTCCTTCACGCACTCTAGCAGCCACGATGCTTGCACAGCAGGTAGGCCCCACTTCAGGGCTCCTAAGTATTTGTCCCCAGTGGCTGTGGGACATATTAGGTGGGTGGAGGCAAGGGCATTCGCTGTGTTTCGTCTGCAGAAGCGGAGTTGGGTACTGTGGAATTAATAAAAATATGTTTGTAAGAAGATTGTTTATACAGGACTTTTTTTTAATTATTTGGCAAAAGTTTACAGATTTGGACAAAAACAAAAAAATATAAACACATAATTTCGTAAGTAACTACGCGTAATATGAAGGCGTTAAACCTGCCATAAAGCTGTTTACTTAAAATCTCTGTATATGCCAAAGTGGCTAATTGCGCTAAACTTCAACATGCAAAATGTTAAACGTGTTTTCGCTGTCTCCTAATTAATTTCACCATGCAGTGACTCGCACCATGTGTACGCACTATCTGTAAGGCTACGGTCTCTTTAAAACGTCAGACGCTACCGACAGCATGCGGTGACGTCATGATGGACGACCGACACGCCGCCGGTTGCCAAAACGTTCACTGCCTCCGTCGCAACTGACCGTTGCGGGCCGCGTGCGGTGAGACCGCGCCATGTATTTACGAACATAGCATTCGGCCGTCGTCGGTCGCGGTCGGCTAAGGCTTTCTCGACGCTGCTGTACGTGCTGAAGCTGGCTACTACACCACAGAGTGGACCCGGAGCCGTGCACGTCACTCGCACCGTGAATGAAGGTAACCCATAAAAGGTATGCGCTTCGGTAATGTTCGTGTTCCCGAAGACAGACGATAAATTCCGAAGCGCAGTCCTTTGCTAGGAGAACTGTACGTACTGCAAGTACTCACGTGGCTCCTAGTAGCTTCGCCAGTTCGTCTAGGAAAGCTCTCTCGACGCCACTGTATGTGCTGAGGCTGGCCACTACACCGGTAAGCGGGCCCGGAGCGGTACAGGTTACTCGCACCGGACGGTGGTAATATTGGATTGGGACTAATTCTTGTTGGGACAGGCAGTCTTTCTGTAAGGAGAGTGAAAAAAAAATTGTAGTCATAGGGATTGCCGACAGAAGTGAAAAGTTAAAATCAACCAACATCAATCACACTCAGCTGCAGATATACTGTTAAGGCCCCGTTCCCACTATGTCGTGACGACAAATTATCGTGTCGTTTAAAGCGTCGCTAGTCGAGGGCATCTTCTTAAATTAAACAATAAAGACCTTTTGCTTCTGACTGCATGAGATTGTTTGGAGACAAAATAGGTCATCTTGTTTCTATCTTTTTAACCGACTTCAAAAAAAGAAGGAGGTTCTCAGTTCGGTTGAATGTTTCTTTTAAAGTTCTCTTTTCACACACAGTCGGGTTTTTTGATTTTTTAAATATACTTTTTTCTTTTAATTTATTGTCTATTGCCTTCTCTGTGAACATCACTGACTTTGTTGTACTCCGTTCAAACTATTTAATTAAAAGTAATCTCGAAGAACTCTGCTTCTCATTGCATTAGTCTAATAATAACGATACGTCGCATGACTGCAGAAGCGTGACAGTTCTAACATAAATACTTCCACAGCTACTCACCACCCAAAACACAGTGACAGCCTCAGCCCCCTTCGTGAGCAGCTCGTCATCGTCGAAGTCCAGCGGCACCAGGACGTGCGTGCCACCCGCGCCCGCCGCGCTCAGTGCGCCGCCCGCAGCTGATACTTCGGCGCCTATCTCGCAGATCGCGTCCTCATCTAGGCCTTGGACTTCAATTTTTACGCCTGGAAATAAATCATGCTTTAATGTGGTCTTTGATATTTTGATTTGGGTGAACCTGACTGGCTTGACAGAATTAACAATGAAAAAAAAAGCTTAATTAAACATAAAATAACATAACATCACTCCTTGTTTCCCGGAAGGGTTAGGCAGAGGTGTACCTATAGTACACCCACATTTCGCCAGTTATGTTTAAGTCCCATGTAATTGTTTAAGCCTATTGCCATCTACCGGGCACAAATCCAGACTCCGGGGTGCTACTGAGAAATTCCAGATAGAAAAACCCAATAACACTTTTCCCGACCTGGGAATCGAACCCAGGACATCATGCTCAGCAGTAGCGCTTGCGACTACTAGACCAACGAGGCAGTCTCAAAACTTAATGATTATTATGTAAACTCCGGAAGTCCGGAAATGCTCCATGCGCGAAGTTTAGAAAGATGGACGAAGCAGTTCTTACATAATCCTTATGTAAAGGCCGTTATCATTAGTCGTGGTGTTCTGCCTAACCCCGCGTCCTATTTAAAAGCGATCGTCGCGCGAATATACGATCGTTCGAACGTTTTGTTCGGTGAACCTGAACGCGTGGTCGCGCCGACTGAGGACGCTTTCCGGTTTTCCGCAAAAAAATGTGACATACGCACGCGACCGAGCGCGATTTCGCGCGACGATCGCTTTTAAATAGGACACGGCCTAACCGCATAGGAAATATACCTACGTGAGTTTATGTAGGTAATGTGGTAAACTCCCATGTTTCCTTGTTCATTTAAAAAGAGAGCAAAGAACTCGCTCATTCCGAACGATCCTACTAATATTATAAACGCGAAAGTTTGTAAGGATGGATGAATGGATGTTTGTTCCTATTTCACGCAAAAACTACTAAACAGATTTGGATGAAATTTGGCACACAGATAGATTATAACCTGCATTAACACATAGGATACTTTTTATCCCGATATCCCCACGGGATTGAGACTTATGCGGGTGAAACTGCGAGGCGCTGCTAGTATTTCATAACTACGATATGGTCATATTTAGTACACACTAGATATCGTGTTAACGTTACATAATTCCGGCTACAGATCGGTGAAATGTAACATGATGACCACAAATGTGCCGTCCAAAAATATGCAGTGCAACATGAAATGTAACACGACAACCAACCGAATTTGTTTCAAAATGTTACATTTCACGTTACGTTTCACCAATCTGTGGTCTGTGTATAATAAGTCGGTGTTTATAGACGTACCTCTAAATATCTGCTCGATCTCCTCAGTGGGATCTTCTGTGACGTCCTCCGTGGTGTCAGGGTGCACCGTCGCATTACGAGCAGGCTCCGGAGTCTTCTCTCTCTCGGGTTCTATGTGCTCTGATGGGCGGAACGTAACAACATAACATCACGCCGTGTTTCCCCGAAGGGTTAGACAGAGGTGTACCTATAGTATACACCCCCACTTCGCCAGTTATGTTCAAGTCCCATGTAATAGGAAGCGAGCCTAATGCCATCAACCGGGGACAAATACAGACTCCGGTCTGCTACTTAATAATCCTAGATGGAAAAACCCAATAATACTTTGCCCGACCCGGAAATCGAATTCAGGACCTCATGCTCAGCAGTAGCGCTTGCGACCACTAGACCAACGAGGCAAAGATAGATAGAATACTCTTTATTATGGACACCGTAAAAATTACAGATATAAATGTAGAAATCTAGATATTTTAGAGGGCATAGCCTAGTTCAAAGTAAGAGAGAAAATAAAATTACGTTTGCAACTTGGCCAAAAATATATCGAAAATGTAATGTCGGGCACAGAAAGGTGAAATAACATAAAAACATAACATAACATCACGCCTTATTTCCCCGAAGGGTTAGGCAGAGGTGTACCTATAGTACACCCACATTTCGCCAGTTTAAGTCCCATGTAATAGAGGGCGAGCTTATTGCCAAAGGTGAAATATAACATGAAATGTAACACATTTTGAAAGAAATTTGCCTAGTTGTTGTTACATTTCATGTTGCATTGCATTAATTACAACGACTTATTATTAGTGCCTTACTTAACGAATCTGTACCCGGTATAATACTTACGGCTAAGATAATGGTTAACAAGCTCATCCTGAGGCTGTTCAACTTCGGGTGTAGGCGGCGGCAAGTCGAGCGGCCCTCGCCGCAGCAACGCCAAGTTGCGCTTGCTCATCGGCGAAGCTGGCTCCAGCCGCGGCTTGCGGGCGCTCGACTTGGCCGGAGTGCCCGGCTTTGTCTCTAGTAGGAACTGTATAATGTGACATATTAATATCTGACCCTGTAACCTGTTCGAACTTCCACTAAGACTTAAGACCTAGTTTCACCAAACTGTTCATATAAATCGGCCATTAAAATAAACATGGATGTTATTGGTATTTACGTTCCACCAGAAAAAAATAACAAACCTGGCGTTAGGATGTACCATTCACTCTTACATCGGTCAGTTGTCAAAGCAACCAAAATAAAAAGTCGCAATGTCACATGTCCATGTTCATTGACAATGCATCATTTTAGCTAACCGTACAGTAAACAGACCGTTCACTATAACTTGTCCCTTGCCGTCATGTTGGCACCATTGCCTTTATGCGTTGTTACATAATGGCAAGCAATGGTGCCAACATGACGGCAAAGGACAAGTTATATTTAACGGTCTGTAGACTCGCATTTTTCATTTCGATGATTTTGCCAACTGACTAAAAAATGTCGATTAGTAAGTTAACGGACCCTAATTAAATTTAACGCCTGATTTAGACAGATTAGCGCTTGGTGAAACACTCGCTACTCTTAATGTCCCGTTAAATTTTAACAGAACATTAATTAACCAATGGAACGGACGTCCGACTCATTAAATCGGCGTCAAAAAACACGTGCGTTCGAACGTCGACTCATTGAGTCGACGTTATTCAGGTTGGACTTAATGCGAAATATTGCATTCTAGAGTATAACTTTCCTGTTCTAATTTACAAAGAGTGTAGAGTAGAGAAAGAATAGAAAAGGCATATAACATCACAAATTAAACATTTAACAACAATTTGTTACGGAATGTTGCACTCAATAAAATCTATTAAAGTCTATGGGGACGTTTTCATTTCGTTTTTGCAACATTTCGTTTTTGTCTGTCCTTTTTATTGATTATTGTAAAATAATGTGTTTTTATGTAAATACGACAATCTTTTGGAAAAAAAGCTTTTATTTTATAAATATGACATGGTATGGTGAAACTATGTTTTAGTGCTTTTATATACATTTTTTTTTATTTGGTAAGTACACCAACAACAGTAAATATAAAGAATTTATAGAAAACAATAATAATACAATAAAAGTGCTGGTATGTATACCCATTACAGGTACGGGGCCTGCAAACCTAACATATCCGTGTCAGGGTGCCCTATGTGGCCGAGCTACACATACCTGAGCCTCGTCCAGCGCCCGCCCCGCCTGCACACTCTTCACGAGCCACAGCGGCGACAGCACTGGCACAGCGGGCAGCTCTCTCAGCACGGCGTGCGCGGCGCCAGCGCTAGCTGCCACGGCGTGCGTGACGCGCGGGTGTGCGGCGTCGTAGCGCACGCCGCCGCAGCGGGACACACAGGCTGCAGCACGCTCACGGGAGATGCCTTCGAGGCCGGTTACCCATATCTGATGGACATAAATTATCGGTTTTTGAGGGACTTCAAGGCGAAATCCAGAACTGTGACTGTGGCGACATATCTACATCGCCACAATGGAACGCGTCACACTGACGTCACGCAAAATCCTGCATCGCGCAATCAGAGTTTACCGCGCGACTAGCTTATATACAACATCCCGACATCAACCGTCGGGCAGTAGCCTATCAGACACAACACCCGTCTAGTCGGAGGATCCTCCCTTTTCTATGGAGGATGAGTGAACTTTACACCCTGCTCCTCATGCCTCTATATGACTAGTAAAACACTAATGCATACAACATCTCCCGGAACTAACGCACAACCTCTTAAAGGGTCATTGTACTCATCATTATAAACAACTTTTACTATGGGACTAAATCAGAAATCGCGAAAAAAAAATCAGCTGTTCCCTACGTTTATGTTCGCATAACTCGTCAAAATGATTTTTGTATTTTTTTTTTTTCGAGATTTAGGTTTGATCCCATAGTATAAGTTGTTCATAATTATGAGTACAATGACCCCTTAAGAGGTTGTGCGTTAATTCCGGGACATGTTGTATAAAAAGCAATAAAAACGAAGCCTTCAAGGATTCATAAGCTCGATTTTAGAGTAAAATTAAACCGTATTTAGGTCGTTTACTTTTTTTAGGCCACCAAAAAGAGTTTTCATTTATCGACGGCGAACTGCCAATACCTCCTAACTGATTCCTAACAAACATGCGAATAACGCCTTATCGTTTTGAATTTAAAGGCGTTATTCGCATGTTTGTTAGGAGTCAGTTAGCGAGGTATTGGCAGTTCGCCGTCGTTATATGTATTTATGGAAAAAAGACCCTTTTTTGTTGCACAAAACCAAAATTACGAGACACAGGATCAAATGAAAATATCTCTCAACAATGTAAGCAAAGCAAAGATTTTCATCATCATCTGCCTAGCCATTTCCCAAATATATTGGGGTCGGCTTCCAATCAAAGCGGATGCAGCTGAATACCAGTATCTTACATGGAGCGACTGCCTACCTGACCTCCACAACCCAGTTACTGAGTAATACGATACCCCTTGGTAAGACTACTGGTTGTCAGACTTTCGGGCTTCTGACGACCCGTAACGACTGTCAAATATCCACGAATGACTGACGGGACCAACGGCTTAACATGCTTTCCGAGGCACGGAGGAGTCTTGATATGTAAAGATGATCACCCATCCACGGACCAACCGCGGCAAGCGTAGCTTTACCTGATCGATCGACCCGTGCGGCTGTTATTACTTAGCCTCAAGCCCGTCATTTTCATAACTGTACAATAAATGCGTATCATTATTTGCTCGTACTTACACAGAATCCATCAAATATGGATCCCGCCTTCTTGATGAGATTCATGTCTAGGTTTTCAAATGCCGTCAGAATTTCTTTGTCAATGGACACATCAGTTTTCTTCGTATCTTGCGTAAACTGAAATTAATACTCAAATTATAACTTAAAAAATGCTAAGGCCAAAAATTTATGGAAAACCAGTTTCTCGACTAGCTAGCATCTTATTGTAACGATACCGCTAAAAACACTTTTTTTCCCATTTACCATAGTATTTAATACCATACCTTTATTTTACCGGATACCATGGTTGCGTCCGCTGATCTGGTTTCGTCTACAAAATTGCTCGGCGGCCTCAAGTTTGTGATACGGGAGAAGTTTAAACCTGAAGAATGACAAAGGTTCATATTTCATTCCACTTCATTGCAGGACATATAAGAGCGTTGTCACATTTTGCACCTCTCTCGCTCACACAAAACCTAATTTTTAAGAATGTTAAATGAAAAAATGCTTTTTTGAAAAATGTAATCAATGGGCGGTCTACAAAATAATATTAATTTAATAGGTAGTTATTCAAAAACACATTTCTATTGTGTTATCTAATAAACTTATGTAATTAAGTGTTATGATCTGTTTTTGAGATGATGTAAATAAATGCCACAATAAAAATGTGTTTTTAATAATTACCTATTAAACTAATATTATTTTGTAGACCGCCCATTGATTACATTTTTCAAAAATGCATCTTTTCATTTAACGTTATTAAAAATTTGGTCCCGTGTGAGCGAGAGAGGTGCAAAATGTGACAACCCTCTTAATAGCCGAACATACAACTAAATAGCAATACATATAACTAAATAGTAGGTTTATTCGGGAAAATAAACAGTTACACAAATATCGTAATAAACAGGTAGCGAGAATAAAAAGAGATTACATATGTATGTGTAACTCACGACGTTAATCTAGACATCTATACAAATAAATAAAATTGAAGTGTCTGTTTGTAATGTCAAAATAACAACTTTTTACTAAATGCATAAGAAAGTACATACGGTATTTATAACAAAAAAGCCATTTTTAACATTTTGTCTGTCTATCTGTCTGTTTGTTCTGGCTAATCTCAGAAACGGCTAGACCGATTTTGACGGGACTTTCACTGGAAGATAGCTTAAAGAGTAACTTAGGCTACTTTTGTTTTAGAAAAAGTATTAGGGTTCGCCGCAAAAAAATTAAAACCCATGAAATTGTGAACAAAAAGTCGGATTTGAAAAATTCATTTTGCATTTGGTAGCCAATTCTCGAGGATAGTTATAGGCTATTTAACATCACGCTACGACCATGAGGAGCCGAGCGAAAAGAAAAAGTCAGAGAGAACACTAAGCGAAAACGAAGTAAATAGCACGGGCGGGCGATGCAACGCGACGGGCGGAGGACGAGGGAGTTTTATTAAAATGTTATTTTAGTATACTGTGAATCTTACGACTTCCACGCGAACGAAGTCGCGGGGCACAGCTAGTACTATATAGTTGTTAAGGAACTATTTGCACACGAGCGAAACTTAAAAGGTAAAATCTAAAGAAAATTCTTAAATGAAGAGTAAAGAAAAAAACACATTACTTTAACAATAATAAAGAAGTAACAAATCAAAACTACAATTCTTATTTTAAAAATCTGATCCATTATTATTATCAGGTTATTCTACTTAATAGCAAGACATACAATTTTATTAAAAGCAGGAATTCTCTTTTAGATAGCAGGTCATACAATTAGTTGTATGTACGACAAACAGGACATACTATGCAATAGGCATGATGACTAAAAATTTTTTTGTCCGTCAGGTAGATAATAAAAAATTGGACGTGTTTTTTTTTTGTTTTTTGACGTAATCGAAAGATTACGGCGATACATTGAGTTAAAATGTGGCATGACGTCACGCCTTGCTAGATTTTATACTGAGTTGTGACGTAGCGAGCCCCCACTCCCCAACTTTAATGCGTTTTATTTTTGCCATTTTTTACTAATAAGCTAAAGCAAAAAAATACATGTCTAATATTTTTTTTTTTTATTAAGGTGCACTGGGGTAATTCCAAAAAAGGGTATATTCCGAAAATCCATAAAATTCTCTTCTTGGGGTAATTCCGAAATACAAAACTATAAGAAATGATATTGGCGATACTATTACAACTCATGATATTTTTTGTAAGGGGTAAATACGATTGAAAAAGAAATGTAAACCTTTGGTCAAAGTACAATAAAGTCGACGTTTAAATAATTTCGGAATAACCCCAAGATAGTTCGTAATTTCCCGTAAACCAAAAAATTATAATTCAAAAATTCAAAATGCTCTATCTAGTGAATCCAACTACATATTTATGAATCTATATATCCATTGGTTAAATCTTTTCATTAAGTTAACCGAAGTCGCTTATTAATGGCAGTAAATATGAAACTACTTTACATAACTAACCGAAATGTAGACCTCTAGACATCTCGTAAAAATTCCCGTCGGAATTACCCCAGTACACCTTATCTGTTTGACGGACTAAATAGAATTTGTTTTTTTTTACCCAGTCATCATTCCTATTGTAAGACAAACAATACTTTTTCTAGCAATAATAAAACTCACTCATATCAGGCAAACGCGATTCAACGAGAGGTGACGACGTCGATGCGCCGGCGACTCTGTATTTAGCTAGGGGTAGTGCCACGCCCTTGGCCGCCGAATCTTTCACCCAGGACGGTAGTACCACCGCCTTGCCATACTCTAAGGCGGCTTTATATTTCTCACTGCCAATGCCTTCCCTACAAAGGTTAAAGTTATTTAGGTACATTCATACATACAATCTAAAATCACACCTCAAAAGAAAACGATTGGAAACGAATAATATGGCATGTGATTCTGTGTTCTGGCAAAGCATATAAGCATAATATGGATGCCAGATTAACAAATTTTCTTTCTTTTTCATTATTTTCTTAAAAATAATTATGGATATTTACAAAGACGAAAACGTTTTTTTTTTAAATCAACATTTTACAAAGAGCCAACCAGCTTCGAATATCATCGATACCACCGAATTGCCATGCAACCTCAAATGACGCTGACTGACAAAAATGACTGAAATGACGCTGACTGACAAAAATTCATAATTCAATTCATAATTCATAATTAATTCATAATCATTTATTTGCTAATATGGGTAATTACACAAAGTTATTGAGAGTAAAGCACAGTCCGACCATATTACACCTTGAGGCATGCAAATCACAAGCTTATTGTTATAATACATTTTCTTGCAAAAAAAATTACAATTAATAGTACAATTTAGTTTCATTCATTTCACCGTAGCAATTTGCAAATAATAAAAGAAACATACTAAATAAACTTGATAATAATGTCACTTGAAAAATTGAAGTTTAAAAATAATGATGTCAAGATACAAATGTGAATAAGGAAATTTCATTATTTGGTAAAGTCAATATAAAAAATAATAATGTCAAGATATATCTGTAAATAAATGTCAATGTCAAAGTATAATAATGTCAAAGTATATCAAATATTAATAATTTAATTAGTGCACTAGTTACATCAATATGTCCTTACATCCTCCATTAAATAATCCTGAACACTATAGTAACATGTACTTAGCAAAAATCTTTTTAATTTCTTTTTGAATGCATCGATTGATGAAATTTCTAGTATGGACTTTGGTAAGTGATTGTATATTCGAGGCGCCATACTGAAAATGCTTTTGGAAAATAAGGCTGTCTTGCTAGATTTGCAGCAAATTTTGTCAGTGTGCCGCTTACTTCGGTACTTATCAAAAAGACCTTTGTTACTTTTTGCAAAGCTGGCAATCTCATAAATGTAAACACATGGCAATGGTAATATATTATGCTTGACAAAATATGGCCTACAACTATCAGTCTGGTTGATATTAAACATACCTCTAATACACCGCTTTTGTGCCTTGAATGCCATATCCCTATTGGTGGAATTACCCCAGAATATAATACCATACTTTATCAGGGATCCCACATAGCCATGGTATGCTGCAAGTACAGCAGATGTGTTTACCGTTTTAGCCAGCATATGTAGGGCGTATGATTGCTTATTTAATTTTTGATTTAAAGTGTCTACATGTGTCTTCCAATTCAAATTATGATCAATTGACATGCCTAAGAATTTTGTAGTTGCTATCTCATTTATTTTGTTCCCTGCATAGTCTATATTAATGTCAGTAAATTGGGCTTTACGATTGCGAAATATCATTATTTTAGTTTTGTCCAAGTTCATTTTTAAATTATTATTATTAAGCCATTTTATAATATCACTAAGAGCGCTATTTATGTCTTGTTCTAGGGATACTTTGTCCTTACTGGTAAAAACAACAGTACTATCATCTGCAAAATGACTGAAATGACGCTGGACGAACAAACAGGCTGTTATTTTTTCCAAGATCTCAATGTCAGCTATGATAGTTAAAAAATGATCTAGAGTAATTAATACTTACTTGGTCAACACCACAACATCCGTAGTCTCACTCTGGAAGGCTCCAGAGAAAATCCCGCCTTGTTCATGGACCAGCTTCATAATTAGCTGTTTATCCTTCTTTGGTATACCAGATGTGGTCACTTGTAGGTTGGTGAAGGGAGGCAGGCGGTGGAGCAGGAAGTCTGGTGACGCACCACTGACGTTGAGGCGAAGGGACGCCTCCCAGACTGCCTCGATCCAGGTTATAGCCATCACTGGTATGCCTTTTTCTACTGATTTCTGGAAGATAATATTTTTAAGTGGGACATCATTTACTGCAGGTTTGTCAAAAGTCTTATCAGACATTGTAAATGATTATCAATCAGTATTCAACAGGTCCAGAGAGCCAGAGAAATCACTTTGCTGTGATCATTTAGGGGTTTAAACCTAAAAACAGTGAAGAGGGCAAGAGCTTGGTCAAAATGCTGTTTTTGTTGAAAATAAATGAGAAAGACAATTTTATGTACATATGTCAAGAACCAAAACCAATAATAAACCAATTATTATTTACGAACCTAAGTACTCTTTGCACAATCAGCAGCTGTTGTTGAGCTAAGAATCATTTTACTTTGATGTTTTCTGTTATAATTATAACTTCTATTATACATAACATACATAAGCTCACGCCTTCTTCCCATGGGGGTAGGCAGAAACTACAGAACGCCACCTGCTACGATCCTTACATACTCCTTTTGCCTCGTTTACATTCATACATCTGGTCATACACGCACGCCGGTTGCGAGTACTACGCACCTGACCTTTCTGAAGAACATCACCAATAAGATCACTGTATGTCACTAACTAACTATGTAACTTCTATTATATTAGGCTTTAAAGGGTTTTAAGGGAAAAAAGTACTTACAACATATTTATCAGAAAGCACAGTGTCTGATATTAAATGTGTGGTGTCATCTGTTAGAACTGTGCTGTAAATGCCACCCATCCAATGTACTTTCCTCTTTATTTCTTCCTGAAAATAAGGTGAAATTAAAGTACAATGCTTAAAACCTGCATGCCTGTAATGCCTTATGGCCAAACCCAATAACCTATCTATCACCAGTTTTAGCATACTGGAGATAGAAAAACCTATCTATCTATGGTTTTAACGTCCCAATAATCTGTATGAGATTATGGAATCTTACCAGCCTGACATAAGGACAGATAGAATTATACTGTCTACCATCAATAGCAATCTGTCGTTTACTGAAAATAGGTTATTGGGCTTGACCGTTAAACTGCGAGTAACTGTCTATGCTGGATACACATTGGTGACATGAAATATACCACACATTGAAAGAAAATCACCTAGTTATTGTGTCACATTTACATGTTACATTTAACCAACAACAATCAACAACAAATGTACCCGGATTAGATTGTTATTAATAATACCTTCTGTAGCTTTGACAATCCACTTGCAGTGACCACCAGGCCTCTCATGGCTATTGTGAAGACAGGTTGTGGACCTGATGGTATTGGAGTACCTTCTGTAAGGCAGCATGATAGGCAGCGGGGACCCACCAATCTGAGGAGAGATTTGTATTAGATACTTTTATATTACTATTGTACTAGCTCTTTACACCGTTAAGGGTGGATTTGACCGACGAAACTGAATGTGATCAGCACACCTAAACTACGTTCAAGAGCTGTCAGTGTTATTATTCCAAATAAAATAATATCACTGACAGCCCTTAAACGTGGTTTAAGTGCTGATCGCATTCAGTTTCATTGGTGAAATCAGCCCTGAGTAAATTTCACTTGTTGTTTCTCTAAATTTTGTGTGCCACCTTTTGGCAAGAAATTGTTAGCCAAATTATACCTGCTAATAACTTATTTGGATATTATTTATACATCTATGTTTTATAAAATTGATTTGATTTATAAAAATGTTACAGCATCTTACCTTATGCATATGCATTCAGAGAGAATAAAAAATCAACTATGAAAAATTAAGTTAGTGGTAGTTTCAGCGCTGGTGCAAAGCTTAAATGTGGCCAGTACCCAGTCATAACCATCATTTGGAATAAAGGTGGTATCTACCACAGCAATGCAATACTTGCTGCACCCTAACAGGGTCATATACTCCTTAAGTTTTAGCCTAGCCATAGTCTGAACTGTGTGTACATTGTGCAAATTAATAAATAAATGTCATATGTCCAAAGTTATAGGAGTTAAGGCTCATAAAAGAATATACTTTCGACTATGTATATGTCATGAAGCTTGATTTCTGAATGTATCATATTTGGATTCTCATAAGTAGCTGAGCAGTGACAAAACATATTTAGTCCATTCTCATAACAATATTTCAATCAAAATTTTATTCAACATTGTTAAACTTACAAACACTTAGTAGCTTGTAGCTTTTCATAGAGCGCTCCTTCAAACTCGGCCAGTACAAACACTTCTCTTTTAGTGAGCCCATCAAACTTAGTCCACTCGCTCTCATGTACCCATCGTGCTTGGAGATCACCGCCGCAATGCTGTTCACATGTCTGTAAGCATATACAAACAGATAGGTCATAACAAGCATACTTCCAAAGATATCTGAAACTTAATTTTGTCAGGCACTTTTCCACACAGGTTTTTCAGATTTTACATAAAATGCGGAGAATGCAGGATATTTGTTTATA